>JACEEZ010022550.1:0-13281 GCA_016584305.1 Chionoecetes opilio
TATCTAAAATGTCGGCAATAGACTGCACCTATTTAAGTCGTACCATGCAGGGAGCTAGTATATGTCGTGGTGTCCCATTCATCATCGTCAATAACACATCTATAGTCGCACTGACTAATATAATGTCGTCAGGTGTCTTATATTACGATTTAGCATCACAACAGACTTGTATTTGCCACTGAAGAACGTATACAGTAGTTTTACATTATGTATATCACACTACATGTCTGCAGTGGCACATACAATTCTGCAATGATGCTAAAATTCGTAACATATGGCGCCTGGTGACATTAGTGCAGTGGCGACTATAGTGTTAATGATTCAGCCGCTTTTTTAAACATGGACTAGGGAGAGTCTAACGTGGAGCTTCCATATGAATGTTTTTTCCCGCGATGCCATAAGCCTCGCAGCGTTATGTGAGGTTCAATACGGAACTCATAAAGACGCACGCCGCTCCACCCACAGTTCCTTATCCAAACTGGGAAACCAAACAGGCATCTTTTGGTATTTTTGCTACCATTTGATACCTAATACCGGCATATTTTGGTAGCAAACGCGAAGTCGCGCATGTTCGTTCTCTTGCCACTATAGTCTATTCACTTAAGCCTGGATTCCTGGGCTGGGAGCTGCTCGCTGCCTAGCCGAGTTTGTAAGGACGTCGCTGATTGGCTGATAGACTCGGGCTGGGTGCGATGGTGGTGGTACTTGCCTCGCCGCAACCCAAAACCCTTGCGTTGCCTCAGAAAATATTCATATTTCTTGGCTTTACTCATCTCTTACACAATAGGCCTATTTTGTTTGCATCAGTAAATCAGGCAGTGATTGTTCAACAACAACACGCCATTCATAACTCAAGGGTAAAAAATAAAGTCATGACTGACTATCACAAGAGTAGGCGGACTTTTAGGTTTTCAGTGCATTGAAATGTTGTACTCTACCCATATAACCAAGCTACCAGATAATAGTTATGAAAGCTGAGCCTACCATCGTGTTCATAATACATTGCTGCATATCATGAGCATAAAAAAATTACAGTAAGACTTCACTAATATTAAGATAATTAAAGGAAGTAAAAGAGTGTATAAACATTATTTCTTGCTTATTTTGCTTCAACTCGCTCTAACTCCATATGTTTTGGTCACATTCAATTTTCAAGAACTGTTTCAAAATCCTTATACTTTTCCGCTTCCTGTGGTATTAGCACGTACCAATAAGGAAAAGAGTAGGTGGTCAAAATGGCTAAGAAAGTTAAACTGTTTCAAACTGGTGCCATGACGGGTGGAGCCTCTGATAGCTCTCCCGAAAACAGTCTCTCCTATATAGGGAGCAATGCTCACCCGTCACTGTGCCAGTTTGCAGTAGTAGTTTTAACTTTCTTAGCCATTTTGACCACCTACTCTTTTCCTTATTGGTACGTGCTACATACCACAGGAAGCGGAAAAGTATAAGGATTTTGAAACAATTCTTGAAAATTGAATGTGACCAAAACTTATGGAGTTAGAGCGAGTTGAAGCAAAATAAGCAAGAAATAATGTTTATACACTCTTTTACTTTCCTTTAATTATCTTAATATTAGTGTCGTCTTACTGTATTATTTTTATGCTCATGATATGCAGCAATGTATTATGAACACGATGGTAATCTCAGCTTTCATAACTATTATCTGGTAGCTTGGTTATATCGGGTAGGAGTACAACATTTCAATGCACTGAAAATCTAAAAGTCCGCCTACTCTTGTGATAGTCAGTCATGACTTTATTTTTTACCCTATTGAGTTATGAATAGCGTTTTGTTGTTGAACAATCACTGCCTGATTTACTGATGCAAACAAAATAGGCCTATCTTGTGTAAGAGATGAGTAAAGCCAAGAAATATGAATATTTTTCTGAGGCAACGCAAGGGTTTTGGTTGGCGGCAAGGCAAGTACCACCACCATCGCCACCCTGCCCGAGCTATCAAGCCAATCAGCGACGTCGTTACATACTCGCCTAGGCATCGAGCCGCTCCCAGGAATCCAGCTTAAGTGAATAGACTATAGTACTGGCATCTTTGTTTACATTTTGGAGCAGCCGACTCCACGCAAGACTTGTACGAACTACACATTTCAGAGAAATAAAGAGCAATGACCAATTTTGGGTGGTCATGCTGTAGCATCTCTATGTGACATGTTTAGGGAAAATAAATCTGTATATAGGGAAAAATTTGGGCTTAATAAAATTTTTTATAAGGGAAAAAGTAAAATAGGGTAGATAAAGGGAGAAAAAAATGAGAGGGGAGGAAAAAAAGGGGTTTGGGAGATAGGGTTTGGAGAAATAAATATTTTTTACCCTCTCTCTTCTCTCTCTTCCCCTTTTTCCCCTCCTTTTTTTCGGGCTCTCCCCTCCCCTCTCTATATTAAAATATCATTATATATATATATTTAAAAAATAATATAATTTATTTTATATATTATAATATAATTTTATATATATTTATAATTATATTATATTATATTAATTATATTATATTATTTTTATTTTAAATTATTATTTTTATAAAATAAAATTATAGATATATATATATATAAACAAGACCTTTCATGATAAAATTTTGGTAACATGCGTGTTATTAAAATTTTTTTTAACATATGATTTTTAAAATAAACTAATTTTTAGTTGATGAAAAATTTTTGACAAAAAAATGTTATAAAAACTGAAATTAAAAGATAGGGTTTTCGTGTTTTTTCATAGAAACTTATATAAAATATGTGTTTATTTTTCTTGATTTAGGGGGAAATTTAAAATAAAGGGTTTTTTTTGGTTATCAAAAGGGGAAAAGTGAAGGAGGGGAAGGGGCATTTTATCGATGCCCTTAAGAGTAAACTAAGATAGAAAAAAAGAAGATCTTTTGGGGTTAAAATCTGGGAGGAGGCCCAGGGGCCGAAACGCCGTGTGACAAAAACGCGCCTTTTTTTCCCAAAACATTGGGCATCTTTTGGGAGCAAAAAACCAAAAGATGGCCCGAAAAAATTTTTTTTGTGTTACACGGCCCTTTAAACCTTCCTTTGGGGAACGTGACCCTCCCTATGGCCTACATTGAAAAACCCCTTACTTAAATTTAATTACAGAAAAACCCCTTTACCTTACAGATACGAAAAAAAATTCACTGATGACATGATTTTCAAAAGATGTGGCCCTCGAAAATGCATTCCCGACCAATTTCTTAATTCCCCCAGACGGCGGGTAATCCCGGTCTAAATTTCAGCTCACCTTTAGTCCAACAATTCCCCTGATCCCGAAAAGGAGAAATCCCGTGGGCGCTAGCAATTTTTAAATCAAAGTTTTGGGCTTTTCTGTTGGTTTTTTTTTCTCCCGCGACTAAAATTTTCATAAATTAATTTCGCGATTAAAAATTGAGCAACCGGGATCTGAATTTCCAAAAATATAGTTCTTTTGTTTTTCTACTAATTTATGGATAATGGGGATTTCGATGGAACGTTCTTAGTACCAAATTTAAAAAGCAAAATTTCTCGCCCCGATACAAAACTTAATATATTTTTGAATTTTATTTTGGGCATTAAAATTTGGGCGATGCCACACTTTTCTAAGACGTACTGCTGGGGTCTTGGGAAACGCTTGTCAAAAAAAATAAAAAATGGCCTTTTGGAAAACGAAGAAAAAAGAAAGCCGAAAAACGCTTTTTTTGGGTGCGACAAGGGAGGGGTTTTATTGTGGAGGCCAAACCCCCGCGGGCCGGGGGGTGGTGGCGGGGGGGATTTTGGGGGGGAGATTGAATCAAACATTTTCTACTTTTACCTTTGACTCATTGCACTTTCCCGGCTTTCTATCTGATTGATACACAATAATTCCCGGAAATTTGACTGCCTTTTGTATTATAAACTTCTAAATACGTTTTGACTATATAAATCATAGAGTAACTTTACCTCGCCTCCCCAAATATAAACCCACTTTGGGTTTTTTGGGGGATAACAATTTTTTTACAGAACAGGCTTCTATACAATCATATTTAAAAAAATCGTTCTTAATATTTTTACTTTGTGTTTTAAAATTTCAAATGGAATAAACCCTATTTTTTCCAAAAATTTACCAAATTTTCAAAACCCAAAATTTTGAGTTAAAAAAGCCAGGGGACCACTAGCATTTCGGGGTTTCAGTTTTTTCTCTAATTGGGGGTTTCCGGTAAGGGGGGCTTTTTTACCTGTTTTGATGTAATTTTCCTTTAAAATTTTTTTAAATTTTAAATTTCCCCCTATCCACACCTTTGAACTCATTGCGGTTTTGCCAGACCCCGAATTTAAAATTTCCGGGCCATTTAAAAGTCAAGCGCCAGTTTAAAGAGCCTAATAAGGGGAGGGGCGTCGGGGTTTTAAATTTTTGGCCCTATGGGGTTTGTTATTTTAATTTTTTCTTTTTTAAAAAATTCGTATTATTTTATTTTAAAGAATTTTTTTTTCTTTACGGTTTCGTTATGTTGGGTGGGGAAAGAAAAGCCCGGGTAGGCTGGTTTTCAAAGGCGCTACAGCTAAGCCTAAACCAAAATCTTTCATCAAAATTTCATAAAATTTTTCTTTTTTTTCCAATTCTAAAAATTCAAATTTTTCCCAATTTTAATATTAAAAAAAAAAAAACTGAGTCTATAAAAAAAGAAAAAATATTTTATTAGTACACTTTTTTGTGGGATAAATTTTCTGCCTGAGTAAAAGGGGGTATTAAAACCCTTTTTGCTTAATATCTCGCAACCCTTTATTTTTCATAAATGCACGTAGAAAAGTTTAATAACTTCCTTATTTTAATTTTATATAAAAAATAATATACTATCTTTTCCTTTAAAGGGCTTTGGGTTTAAATTTAAATTTTTTAAAATTTTTTTTATTCCCCTTTTTTTTTTTTTGGGGGGATTTGGGAAAAAATGAAAAAAAAGTGTTTTTTTTAGAAAAAAAAAAAAAAAACTTTTATTTTTTTAAAGGTATGCCCCACAAAAACAACATTGGGAAATAAAATCAGTTTAAACTACAAAACACACTCTTCCCAATAGGGACAAAAAGTTTTAGAAAATGTTAAGTTTGGCGAAATTATTAAGCCTTTAAAAATGGCCATAAAATGCATAGAAGTAACTGTAAAAAAAAAGATTAGGGCCAGATTGCCTTCATTTTTGGTCTATTTTTAGGTTTTTATATAGCCTTAATATTGTGTAAACATTTCAAGAAACTTCAGCAGTCTAACATGGTGATGACCAAAAAGGAAAACTTAAGAGAAGTGGGACACGGAAAAATTAGAGGAGAGTGATCTACAGATTAAGGCGCCAGTTTAGAGAGAATTTTTGAGATAGGGGATTTCATATATAGTCAAGGAGCATTTTACGTACACATTCGCATGTGAGCTATCAGGTTGAACCTGGTGACTGAATGTATGACCATTATGCTGAATCCGCTCCAGCTTATGGGACTACCTCTGGCATTCTATACAGGATCTCCAGCGAGGAAGAATGGTTGTGGCCACTGACTCGGCACGGTTCTAGTTATATTGAGCAGCATCGGATCGGAACCATGATAGTTTAGGTTCCTGGTCGCTGGCAACCAGGAAGCCCTTGAACCACACCACTGGAATCAGGCCTACAACATATCTACAGGTTTATATACTAATGATTTAGTTCCCTCCTTTTTCTCTCTCTCTCTCTCCTCTCTCTCTCTCTCATAAGATCATAAGAAAACTGCAAGAAGCCGTGATACCTTTCACGTAGTAGTTCCTGTTACTTAAGGCGAATTTTTTGGGGAGAGAAGCCGTAAGAGCGGCTTCTTGCGGCTTCTCTCTCTCGTTTTCGTGCCTCGCCAGAAAAGGCTGACAGTGGTGTTCGAGGGTCGCCCGCTCGGCGCTCACAGCTGATAACTGTAAACAAAACAAACCCCACTGACGAAAGTGTACCCTCGAATGAAAGCCATTATAAGTTACGATAACTGACTGACGATATTGTGAATGGATCCACAACACATATCCTTCCATTAATGTTTTTTTGCTCCTAAACCAAGGACTATTATAGGGGAAGGTTAAAGAGGCGGGCACCTACGGAATCATATGGGGCTGGGCTGGTCGAGTTCCACATTAGTGACTTATTTT
This sequence comes from Chionoecetes opilio, assembly GCA_016584305.1. Taxonomy (NCBI): domain Eukaryota; kingdom Metazoa; phylum Arthropoda; class Malacostraca; order Decapoda; family Majidae; genus Chionoecetes; species Chionoecetes opilio. The sequence goes on from JACEEZ010022550.1 coordinate 6,114, forward strand.
TTATTAACTGCTGCACCTGATGGCAAGGGTCAGGTATAATAGGGTTTTCTTAACGGGCCATCATCTGCCCCCAGTGCCCGGTTTTCCGTTTTGGGTGGTTGGGCTTTTTATATTTTTTTGAAGATAGGGGTTTTTTTTTATTTTTTGGCTTTTTTTGGCTTTAATTAATTTTCCTCTCTCAGCTTAATGATTACTTTGGTAAGGGGACTCAAAAAAATCTTTTCTCAATTTTCTTTTAAGCTTTTTAAAACTGCAAAATATTGCGCTAAACTAGCTATTGGGGGAGCTAGAAGAAGGATCCTTTTACCCCTATCATAAAAGAGTTAAAGTGGTTAACAATTTAAATACCGATATATTTATGAAAAATGTTTCGCTGTTTATAAGGCTGTAAAGGGTTGTATCCAGTGGTATCTTTTTTTTCCATTGTGGGAAAATACAGCCATACAACAGGCCTATAAACCTTTATGTCCCAAAAGGGCCAAAATAGACTGGTGCCAGACCCATCACTTAAAAAGGGCCCTTTAAAACTAGGAAATTTCCTTCATGCTCATTAATTTGGAAGTCTACATTTTTAAGTCTGATTAAAAAATTTATTTTTAATTGCCCTAAGGAACTATAATTTTTTTCCCCAATCAAATAGCGTTCATATTTAGTAGTATTTAAAGATATTTAAATGATTTTTTAGTTTTTTATTGTTTAATTTTATAATTAAATTTTCCTTTTAATTTTTTTCTTTTGACTTTCTTTTTATGTTTTTTTTTTTTTTGCGTGATTTCAGAAGAAGTTTCTTTTTTTATAAATTCTAGACATCTTGATGTAAGTTTGTAGTAAAACCAGTTTCATGAAATAAGATTTTTATTTATTTATTTCCCCCCCTCTACTCCTTCTCCCAGAGTTTTCCCCCTTTCTCTTCGGTGGGAAAAACTTCATGAACCCGGGGCACATACTACCTGAAAATAGACTGGTTCTATTGCAGATTAAACCCTTGCCATAAAAGGAATAAGACAGAACGCTTAAGTGTTTGTTCTACTGACAATATCATTTCATATTTTTCATCCAAAATTTTTAAACCTATTTGCCCCCTTTTATGAAAAACGGTAAATATACAAGGAAATGAAAATAATAAAAAATATTTTTGATTTTTTACCTTTATAAAGTTTAAAAGGGAAAAGAAAAATTAAAAAACAGAAGCAAATAACCCAAACTATTACACTAAAAAAAAAAAAGTTTTTTAAACCCTAAATTTTTTAATGCACAAGGGGCCAGTGTAATACTGTTTGGGCAAAATTCAACCAAAGTACCCAGTAAATACGTTTAAACATTCATATTCAACAAATAAATTTCTCAACTATTTTCATAATTTTGTTTTTCCTTATGCAGAAACCTCTTGACCGATAACAACCTACTTAATGTACCAAACCGAATATTAGGTATTACACGATCTCGTAGTATTTTTTTAAAAAGTTTAGGATACACACCCCCTCGTTTTTACGGATTTTATATAAAAAATATGGCTTCACCTTTTTCTCCACCGGTAATGCGTGCTTTTACCGAAATTCAGATTGCTTTTGAAAAGGGTTTTGATTGTTTTTTAATTGCCCTTTTTCTGTAGTTTTTTGGATGGCTGCTGTATGTGTATACGCTTTCTCGATTAACGGACAAAGTTCACGATACACGGGAAATTTGTCCGGGAAAAAGGGAACTTTCACCTAATATAACGACCCAATTTTTATATGCGAAAGTTCGGTCACTCGGGTAATTATAACTCCATCCTTCCCCCAATTTGTTCGTCAAAACGAGGTACTCATTTACACCATTAAATTTTATGTCAAAATAAAAAACAGGGACTCAAAATAGCCTTAATCCTTCTTTCTAAACTACTAATTTAAACCAAAAAATACAGAAATACACCTATATATATATATAATAATATATGGTAAATCTTTAAAACAAGGGGTCCACCCCCTATCTTTTTTCTTTTTATAGCCCAACAAGCTTGGGGACATGGTGGAAACCGGGGTTTTTTTGGGGGGGACACACACATAAGGGAAAATGGCCCCCAAAAAAAATCCATAAACTAGGAAATTTCCCTTCTAGACTTTTTCGGGCCATTTTTCCCCAATTGTGTTCCCCCCCCAAAAACCCGGGTTTCCCCCAATGTCCCCAAAACTGTTGTCTTAAGAGAAGAAGAAATAGGGGTTGGCCCTTTTTTTAAAAAACAAAACTCTACAGATCTAACCTGCACCCCCCCTCAGCCCATCGGGGGCACTAACCTAAATAACCCGACCTGCCAACCCCAAACCCCCTGGCTTAGTTTTTTTTTCAAAAACCTGAAAATTTTAAAATCGGCCATGTAGGCAAATAAGGGTCGGCACTCATTAAAAAATTTAAAAATGTTTAAGGACAGTAAATTAAAAACACATAAGCCAACATTTGGGGCGCTTTCCGTGGAGCCCTTGTTCTTAAAATTTTCCCCCAAAGCAAGCTGTCATTTCCACAATACCTATCACACCTCTCCTACCATTAATTTGCTCAGTCCGTCAAAGTATGTAATGCTACTTAAAAATCTTGCAATGTTTTGTGGTGGGAAATTTGGATGATGGTAAAGGTTTATGGTACCTCGTCTCCGTCGCGGGAAATTCCACTTTTCACTTTTTCAACAAGGGGGAGTCTCAAGAACCCAAAAATTTGGGGCAAATGAATCAGCGAAAAAAGTTTCCGGTCTGGTTTTTATTGCATAATTTGTAAAATTAAAAAACAACGTCTGGTATTATGGGTTTAAAAAAACTAGAGAAAGTTATTTTTACCGACGATCGACGGGTTTTCCTACCCATGTCATTTTCCTTTTTTGCTCTATTTGTGTGGTTCGAAAATTAAGCCCGTCTATTAAAGTACAAAACAGGTAATTTTTTGCTATTTTCGGAAATTTAGCAAAAACTACTACGTCGCAGCTAGGCCCTATCGTCAGCCTGATAAGACATGATCATTCTTTCACCAGTTTTAAAGTTGTCCTGTCGTGTCATTAACCTTGTATATTCTTGTTCGTGGTCTTAAGGTAAGTGCATGCTTCTGAATGTACATCTATGTGTTTACTTGTGTCCTGTTATCTGTAATTACAGTATTTCTACGACGATACTCAGTGTCAGAATCTCTGCCCTCCCCGCCATATTTGTTATCTCTGACGTCACGGCAACAAGCGGGAAGAAGCCGTGGTAAGCGAGCCCGTAAGTAAGCCAATCCGTAAGAAGCCGGCTTCTTAAAAGTGCCTCGCCATAACAGAAAACGCAAGCTGCAAGAAGCCGGCTTCTTACGGCTTCTTCACCAAAATTCGCCTTTAACATTTTCCTACATTCAGTTTTATCCATGAATTTATCTAGCCTCCTTTTTAAACTCCCTATAGACTTCGCACTAACTACCTGATGACTCAGTCCATTCCAATCATTTACCACCCTTTTTATTTTTTAAATCTAGGTTTTCCCAGTTTGAATCTGTTACTTCTTGTTTAACCCTGTTTACTATAGCCGTAAGAACTTTTCCTACATTTACTTTATTGTATCCCTTTAACAACTTAAAAACTTCTATCAGATCGCCACTTACTCTACGCCTCTCGAGTGAATGTAAATTTAATAACTTCAATCTCATCTTATAACTAAAGTTACGCATACCCTGTATCATTTTAGTCATCCTTCTTTGGACTGATTATAACAATGCTATATCCATCCTGTAATACGGGGACCAAAACTGTACCGCATAGTTTAATATATATATATAAAAAAAATATATATAGGTGAAGTCTGACTAGAAGGGTTCCCAAAGTGGTCGACATCGACCCCCAGGGGTCGATGTCGACCCCTGGGTCGACAAGATCCAAGGGATCGATGAGTTGCCAGGGGGTCGAAAGGGGGTCAATAAATGGCTAGGGGGTCGATGAATGGCTAGGTGAGAAAAGTTTCAGCACGCAACAACTGCCAACAACCGTTATGCGAGTGGTACCATAGCCGCCTCTGTGTCACCCTGACATAGAGACGGCTTTGACTTCGCTCGGTGCTAGTCTGTGACGTCACGTCGGATCTGTACCCCGCCCCACGCACCCTCCCCACACACACACCCCTCTCTCTCTCCCCTCCTCTGTCCCAAGATCGTACCGTACGTGAAATATTCCTCTCTGCTTCCCGTACTAAGCGAGCGAGCGTATTTCCCTCTCTCGTTGATGAGTGGACAGCCTGTAGTCCAGTACATTCTCAGCACGCTACTACTACTACTACTACTACCTATAAGTACTACTATAATTCCCCATATTCATTTAATCATAGCATGTATGTATTACGTTTTCTTTCTTCATAACATATACTATTTCATTTAAATGTGTGGGGGTCGATGAAAAATTTGAAACTTTATTAGGGGTCCATGACCTGAAGAGTTTGGGAACCCCTGCGTCACTAAACCCAAATAAAGCTTTAGAATAACCTCAGCACTTCTACTTTTAACACTCCTGGCAATAAAATCCTAAAACCCTATTAGCTCAATTCGTGCCTCAATACATTGTTTCCTAGGACGAAGGTCTAAGTTTTGCCCACACGCCAAATCTTTCTCGCTTCTGATCTTTTCAGTTATCTCTCTCTCTCTCTCTCTCTTCTCTCTCTCTCCCCTCTCTCTCTTCTCTCTCTCTCTCTCTCTCTCTCTCTCTCTCTCTCTCTCTCTCTCTCTCTCTCTGTCTCGCTCACACACAAACACACACACACACGCTCGGTGAGTTAGAGTGGCTGACACCATTCTGTGGTCCGGCGTTCAATTCCCGGCTCCGCTCATTCCCGAGGATTTTTCCACGGAGAAATTCAGGCGGTCACTGTCCCCCTTGAGCAAGGGGATGGGTGTGTGGACCTGTGTGGTGTGTGAGGTCCCAACATTACCCAAAGATTGGTAATAATGATCTCCAAGTTTCACCGGGAGGGTGAAACTGGCGTTCGCTAGTCTGACTCGCGATCACCATTCACCATGGGTGAATGACACACACACACACATGTAGTAGTGTGGTAAGGGTACTCCGTAGTGTAATGGAAACACGCTCGGTTCACAACCGAGAAGTCCCGGGTTCGATCTCCAGGCGGAGCGAAGAGAGATGGCCCCTGTCCCCCCAGTAGTGAATGGGTACCGGGTGTTAGCTGGGGGCTTGTGACCCGCTTCCTGGGGTGGTGGTCTCGGTCAACACGAAGCACTTAGGATGAATGATGAAATGTTGATATGGAGACAGGGCCATACGAGTGTAGCTCAGGCCCTGTAAAATACAACTAGATGAATACAACTAGGTGAATACACACACACACACACACACACACACACACACACACACACACACACACACACAAACACACACTAGGTGTGTTAGGTTGTGTTAGGTACTCCGTGGTGTAAGGGATAGCACGCTCGGTTCACAACCGAGAAGTCCCTGGTTCGATCCCCGGGCGGAGCGGAAACAAATGGGTTGTTTCCTTAAATCCTGAGCCCCTGTCCACCCAGCAGTGAATGGGTACCGGGTGTTAGCCGGGGGTTTGTGACCTGCTCTCCGGGGTGCTGGCTTCGGCCAACACAAAGCACTAAGGATGAATGATATAAAAATGTTGATATGGAGACGGGCCATACGAGCATTGCTCTGGCCCTGTAAAATACAACTAGATGAATACACACACACACACGCACACACATACATTGGCTAAAATTATGTTCATCAATTTAAGGAAAAACTTCATAAAATTAGATACGAATATAAACTACACGCCTACAGCTCAGGCTTTGTATGCTACAACAAGGTAGATACAACTAGTAAACCAGTGATTCCCAACCTTTACATCTTGGAGGAACCCCTGTAATAATTTTTCATATTCCAAGGAACCCTATATATAGTATACTAATATATATATATATATATATATATATATATATTATACTATATATATATAATATATATATATATAATATATATATACTAGCCGCAAAGCCGCCCTCCGGGCGGATTTTTTGGCTAGCTCCTGCGGAGGGCTTATTGTGGGGCCGTCGACCCAACACCTGTGTTTGGTGGCCGTGGCCCACCAAACACAGACTCTCCAGATAGCCCCTTCTAACTTTTCCTGAAATCATGGATGTAGAAATGTTATGTATTAACGCCTTACCCATCACCCCCCCACCCATTCACTCACCCATTACCCATCACCACACACCCATTCACTCACCCATTACCCATCACACACACCCATTCACTCACCCATTACCCATCACCCCCCACCTATTCCCTCACCCATCACCCCCCACCCCCATTCACTCACCCATCACCCCACACCCATTACCCCACCCATTCACTCACCCATTACCCATCACCCTACATCAAGGTTTCCTCAATTCTCGCAACCCACATTTTTTTTCACAATTCTCGCTAATAGGCTGCTAAAAAAAAAGAAGAAAAAAAAAGTGATCGGATCATCTCATAAGTGGGCTTATAATGTGCCCCTGGTCGAGCTGGTTCCAAAACTGTATCATATGATGGGATTGTACCACGGGGGGCGGAACTTAGCGCGGACACAACACACACACACACACACACACTTTCGCTTATATTATTATAGATAAATATATATATATATATATATATATATATATATATATATATATATATATATATATATATATATATATATATATATATATATATATATATATATATATATATATTATATATATTTATAATATATAATTTTTTTAAGAAAAGCTTCTTGAGCAATATAATTCATATGAAATCTACAATTACATCACATTTCATGAGAGTTCACACTAATAAGTCAATAATGTTATGACTTACCTTCAGTGTTACACTTGGGCTTGTTCTCTTTTGCGTATCTGTGAAATTCTTGGCCGAATTTTTGACAGACACGCACGCAGTTCTTCCTCGATAGACAGAAGACGATTTCTTGATTTGCTTTTAATGACGTCAGACATGAGAAAGCTTGTTCTCACAGTAAGAAGTTGAAAACTGGAGTAAAACATCCATGCTTTTACTGAGATGACAGGTACTCTTGCTTTGCTGAAATCCAAAACTTGTCAAGTGATACTTCATTAAGTTTCATTTTCGTCGATCGCACTGTAGTTCACTCAGTTCTTCTCTCTTGCGACTAATATT
>JACEEZ010022551.1:0-33182 GCA_016584305.1 Chionoecetes opilio
TTTTAGCTCTCCTGTGACGCAAATTGGGGTGTTGGGATGAAAAGTTTTTTTCGCGCGCTTTTTAAACAAAAGTCGTTGTTTTTACGGAAATAAGGCCTGGAAATCAATTATTTTTGGTGGATTCGGTGTTTTGAAGGAACATTCAATATAATTAGGCAAAGAAAAGATGGGTCTGGACGATTACTTTAAGTCGACATGCTATAACAATATTCAACAGTACGGAAATATTATAATTATCTGCCAGGAATCTTGAAAACTTTCGGTTGAGTGTGAAAAGAAAATAACGATAATGGTAGTCAAGGGTTTCTTTACAAGATACGAGTCAAGGATAATTATCAGTTATACAAAGGCGTTATGAAACTAATGCTAAAAGGTCAAGGAACTTATTTAAACTTAAAGCGTCGTGACAAGCTTATCTTTTCTTATCTCTTACGTTCGACAAGCTTTATCCTCAGCCCGCAAATAAGATTCAAGGACAAAAGTACAAATGAAATCACTAGTAAACACACGCAAATTAACATTTGAAATCACGAGTCTTCATTAATAAAAAACAACAACAAAGATGCGCAGTAACAACCGACACACAACCACACACACACACACACCACACACACACACACACACACACACACACACAACACACACACACCCGACCGAAGGTCGAAGGGAGGTCCGAAGCTAATGTGGACAGTTAAGCGCAGTTCAGCAGGAATCATGACAAACACACTCGACCTAGTACGTACACGAAGACCAATGACATCCAAAAACACTGATAATATACTAAATAACCCAAGCTTAATCTCCCTCGGTTCGGACACAGCTGTTTAGTAGGGGGTGGGGGGATAGCAGTGCCCCTCTCCTCCTCCCGCCATCTCTGTTCGGCTATCGGGCACCAGTGTTTACCCAACCCAAGGCATTCAGTAGAGGAGAGGGCCAGTGACGGGGTGGAGTGAGACCAAGGAGCTGTACACACTAAGGATCCATCACTCCAGTACTCAGGAAACCCACAGGTGATCAGAAAGAGCGTAAGAACATAGAAAGTATGTGAAAAAAACTACCACACGGGGTTGTATTAAAAAAATGTACAGACTGTTGATAGTGGGATGGTAAAACTTGTGAACTCTGGGCTTTACTGTTGCCATGGTGAATAGACTGGTATACCCATTGGCATGTTACTAGGGCCACACTCATTTGTTTTCTGATAATCTGATAGTGTGTACGTGTATATGGTGTGTGTAGGGTGTATGTATGGTGACGGGTGTATGTATGGTGACAGGTCTTGCTTGGGTATAGCTGAGTTGTGATGATGGTGCTATTTTGTGCAGTTACCCGTGAAAAAGCCAAGGAAAATGGAGTGTGTTTTGTGTATGTGAGTGAGTGAGTGTGTGTATGTATGTGTGTGTGTGGTGTGAGAGAGAGAGAGAGAGAGAGAGAGGAGAGAGGAGAGAGAGAGAGAGAGGGGAGAGAGAGAGAGAGAGAGAGAGAGAGAGAGAGAGAGATTAACTTTAACCTTGATCTCTTACACAAGTTAATACCGATATCGATAGAATAACATCGTAAAAGATAAGAACAGGAATAACAAAGTTATTAGAGATTATTATTAACCCTCACCTACCTGAAAAACCAAAGACCTTAATCACCTATAGGAGTGGTCAAAGATTTTTAAAAATGGTATTGTGGTTAGCTAAAAATCCCTCTTGTCTCTCAAAGGTTGGAGAAAAAATCACTTATATATAATTTCATATAATATATTTTCTTTTGCACTACCGTTGTTCCTTTGAAAGTGTGTTGATTTCTTTCCTCGGTTATAATTGTTTTAAAGTAATTTACCGTATTTTTATCTCTTATCTTCCGAGATTGCATGTGTCCTTCTAGTACTTGATTTATTTCTTTGTTTTCCCCCCTTTCTTTTTGAGATTACTGCGCATGGCAACTTGTAATATATATTCTTATTTCTTACCCGTTTTAATGGAATAAAAGGCTTAAATTGAACCTGAACCTGTTTATATGCGTCAAAGAGAGAGAGAGAGGAGAGAGAGAGAGAGAGAGGGGAGAGAGAAGAGAGAGAGAGAGAGAGAGAGAGAGAGAGAGATAGCATTCTGATGTATTGTATTTCCTTTTTTTTATTATATATTTTTTACTTGTATTTACATTTAACATCACGGACACCACCACCACCAACAACAACAACAACAACAACAACAACAACAAACACAACAAACATCAACACCACCACCACCAACAGCAACAACAATATTTCACCATGTCACGTTTTAATCGATAAGATAAGCGAATCAGAATACTCCTTGATACCCCCAATAGAGAAGACAAGTGCTTGTGGGCCCTTCGGACCCATGTATTGCTGTTTGTAGTAGTAAATATATGTTAGACAACATGTGATTGCAAAGGGCGCTTCATAGCTCAGTGGTAAAGTTTTTGCTGTTTCTATGCAAAACACTTGGGTTCGAATCCCCCACACTCCAAATAACAGTTATTTTTGAACATATGTGATTGCAAACTCCAATCGTGTTGTTGCTGTCGTTGGTCACTGGTCAAAGTGCCTCGGGGTAGACCACCTTCCGTGTGATTCCCAAACCTTTGTGTTCCGTGTGATTCCAACACACACTCACACACGCACACAAACGGTAAGTCCATGAGTCTACTGAGTTTGTGGAATGCGGCAAAACGTTACGGCAGAGTTTTTCCTGTAATCTAATATTCCTAAAAGTGTTTTTAGCCCAAAACCCCCCTCAAAATGATTCGATTAATGGGACCAAGCTGCTTACCACCTACGATTTATTTGCAATTTTTTGAGCCTACTCTCATCAAAATTGAATTTACAGTTTCGGCTACCCAAAACAGACAGACAGACAGACACACGGCTACTCCTATAGTATATTAGATGATAGTTGAAAATATGGTTTCATCATCATTATTTTTATCATTATCATCATAGTCATCATCGTTATCATCACCAAAACAGTAATATTAAGAAAAATTGTCATTAGTATAAACAATAATAGTTGTAAATATATTTACATCAGCAATTATTATCATTATCATCATACTCATCATCATAGCCATTATCATCATCATTAAAATCAAGGCAGTAATAACAACAAAAAATATTACAACAGTAACATACGTATTAGCAAAAGCAATAATAGTCGTAAATATAGTTTCATCATCATTCATCATTATCATCATATCTCTTGTTATCATATCAAAAAGTAATTTTAAAAAAAAATATCTTTTTTTATAAAAAAAATACTGAAAAAAACGTTCATCATCATCTTTCACAATTACTCATTTCATCACCATCTTCTTTTAGCAGCAGCCAGCAAAAGAAGATAACATTACCAAGTCGCCTTTTACACACCTTTAAAACCTTGGCAGAAGAAACTATCATCATCATCATCAAAGTATAATAAAAACGAAAAAAACAACATTAGTAAAGCTTTAATAGTCGTGAATTAGTTTGTCATCATTTTCATCTTTTCATAGTCATCTTTTAAAACATAAAAGTAGTAATAACAAAACAACTCTTACTATAAGCAATGATAGTTGTAAAAGCGTTCGTCTCATCATTACATCATTTTATCTATTCTCGAGCGCCCGCCAGAAAAAGAAGACAACATTACCAAGACCCCTATAGAACGAAACACCAAGGGGTTGGTGGTGGGGGTTGGTGGATAAACAAAAACAACATAGCGTATGGGGCAGGGGTGACAATGGCTCGGGGGCGGGAAAAATTTTTTTCTACTTGGTGACCCCAACGGCGCCCTTCCGCCATCCCGAGGACGTGCCCACTACACAAAAGAGGTGTGTGTGTGGTGTGTGGTGTGTGTGTTGTTGTGTGTGTGTGGGGGGGTTGGTGGGTTGTGTTTTTGGGGAGTCGGTGAAAAAATGATACATCCTAAAGAAAAAGAAAGAAAAAAAAAGACCCAGTCTTTCATCTTTCTTAAAAATTTTGACTTTTCCTTCTTGGTTGGGGGTTTTTTTTTTGGCGGTTTTTCGGGCGGTCCTCTCTTCTTCGTTTCATCTTTCGGGAGTTGTTTGTGACTCACTTAAAGGGCGGGAGATCAGACCCAAAAGAGCTGTTCGCCTCGTACTCATGGCATTTATACGAACTCTAGGTAGTCCCATCTGTATTGTGTGTGTGTGTGTGGGATATTTATTGTCCGGTGCAAAAAATTTGACACCACTAAACCCATTAAAAAAAACACGTCGTTCTCTAAAATTTTTTCTGTTTTGTGTGTGTGTTGTGTGTGTGTTGTTTTGTGTGTTTGTGTGTGTGTTGTTGTGTGTGTGATGTGTGTGTGTGTGTGTGTGTGTGTGGTGTGTGTGTGTTGTGTGTGTGTGTGTGTGTGTTAGGGATGTGTGGGAAGAGGTACAGAAAAGGTGTCTAGGTCATTCATGATACAATAATTCTTAAATTTTCTCTTTTTCTAACCAACAAAAAAGAAAACTAGTAATCACGTTTTGGTTTGGTGTCCTTAATTTGGGCGTGTTTTCCTGTATCCTTTATAGAGGGAAGGGGAAGGGGAGAGGGGAAAAGGGGAAGGGGGAAAGGGAAAGGGGTGGAAGAGGGAAGGGAAGGGGAGGGAAGGGGGGAAAGGGGGGGGAGGGGGGGGGATGGGAGGGGAAAGGGGGGGGGGGGGTCGAAGATCAAGTGCATTAGTTTCATTTCCTCCTCTATCTGGTGTCCACGTGTTACTGGTGCAGGGCTTGTGTACTCTGCTCGCACTCCACTTCCCTTCCTGAACACCGTAATATATAGGTCATTTTGCAGGGTTCTTGTTATTGTATCCTACTGTTTTTGTTGTGGATGTTCAATTCTTCTCATATATATATAACAAAGGTCGTTTAACAAGCTTCCTATCGTTCCAACACAGCTACTGAAGTTAATGGTAACTGTGATGTAAAGTACTATTGCAACGTGAATAATATTACAATAATACATATAAAAAAACACGACTAGTACTACGTACTATATAAACTGCTTATTTGAAGTCTCGCAACTAAGATTAGTCCATCATCCTCTGGTTTTATCTGATTTGTGCCGTTCTGCGTTATATTTTGTGTGTCGTTTGTTTGTTGCTTGTTGTGTCGTTTCTGTATCGTCGTCTTTTACTTGTTCGATTTTTTTTCTTTTTCTGATCATTTCATTTTCTTCATCTCTTTCTTTTTCTTCTCATCTATATTCATCTTCTCTGCTCTTCCTCTTTTCCTTTGTCTTCTTCTCAGTTTTTGTCTATTTGGAGTTATTCATTTTCTCACATTTTACTTCTTTTTCCTCTTCTCTTCTTCTGTGGGCTCGCGTGCAGCGTCCACTGCATTCGGTCAGCGGTTTCGAGCCCACCAGGTTGTCCTGGCGTGTGGCGCTTTGTATAGTCAATAACCTTGTCGTTGGTACTTGCAAAGTGTCTATAGGATCAAAGTATATTTCTTCTCTTCTCTGCTCCTCTTTTTTTTTCCTCTTCCTCTGCCTCCTCCTATTTTTTTTTCTTGTCTTCCTCCTAAGTTTTTGTCTTATATTTGTGGTCATTTCATTTTCTTGCCTCGCCTCGCCTCAGCCCGCTGCGTGTCTTCACAGAGTGGTGGTGGTGGGCATCAGTCTGGGTGGCTACGAGTGGCGTACGACCGCCGCTTCCTGGATCTGGATTGGTCCTCGCCGGTCACTTGGTGGGATCGGCGGCTCCCCGGGACCGACATGGCTATTATTGGTGTCCACCGAGCCACTCACGGTACGGTTTTACCTTTCCCTCACTCTTTTGTTGTCCACGGGTTGTGTGGGTGTGTGGTGAAAAGTTTCATACTCATCACACACTGCTTTATGTTGGCTATATAATGTTGTTGACGTGTGGAAAGTCTTTGGGTGGAGTTAATCCGAAATATAATGTTGATGAAATATCTTCGACTTGTCTGTGATTGTCTTGAGCCAGCCACTCATCAGTAATTGAGAGCCCAGCATGCTATACAGTTTTTGATTGCGTGTGTGTTGTACCTAACCCCCCCCCCCCCCCCCCCCCCCCCCCCCACACACACACACTTAAACCTTCCTTTACGCACCTATACTCGCCGCACGTTAAGTTGGCGAAAATGGGGTCCCCTCACTCCCTCCTTCCGAATGCACGGGGTTGGCATTCTCACCCAACACCTCAGCCAATCCCGTGCGTTCGGAAGGGGGGAGTGAGGGGGCCCCATTTTCGCCAACTTAACGTGCGACGAGATACATCCTTGAGGCGATGGCTGAGGCAAATGGACTCCCTCAGAGGTCAACCTGGTGTGGTCGAGTCACCAGGTGCACCACTCCTCCGAGGACTACAACTTCAGCACGGCGCTGCGACAGTCGTTGTTCCAGAGGTATTTCTCCCTCGGGTTTTACCAGCCCTTGGCCCTCCTCGGGGTGCCGCTGCCTGCCCTCATGGTTCACCTGCAGTTTAACTTAATCTTCCAGTTTTGGATTCACACACAAGAGATTGACACTGCGGCCCCTTGGAGTGGGTTTTCAATACCCCGTCTCACCACCGCGTCCACCACGGTGAGTCTGTCTGTCCGTCACTTATTGGTTTCTACCAACAGTTCAGTGGATTACATCATGTTTAATTGACTACTACTTGATACTACTACTTGATATTGTCAGTTGATCTAAGACTACGTGACGTCCTTCACCTTCAAATATAACCATCACGAGTACTGAAAAACTTTATAAATACACAGTAAAAGGGGAAGTCATTATCTTTGCACGGACTTATACATCAGCTTTTACATTCACGTGATAATCGAACAGCTCGGAAAAGAAAAAGTTCACCAGTAACTACTCCATTGTCAAGTTTTAGCACAACTTAGGTCAAGGCAGACCAGTTATTGCTCTAACAGGAACATTTTTTTTCCACGTGAGAATTATATTGATCCTCAGGTGCGAACAAGTGGTGCCTCAAACAAGAACTATGCCGGCGTGCTCATCAATCTGGACCGCCTTTTCCCCGGCACCTTTCAGGCTGAGAAGCGCGACGAGAAGATCGCCTTCGGGTTGGGGGATCAGCCGCAGACCCTAAACGTGATGTGGATGCAGGTGAGGGGACTCGCATGGCCTTAGACTTCATCTGCCTGTGCGTCACTTATGATGTCTTGAGGCCATTCCAACACGTTATTCATTTGATTTTAACAACATGCACGTAAGATTATGTAAGCTGTGAAGGTGCGGAGATGTAGAAGCACTTTTTTGCCCAGGTGAAAAATTTGGTTAAAAGAAACGGTCAAAAACTTGTCAAATTTCCACTTTTCGCGCCAGGTGTTTTAACTTGAGAGCGGTGTTCCGCAAGGCCCGAGGACATGACCACCGGGGGCGCCCACCCTGCGGGCGCTTTTCTATGGCCCCGGATGGTTCCCCGGCACGCCGCGTCTCGGGGATCCGGATACCTTCCTGACATCAAGGGTCCCAGAGTGAAGTACAACCCAGAGTTGCCCCGCTGGCAGGGGTGTACGTGCTCGTCCACTTTTTGATCATCCTTCTGGTGCAGCAAACGGGGAAATCCCCAAAAACTGGCAGTAAGTGGTGCTGCCTCATTGTCGTTGTCGTTGTCCAGTGAGTAACGTGACTCACTCTAACTCATGGTGGTGACCTCATACGAAGATAAGACTGATATAACTTTGGGAACTTAAGCGCTGGAATCCTCAAGCCCTGAGGTTTCTTCAAGAATCTGTAATAATACGGTAAAGGTGTCAGTAATGAAGCGATCACTCTATTTTTAATGCTTTATGTATATATTTTTTAAAAAACTGACTGGCTGTGAGGGACATGTGTATAAGTGCTTACTATATATGGAGGCAGGACCCGGCGAGCCGAGACCCGCCACACTGACATGCCCAAAGCCTTTTAGAATAAAAAGGCTTTTAAAATAGGCTAGGTTAGGTTATAGGTTAGCCTATTCTAAAGGCTTTGGACGTGCCTTTCCCACAGAGCTTCTCCTGGCTGTCCGCTCTCGCCTTCATGGCCTTCATGTTCGTGTCTGCGGGCATCATCGGCGCCATGTACGATGGGTGGTGGTGGGCGCCCCTGGTGGAGGCCGCCCGATGCGTGGCCTACATAGCCTACGCCCGCAGCGCCCCCGTCATCGGGTACCCGCCTGTGGACGCCGCCATCCTCGCCTACTTCGCGGTGTCTGCCTTGGTGTGGACGTCGCAGAGCTCGCCGTGGTGAAGGCCTCCGTCAGGGCCGCCAAGCTGGAGTGATTGTGGCAGGCCGATGATTTGCCATCCGAAAGCTGTTGTTCGGCAGGATAAGGACCGAATGCACCCTTGGCCCCCCTACCGGCAATAACACTAGACACCACTGCACTAATGTCGCCAGGCGCCATATATTGCGAATTTTAGTTTCACTACAGATTTGTATGTGCCACTAAAGACAGGTACATAATTATAAACTACTGTGCATGCCTCTTAAGTGGCACATACAAGTCTGTAGTGATGCTAAAATACGTGTATATGGCGCCTGGCGACATTAGTGCAGAGGCGACTATAGTGTTATTAACGGTAAAAACATTCCTTAAGAAAGAAAAAATAGCCAACAGGATATGTTGTACCATGGAATTTGGATTTCTATATCACTAAAGTTTGTTTCGCGATAACTGACATTAAAACACTAATTTTTGGTATACATTCAAATAATACCGAGGTACATGATGTACATTTTCATCGGCGATCACCCGAGATATGTTTAAACAAATTATAAACAATTATAAACTTAACATATCTTGTGGCATTCGCTGAGAACTCTCGGCTATTTCACTATCATGGGATTACTATTACTATGTTTATGGTAGCAAAGAAGATTTGTTTATTTTTACACAGACAGCTCTTTTAAATCATCAATCATCACCAGCTTTGTGTTTCTAAAATCCTTTTTCTCATAAATGTACCATCTTCCTTCTCTCCTCTTTTTCTCTTGTTTCTGTGTGTGTGTGTGTTGTGTGTGTGTGTGTGTGTGTGTGTGTGTGTGTGTGTGTGTGTGCGTGCGTGCGTGTGTGCGCGCGCGCGCGCAGTTTTGGTGTCAAAAGTCTATACTATTTTTGTCGTTTATTTATCTTTTTTTTTTTTTATGTAGACTGCAGCCGATGGTCGTGTTGGTAAATGTTTCTCTTAAATAGTCCGTAAGCCATTGTTTTAATACCAAAGTTTGTAGTGCTTGTGAATGGTCCCAGAATATGACGTCCCCTCCGCCTCCTCTCTCGCTACAACTCTCACACAGATAACGTAGATTTCTCCTCGCCAGGCGCAGCACAAGCACGCAGAAGCACCTGTTGCTTCCTCCACGGCTTCATGTAGGCGAGTGAAGGTCACGACTATTTAATGAGGTCATCGAGTGTGCCCAACGACTGAAGGAAAGACAAACTGAAGCCATATTTAACATTTCTTATTCGTTGTGTTTTCGTTATAGTATTCACACCACTACATAGTATCTCATAGGTTTTGCATTCCAACTTACATGAAAAATTATGTAAAAGCGGGGGTTTTATTGAGTGCTGGTCGCGATAAGTTCTATTGTCTTTGGGAAACTGTGAATATTATATCTTATAAGAAAGAAAATATAGAGACGGAAAGACGAAGAGAAGAATGAAGAGGAAATGACTCACATATACAAAAATTCTATACATAAAGTGGATGCCGGGAATAGCCTTAAGACCAAGTGGTTAGACAGGAACTTCTTTTGGGAGGTACGCACACCGTTGAATAGGATCCACCACGTAGTTGTTAGAGACTTTTGTGGTTGTACCTCGTGTCCTATGTCGTCTTTGGTGCAGCAGAAGTAATAGGATCACATGAGGCCGGTACACCTGGGGAAACAACCTACAGTCCCTTTCAAATCAGTTTATCAATGCAGCCACTTTCTTGGGGGCCCGTTGTGGGAGGTGGTGACGCAGGGAGCGGTGTTGTCGCAGTCGCCCGTATCGTGGTTGAAGTTACCGCTGGGGCAATGTCCGTGGCTGGTCTCGTCCGGGACTCCGAGACTACACAAAGGTAAATTTGGTGCAGTTTGAATGGTCCGGGAGGAGTGCGTGGTTTAGTGCGTCCTGGTTACTGCATGTAGGTTTACAGGCACAACATTTTGATAATCACTCTGACAGATGTTGCCGTCGAAGTAAGGGTTTATCGGAGGGACACAAAGTAGGGACTCCAACGCCGGACATACAGTCTAAGTACATGCTACAGTTAGAGAAGGTTGCTACTTTCCCCAAGATAGGACTAGCGCAATCATAGGAACATTTTTGACAAGGAGGACTACACGTGTATCCTTCCTTCATGCATGTTTTCGTTCGGGTTTGTCAAACATTTCGCCGTCGGGACAGGCGAAGGGGACGGGGCTCCACTCGTGCCAGCTGAAGCACACGTAGTACATGTTGCAGTGGAAGGGGTCGTAGCCAGGTCCCCGACCCATGAGCCGTAGTGGTTGCAGTCCACCTGACATGGGTCCCATTGGCCCCAAAGCGCGGCCCGTGTTGAAACCTGTAACAAACCAAACACAAGGTCACCGACGCGGCAACGCAAATGTTTTCTGGAGTTCCCAAAAGGTCCCGAAGAAAAACCTTATGATCTTAATACGGTAGTTTGGAAAAAATACCGGATTAAAGTGGGTCTTCCAACCATCTGAAGCCTTTTAAAACCTTCTGCAGACAAAAAAATAGAAAAACAAGAAAGGAGGAGGTACGTAAGAACTATAATATCTGATACTCAACCAGTGTTCCAACGCGTCACGTGACCTTCAAAACAATACTGACCAAACCCGGAGGATCCAGACGGGGATTTGTGTGAGCAGGAGCATCTCTGGGAAAGGGGTTGCTGAGCGGTGGGACTGGAGGCTGTGAGCGTGGCGGGCCAGCGCATGAGTGAAGCAAAGAGTTGGGGCGGTAACACCGTTGGTATATATATATATCTATGAGTGATGAGATAGTGGGCCTGAGGGAGGGGTAGCAGGAGGGAGGGGAAAGGAGCAGCAGTAGGCGTGGGGTTTATCTTGCTTCCTATGTCATGTCTCCATTCAATTACTTGTTTCATACACGTACGGGATACACAGCGTTAATAAGCAGTGTGAAGTGTGTGTGAGTCGCCGTAGCGTTTTCCAGTGTCCAGGTCCCGCTTAATACATCCAAACAACGAGACAGTGTTATTTATATGTATTGGGGAGGGAAGGGGAAAGGGGAAAGGGGGTTTTGTCCCTGGCGGGGTGAAGTAATCTCCAACCAATACGAAGACGAAGATACCCATTTTTTCCCTATCATTGCTATATCGCGTATGTAAAGCTTTGTTTTAAAAAAAAAGGGGGGGGGGGAATCAGATTTTTGAAACGAACCATGATAGATTTTTACTTTAATGACGATATAATTATCATTAAATTGTCATAACATCCTATGTCAGGTATTTACAGCGCAAGTTTGCGCTACCAGACGCTTCTTTAAAACATTTATTATTTTAGCTAAGTGATTTTAAGGGAAGATAGTCCATTGCATACCTTCCACCCCGTCACCGCCAAACCTTCACCGCTGCCGTCACGAAGCAATGGTGAAGGTGTTCTATAGTGTGCGGGTGTGAGGGTTGCGAAGATCTGCACCACGTGTTGTTTAAAAAAACCCTAGTTTATATGTCACTCATTCAGGATGAGGCTGGGATGTTAGAGATGTTACTCAAGCAGAACACCTGGGAGTGCCTTGTAGGACGTAATGAGATGTACCCCCCTATAGACACCTGCCTCCCCCCCCCAAAAGGGTGCAGGGGCTCCCCCGGGGGCTTACTACCCTGACGACCCCCTCAGGCCTAGATGAAAGAAAAAAAAAATTGATGAGGAAGACCGCCCCCAAAGCCCAGCATCACCATCATCACCATGACCATCATACCCCACCATTATCACCACCGTCCCCACAGCCAAACAAGCACACCCTGCTGCTGGTGTTCCCAAAAGGTGGTGTGTTGAATACCAACAGACAATTTTTTCCTTTTTCGTGAAAACAGGAAAATCGTCAGGTGTTTGGGGGCATAAGCACAAGTGTTTACACGAAAATTATTTTTCCGTCTCTCAGGGGAAACCATCAAGTGCATCATTTTCCCCTTTTCCTGAAATGTTCCCAACTTATAAACGAATATTTCAAGAAAGTATTTCAAGGTTTTTTCTGTTCGATGGGAAAAACAGTTTTTTGTCCTCAATATTTTGCCTTTGAGCCCACCCCTACGCCTTATTCCTTTGTGATATACAAAAAAAGGTAAATCTTTATGTTGCTTAGACGGGGGGAATTTCAAGCACTACAAGAACAAATTTTCTAAGATTCTTGAGTAAACCCAAAGAACTACGAAACCTTTCCTTAAAGTATCACTCGGGGAAAAAATAACAAAAAACCCGAAGCTCCGTCGAGGTTTGGCGCCCCCACGGAGCCTTGGGAGGCAGGGGCCGCGGCTCACACGCCGAGTTGCCCTTTTATCGATGCTGCCCCTCTTAAACGTGACCCCCCCCGCCAGGGCGCCACACACACACCACCACACACACACACCCACACACACACACACAAAATGAATAAAAAATTATGAGCATTTTTTATTGTAAATGTTTTCAATGTTAATGTTATTTTTTGTTGGGGTAAATTAACTAACAAAAGACAAGACTAAATATTCATAACAATAAAATCTGACGTATCCTTGTAAAAAAATAAGCCAAATATTGAATTATACAAATGGGGGAAGCTAAAACCCCACAGCTACTAACTTTTTTTACATGTACAAGTGTGGAACTTAGTGAAAAATGGATGATATTACCACCATACCACAAACCCCTAATCTTCATCTTTTTGCGGCTCCATGGGTTTTAAAAAATTTTCTAAACCGAGAGACTTGTCAGCAGAAAGTTTAGGAGGCAGATATATGGGGGGGTTTTGGGGTCATTGGGTATGTGGTCATTTTTGGTAGTGGGGTATGAGGGAAAGTATACGCCATGACCCAGCCGGCAGTAACCCAAATGCGACATCTCCCCCCCCATTGCAGAGTGTTGTTGCAAGGCTGGCCCGACTATTCCCACTTTTCATTTGACCGAACTAAATTTTTCGGGCCCCTGCTATTTTTTTTGAAATATCATAACCTCGCTTATCCTCATCCTGTGTGACCACACACACACACACACACACCACACACACACACACCAAAAACACACACACACACACAAAACACCACACACACACACACACCCACACACACAACACACTGCCGGGGATACCACAACTCCCCTTTCCCTCAATAAACACAAAGGAAAGGCACCGGAACTACCCGGGATCTCGCCGGTGTGTTCGACTCAAAGCTGATGAACACCCCAGGCAAATACGGGGGGCATTTAAAAACCCCGTTTTTTTTTGTTAGGGGGTCTTGTAAAAGCTAAGCGTTCTACTCTCTGGGGGAACAAGCAGTAACCATTCTTGGCCTTTAAAAACCCCAGTCAACTTACCCCGGGGAACTCTACTCAAGTAAACTCCCCTTATTATTATTGCTTTACTACCGGGTTTGGTGAAACTTTTTTAGTTTTTTTTTGTGTTTTTTCTGGGGTTTAATTATCTTGTGTTATGTACAAGGGTCTTTTAGATTATATAACATTTTCTTTAGTCATCTCGGTGTCTTCAAAAGAAGATCATCTTATCCTTGCTACAAGGGATTTATGATTTTTTAAAATTGTTATTGTTATCTATTCTTTCCATCCCCTTTTTTTGTTATGGTTTCGGGCGTTTCAGTCTCACTATCATCCCTGACAACTCATTTCTCCTCGTACATTTGGGGGCCTGTCCGGGATGTATAACCTTTACGGTTGTTTTCTTAATCCACTTTCAGTGATATTCTATTTTCTGTGTTTCCCCCCGGTATTTTTTTTGGTTTTTGGAAGTTCACTGTGTCTAGGGTTGGTGGGTTTTGTTTACGGGGCTACATGATTGAGCGGTGGAAGCTGTCCCTTTTAAAAAACTCACTACACAAGGGCCTGGTGTGGGGGCATTTTCCGTTCGTCACACTGTTAAATTCCCTATTGCTCTTTTTTGATTTTTTTTCCAAGTAGGACACTTCCTCCCCGCTAAGCTATACTGACTATCTTTTCTCACGGAACCAGCGATGTTAAAAATTATTACTCACCGATTATTAATTTGCCCATTTTTCAAAACTCAACTTTGAGTACTTATGCCAGATTTGTGGCGTATTGGGGGTATGCATTCTCTGGTACTTTCCACTGGTCGTTATATCCTCGAAGTGATAAATCCCCAGGGTCTTCCCCTATCAATCTCATGTCGGGTATTCATTTTAATAGCTCGAGTGAATTTTCCTAAAAAACCCCTTGGCATCTCTTTTTAACCTATTGTGGTTCTTAATTTGTTTTAACTTTAATCATGGATTTTTGATGGGGAAGATTTTTGGGGTAATCCCTCTGCTAAAGAATTTAAAAAGCTGCAAGAGTTAAAAAAGATCAACTCAAGTATATTGCCGCTAATTTTTACATCCAGTTCCTCATGAAAAAAAAAGGAACACTTAATGACACTAATTTTTAAACTCTCTGGGTGAAGCCCCCAATAAGGACCCCTCGTCAGAAACCACCATTTCTAAGGTTTTTCAGACACAGTATTTCCCCAGAATGGAGAAAGAAAAAATGCAGGCATTACAAATAAAAATTAGACTATGAAAGGCAGAAAAAGAGATGAAGAGAAGAAAAAGAGCGTAAAAGAAAAAAAAGGCGTGAAAGAGAAGAAAAAGAGGGGTAAAAGAGCAAAAAAAAGAACGTGTAGGAACATCAGTTAAAAGTCCTCGTCTGCGAATAAAGGTCACGCCACTCAAACCCCAAAATAAATTACAAAAAAAAAATTTTCCCCTCTTTTACCCGTTCTCTATTACGATCCTGAAGCTTTTTTTAGAGAGTTCGAATCCTCTGCCACGCATTTTCAGGTACTAAAGAGGATTGGCCCTGGTAGTCAACCCAAAACTTAAGGGAAAAGGGTTTTATCTGTTCTAGACATGTGCGATAATGCCGATTATGATGTATTTTAAAGATGCTATACTTACAGCTTACGGGTCCCACAGAAAATCCGAAAAAACCCTTCCGCAACATGAAAAAAAAATACGGGTAAAAAAACTTACCCTAAAATTTCCCCTCAGAGAAATTCAGACCCCTTAAAACTGGCTCAGCCCTGCACAGTCACCACTTTGACGATCTGGTAAATCTCTTAGCACGGGAGGAATTTAAACGAAAAATATCCTACTAAATTCATTTTTTGCACATTACAGACAAGGATAGACAAACCTACTCAAAGCGCAAAAATAGCAGATGTTTTTTCCTTAGTACATCGCCCTGTTCCCGGGAGAGAAGAAGGCCGTCCTTGTAAGTTCGGTGAAAGTTTAAAAAGGAGGGTAATCGTAGATAGTGGTTCCAAGCCAAGTGTGTTCTGCTTTTCTGTAAAAAAATGGCCACCTCAAAAAGAACTGTCCGACCCTAGTGAAAGTACAAAAATGGGCACATTTTCTAAACATTGCTTCGGTGAACACAATAATTCCACTCCCTTTTTGTTATGATCCTTTCAAACCCTCAGTACAAGGTCTGCCCCCTCGACTCTGACTTGAGGACGCCCTCCCCAGATTATGCGGGATAGCTTCTCCCCAAATCAATCCTTTTTAAAATCTCACTTCCAGGGTAGAAGGGAATAAAAGGGGAAAGGTGTCCTAAAGGGATTTTCACCAATTTCCCCGTCCCTCTGGCTAGGGGGTCCCTTGATTGTCCCTTTTAAAGGGAGTAAAACCCATTCTGTCATGAGGCAAGTCTTTAACCCTTCCTCATACTAACTTCCTGTTGAAACGATCGGGCTGGTGATTTATCTTTCCCACCCCTTGCACTATAATCCCTTTCCCCAAAAACCCCCAGCTCACATGGAAAAGGAGCAGAAAATTTTTTTTCCTAACTTGCCGTTACCCGTGCCATCCGAACAACTGCTCAAATACCCCCTCACCCTTGCAATACCACTCCTCATACCCCAACGTAAGCTTGGCAAGGGATTCTTGAGCAACTACTTGCGAGGCTCACGAACGATCTACTCTGTTCGGGACCAGCCAGAACCATTCCCAAAGATCAATACTCATTCCCCCTTTTTCTATTACCAGGACAAAGTTCTTATGAGGCATTTCCCAAATCCTAAACTTTCTGTGATGCCACTTGGGCTGAAGTTCACCCAAAATTTTATTCCAAACAACTTTTAGAGAGCCAATCATGGAGACGCTCATGGAGAAAAAAGCCGTCACTAGGGAAATTTAAGAAAACTTGGACAAAATATCAATGATTTTTACTGGCCAGGATTAAAAAAAAACAAAATTCAATGTGAATTCATTCCACTTGCCGATTATGGGAAAACCAAACAAAAAATTCCTCAGTACCCCCTCCAAACCTATCCATGGGCCCGAGGAACCTTTTCAAAAGATCATCATTGAAAACGTTTGGCCCCTTTCCCAAAAAATAGGGGGGGGAACCAATACATCCTCCTATTATGTGTCCAACCACCCGATACCCTGAGGCTTTTCCCCCTTAAAAACATTACAGCCAAAAAAATTTGGGGAAAATCCCTCAACTGTTTACTACCTTTTCATACCTAGGGAAATTCAAAGTGACCGCGGCCAAAATTTTACGAGCGGGCTTTTGCAGCAGTTCTAGAGCTTGGAATCACACAGACCTATTTCGGCATACCTCCTCAATCACAAGGGGCTTTGGGGAGAAAAAACTCCCGACCGCCGTAAAAACACTCAGCTAATTCCAATTAAACTACTAAAATTATAAAGGTAGACCAAACCTTGCACCTGATACAAATAAAATCCTGATTCAAATACAAAGCCAGTTTGCACCATTTCTGTACCTAAAATACCACCACCCTTGTAACAGGGCAGATTTTGAAAAAAAAATAACCAACTTGGTAACTCAGAATTACCTAAACCCCCCTATTTCCCCTTTACGGAAGGACATAACCACCCTTATTTAAACCATAAAAATGTCTTGGCGATCATCCTAAAAATTTTAACATTCCTCCCACGATGTCGCCTTCTCCCAGGAACCTCTCCTTTCGCAACCCCCCTAAAACCCATCATCCTCGGAAATGTGCCGGGTGAGGCAAAGGTGGATTATTTCTCCAGCAGGGGCTGGTATTTCCCCGCCGTCTCCGTGGGCGTCACCTGTCTTTTCTCCCCCAAAGGGGATGGCAACTGCGCCTCGACGACTACCGAGAGTAAACGCTGTGACTGTTCCGGGCCTACCCTCTAAAGAATAGATGATCTCATCGACAAGGTTGGACAGATAAATTTTATAACAAAAAATTTACTTACTGAAGGGTCTACCAAAACCCCTTACGGGAAAAAGGCCCAAAAATATCACCTTTACACACCCTTTGGTCTTTTCCAAAACAGATCATGCCTTTTGGGGGTGGAAATGCCCCTTTCCTTCCAAAAGGGAAAAGGACTACTTATTACGGATCGGTGGGGTTTTTCTGTAACTTAAAACATTCGATATTTACAGAGCATTGGGAGCAGCACCTTCTCAAACTCCGGGAAATGGGTTTACCAGGCTGCAGGGGGACAAATGACCCCTCAAGTGGCCACCTTCAGCCCAGCCACGGGGACATACCTGGGAAACCCAGGTGGGGCAAGGCCAAATAGACCCCCAAAAGGCCAACATCTCCGCCATCTTGGAGTACCCTGCCCCTAACTCGGAAGGCCCCACGGGCTTTTGGTTGCAGGTTACTACCCGGAGTTCTTCCCACTTTGCGGCCGCTATCGTCCCCTCACCCCGGGCCCCTATGGGGCTGTGCCTACAAAAGGACGGACGTCTGCCAAGCCGCCTTAACCAACTTAAGAACTTCCTGTCCCAGGGGGCCCGTGCTCACGCTCCCCACTTCGCCAAACCCTTTGCTCTGCAAACAATGCCAGCACACCGCCTTAGGACTTTACTTTACAAGAGGTGGGGGGCTTTTCACCCCCTTTGGGATACCACTCCCCGCAAGTTCAAATCCACCAACACGTACAGCCCATCGAGAAAGAAATCCCTGGCAATCGTCTCAGCGTACAAAAAATTTTATGTTATCTCCCCAAGTCAAGATCCTTTAAAAGTCTACATGTCCCAAAAACCCCCTGTCCTTCCTAAATGTGCAAAATTTCCAATCAACGCCTTTCCGATGGTCTCTCTTCCTCCACCTACAACCTCCCTCATCCACATAAGGGCAAAACCCCAACATCATTGCAACGCTCTCTCTCGCACCTGAGGGTCACCTTTACCCTTTCAACTCCTACGACTCCACTTCTTCCATGGGTGTTTATGGGGGGAGGTATCATAAGCCTCGCCTTATCCTCATCCTTGTGACACACACACACACACACACACACACACACAACACACACAAAAACCCCACACACACACACACACACCCCACACCCCACACACACTGCCTGGAGTACCATAACTACCCTTCCCCAATCACACAAGGGAAAGGGACCGGGGCACTCCCCGGGTCTCGCCGGTGTTTTTTCGTCAAAACGAGTGAAGCCCCCAGGCAAATACGAGGGCATTTATAAAAACCCCGTTTTCTTTTTTTGTGAGTCATCTGTATAAGCTAAACGTTATACTCTCTCGGGAACTAGCAGTAACACCTTCTGTGCCCCTTAAGTAAGTCCCAGTAAATTAGCACCGGGAATCTACTCAAGTCAAATCCCTTTTTATTATTGCTTTTCTACTGGTGGTGAAACTTTCTTTGTATTCTTTTTTTGTTTTTCTCTGGGTTTAAATTTTCTTGTGTTATGTACTATTTGGGGATTTAGATTATATAAACTTTTTTTTTAGTCATCTCTGTGTGTGCTTCAAAAACAAAATCATCTTTCTCCTTGTACAAAAGGGGATTTATTAAATTATTAAAAGTTATTGTTTCTACTTTTTTTCCATCACCTTTTTTTTTATGGTTTCGGGCGTTTCAGCTCGCTATCATTTCCCCTAGACAACTCACTGTCTCGCTCGTAACAGTAAAATTTCGGCTAGTAAAAGTTGGAAAAAAAATTTAAAAGATTTTTGTCATGGGTCGATCCCTTTTTTATAAACCTTTCTTTTTCTTTTTCTTTCTTTTCATCTACTGCTGTCCCTTCCCAAACAGCGTCAGGATCCCATGCTGCCACAGGGGGATATTTCTTTCCTCGGAAAAGAAATTCACTGGGTCAACCGAAAAAGCAAATCACCCCGGGTTTGTGGTCATCAAAAGGCACCATTTAAGACCTCAATTTGAAGTTTTGTAGCGTCCCTCTGCTAATTTCACTGCGCTTTGCCACTTTCTCATTGGTATAGATAAATTAACTGCGTTAGTGCAAACTGATGTTGCATCATACTACCCTTTTAAATAATAAAAAGTTCTCCCCCCCGAAAAGTGTGATTATAAAAAAAAAAAAAATTGTTTTTTATTGGAAACTGACTTAGAATAATAGAATAAGGTTTAAGTAAAGTAACGATGGCCATGCTTTTGTGTACTAGTGATGGACCGAAATTGCATTCGCATTCGCAAAATTTCGAAAATTCGCATGTTTTTTCAATATTTGCATTCGCATTCGCATCCCACTCGTGTTGTTTGGCGATTATGCGAATATTTTGCCCAAATCAATAAACTTAAAAAAAAGTAAAAAATAACAAGTGAAATAATATTAACTAGCAAACATATAAATAAATTTATAGTTTAGCCGAGCGTTAGTTAAAATAATGGGGTGAGGAGGCGTAGTGGTAGCCAAGGCCATAGTCCCTTGAACACTAACTCCATCCTCTACCCTTCAACAGAGTGGCAGCCGCTACTCTCAAGGTCACTGTTACTGAGCTCATCTCATTGCCTCGTGCGCTATACTGCAGTAATTAAGCATCTTCTCTGTCACCCACGAGCACAATCAACTTTCTTTGAAAGAGAACAGTGTTGCAGCAACTTACTGCGTTACGACGTCCAGTCACACCAGTGTGGTTTGGGATTATTTCGAGATTATCTCTAGTGATATCGCACAGTGTAAACTGCAATAATAATTATTAATGTAAGATATTATCATGTAAGTATTCGTGTAGGAGTGGGTCCTCGTTCCGCAACCTGGCAACATAGAAAATTGAATGGAATATACTTTAGACAGTTATTTTTTATGGCTGAACTCTTATAATACATACAAAATATTTCAGTTACCTTTATGATATCAAAATACTGTATTACTTGAAATGTTAAGTAATATTCGCGAATATTAAAACCAAATATTCGCATTTGCATTCGCATTCGCGAATACGGAAAATAGACATTCGGTCCATCACTAGTGTGTACCATGATCAGAATATTATTAATCCTAAATCTAGAATATTCAAAGGTATAGTTTAAAAATATCCCTGACTTGTTTGTAGACTCAAGTCTCAAGACTAAAGGATATGAAAGTTTTCTGGACAATTCCTTGAAATTGATATCTATTATAAAATCTGAATAATATGTATCATGGATAAGAGAAATTATTCCGGGGAAACGCGTGAACGGAGTCAGGTGTTGGGAGATTACTAGCGGTGCTCCAAGGGTGGGCGTCAGTGTATATATACTGAGGCAAGAGAACCCTCGACAAGCAACTCCTGGCCCTTCATTCCTCCTCTGCTTGGCGGTGATCGTCTGGCCCTGAAGAATGAGTCCCTACGTCGTCGTGGCCCTGCTCATGGTAAGTGGCTGCCACGAAGTGTAAGACAACACACACACCATTACAGCCTCCAAGTGTCGGCTACAGTTCCTTGCCTAATTGAAATATTAGTAACTTTGATGGATTTTAGCTTTTGTCATTAGTCATACGGTTTATTTTCTCTTTTAAGTTATTGTTTTACTTGTTTTTGCATCACAAAAATATATGTAAATATGTTTATTATGTTCCAAAATAAGATAAGTGAGAGTGAAATCCCGAATGTTTGCCTAAAGATCCATATACCTACAATACATTGTAACTACAACTCATTGTAAGGAACAAACATTCTCACAGCACGTGTAACTCTCCGTCTTGATGCAGGTGGGCGTCAGCACCTCCACCGGGATGGACACCTGTAAGATAGACTGCACGCACAACCTTCCCTTCACCGCAGACCCCGTCGACTGCAGAAACTATTATATTTGTTATGGCTTTTTTGAGCACAGCGAATTTCCATTCACCTGTGATAGCGGCATGTTTTTCGACTTAAATTCACACACCTGTCTTAGTTCGGGCTACAAATGCACCCCAGACTGTGAGAAGTGTTCCTTTGACTGTGCGGCTCCTGTCTTGGGAAAAAGAGCAAGTACAGTTGACTGCGGTGTTTACTTTGACTGTGAGCATAATGACTGGATCTCGTGCTCGCCAGACGACCCTTACTTCGACGGGCACGTCTGCCAGAAGGACGAGTATCATTGCTGTACCTGCAAGTCCTCGTGCTCAGATTATGACGTAGCCAACCATGTCATGGTGCCAGACTATCGTAATTGTACCAACTTTTACCTGTGTTTGGAGCCAGGAATCCCTGACGAGTCGACCCACGGCCATTGTCCCAGCGGTAACTATGATTCACAAAGGAAGACATGTACCGATGACGCCCCTTGCATTCAGCCGTGTGCCTGAGGTCACTGGCGTCTGGTGGGCCTGAGCGTCGCAGCGTTGATGGCCGCCAGCATGGCTCCTCATCGCCACAACCCTCAGATCCGATCAGCAGCCAATGACCGTGGCTGCACCTCAGACACACCTTGACTAATGCTGATGTATGATGTTCTACGAATGATGTATGTAGTAGGTCTTATTGCATCATGTTCCGATAAAAATAAATGAATTTATGTATTTATATACTAGTCCAATCTATGTCCTTAATAAACAATGTAAATACAAAAGCAATGTATTTCTCTCTTACTAAATATCATGAAATGGAACAGTTTTCCCAAAAGATATAAAGCCATGACCTGCGTGGCACGGGGAAGGGATCGCTCGCTGCTGCTGACACTAACGCGGCATTACCCATAACCCCTTGCTGTATTATAGCGTTAGTTATCATAATGGTTCATTCCGAGGAGACATCGTACTTCTGAGTGTCCCGCAATAGGCGGCATCGTATATGCTGTTTATTTTTATTTTTTTAATTTTTTTATTGGAGCCTATAGCGCCTGTAGGCTTATGGAGTCTTGATGTTGGTCAATCTCGCCTATTAGTGGCGCAGGCTGAATTTTTATAGTGAGACCTGTGGTCTTAGGTGAAGATCCCGTTTTCTATGATGTTCGGATCTTCAGTCAGGATCATGCAGCCCCTAGAGTTTCTCTGTCACACTCGCAATCGAAGACCAGGTAATTGCTGCATGCGGGTTTCTTTCAGCCACTCGACGATGGATTTGACAGTTGCTCCTTGGTGGGACTTGAACTCGGGACCTTCTTCTCCCCTACCAGGCTCTTGAAAGAGTTGCCGCCGGCAGGATTCGAACTCGGAACATTGAGTTCACCACTTCAAGACGCTAACCACTCGGCCACCGCCTCCCCTAAAACGAATGAATGTTTACGAATGCAATCAGAAAACACTAAGGTACTTATTAGATAATTCCATGTATTGCTTTGTATTTCTACAGGTGGAGATGACTTCGCAGCCTCATTTTTTAGTCAGCCTCGCTGCTTTGGGGTGACGTCAATGTTGCTTCCCATTACTTTGCACGGACGCATTGTTATGAGGATTGAATAGTTTGTTGACGTCAGGATCGGTAAACCTAGTATGTAGTACATGCCATCGCCTAACTTGCGTGCATTATTTCTTTAGGAAAAGTACGTAAGTCAGGTTCCTACAACTCCTTCACGTGCAGCTTACGTACTGTGTATTGAACGTGTCATGAGCGTCGCCATGGAAGTTTTTTTTCTTGCAACACCATAAACTAAATATTCAGTTGTTAGGTGCATAAGTATTTTCAGTAGATAATTTCTTTTTTTTATTTAATAGTAGTACGTACCAAGCGTTGTGTTTGTAGGTACACGGCTACATTTCGTCGACTTCGTCTCTCACGTTTATAGGTAACCTTCAGAAGTACCAAAAATACCATCTAAACCTAAATGTTCAATATTCTGACCGGTCTGAATGATTTATGATAACTTCGCTAGCTCATACAAATGTGTTAGATATGTGGTAATGATAACACTAAGCAATCTTATATATAACGTATGCAAATAAATCGCCCCAATTTACTTTATAGATAGATTTATTATTCCTCAGAAACTGTAGTTGGAATTTCACACTTTTAATTCTCTATACATTTCTCAACATTCTGCATAAAACTACTTGCGTCACACATCCTGTCTGAAGTATTTTACCCTGCATATGTCCTTTAGGAAGTAAATATCCACGGTGTCTCACGGTGTCATCGGCGGATCTGAGTGTGAAGGAATTGAAACAGACTCGATCTTCTCTTCTATACCGATGATCCTGCAAGACACCGACCCAGCGATGCTTACAGAGGGACGCCTGTTGATGCCAAGGTGTACTGGGATGGCAGTGTCGTTAAGTATAATGAATGGTCCTGAACGGCAAATACCAGTTTCATGTAGACGGTTTTCAGTAAGCAAATGGTGTTCATAACTCAGTATCTTTTTTTCTATCAACATATCATCATCATAATCAAAATACCTGCGTCCGTGTTTTCTTCTTGTTTCAAATGACTAATAAAAAGAAGAAGGGGAGGGCTGGATACCATTATACCTAGGCTTGGTAAGTGTGGTCTCAATATGCAACACGTTTAATAGCAAAGAGTAATCAACCAACCTTCTGCTTCTCGTTATTTTTTTTGCATTTTGTCAGTATTATTCTCCCTAATATACAAAAATACCGGTGTCTGTGTGATTCTCAAGACCAAAGTAAACACACGGCTGCTACCAGTATCTGAATAATAAGTACGTAACTTTATTTGTCTGTCTTGAAACAACGTCGCCATTTCCCATCGAATAATTAGTAAACTTGGCACGGAGGCCCAGATGCATCTCAGGATAATGGAAAACCAGTTATGGGATACCTCTATGTCATTCCTGGTAATATATACTTATATATACCTCTTCTAGTCTTGGTATATAGCAGCTGTTGTAAATGTAGTAGTATTGGTATAGTATAGTAGTAATCAGAGCCAACTTCCGCAAAAACTCCATTTCACCTTCAATTATTAAGTCCAAATCCCGGCGGCATATTCCCGTTCTCTGGAATAATACCTATGTGGTATGGGGATGTCGAGCCAATCACCGATGTCCAAGCTCGTGACGTCACATTGGGGGTGGAGCCTACGTGATCACTGGGCTATAATCTGTATGTCTTATCTAAGGTTAGACTTATTAAATTGTTTAATTTAACCTAACCAAGATTACGCTAACCTAACCTAACCTAGACTTTATAAATGATGTTAAATAAAACACAGATTATAACCCAGCAATCACTTCAGGGGTAATTGGCGGTGAGGTTGTTATGCTGTTAGTGTGTCTATATGGCGGTCCGTATGTATAATTAAGTGTTAGAACGCTGTGGGTACTCTTTTTTCAGAATATGTATAAGTGATGTCTATTGATATTTATGTAATCAACGAAACAATGAAACACAACGACTACCATTTGTTTAAGGAAATGAGAAAGAAATATATAATGGTTTGGTTTAATAGAAGAAAAAATCCCTAGAAAATTTAAGTGCTAGTTTGGATTTATAACTAGTACTTCGAGAAGATTATTAAAACAAAACGTATATATCACATCTTTCGCACTTTTTTTTAGTTCATCATGTTCGTAGTGAATCAATATACCTCCTCCTACGTGATTAATACAAAATAATGTGTCGCACGTATTATCGAGAAAAAAATAAAACAATGGAAAGCAGGAACCCTCAGTGCATATATTTTTACAACCTCAGTTTTGCAAGGCACTTGACAGATTTTTTTGCCTTTATTATGAAGTGACAACGTTGTTCCAATTGTTATAAGAAAGTAAAAAGGTGAAAGCGAGAGAGAAAAACATCAATGGTTTCATCAAACAGGTTGCCTGCTCGTTGTTTCTGGTGACCAATTTCATAAAACGAGTTCAGGGTGTTAAAGTTTCTTACTAAAATCGCACCCATTGCCTATTACTAAGGGCCCCCATACACGTTACGATTTGCCGTCAGTTTCCGTCCGAACGCTTGCATGCAATAACCTCCTTAGTGTAGACGGCGCCATCGTATCACCCCCAGGGTATTTTTAATTTATCATAGCCAAGTAGCAGATGTGTATCCTTGCATAGGGACAATGCTTTGGCCAAAATATAAAGACAACGGTGGTGATACGACGGTTTTTTTCTACACCATTGGAGCCAATGCATGCAAGAGGTTCGGACGAAAACTGATGGCAAATCGTAACGGTGTATGGGGCCCTATGCATTTAAAACTGAGCTGATTGATATTCAGAAATATTGCCAAGTCTTTTGAAACTTACTTGATTGCTGCTTTTCCTCCAAGGTGGATTAAAATGACATTCAGTGAGAAGATTGCGTTGTTCAGGGGAAGCCGTGGACAGCCCCAGCTGTTGGCGGTGAGGTTATCAGTTGTCCAAGGATAGCCACCGTGTATATATACGAATACGAAGCAGTGGGACTCTCACCAAGCATCATCTCGACTGTTCAGCTTATCCCCCAGCACAGTCATGGAGCTTCTATATTTGGCGTGGCCTGCTCAGGTAGTATAAAGAATATGCCTCTTGTGACATAAAGAAAATTAATGAAGTCATATCTCATTAGTTCTTTTGAAAAATGTAAGCTATATATATTATCGATTAATATCAGCCTCGCTGTTGCCGTCTCATAAATTCACCAGTCTCTGTTTTTTATTAGTTAACAATTAGTGTTAATACATCAAAGATATTGGCAATATGGTACAGGATTCTTGTTTAAAGCCTAGAAAATTCCATTGATCAACAAATCAAGGTATTTGTTGCCTTTACTTCCAGGGGGTCATGGACGGCGGCCCTCGGGATTTGCACGCCTGCCTCGTGGATGCTCGCGGACTGACAATAACACCTCACCGCCGACCCCGTAACTGCCAAAAATTGTATATATTTGTTTTGATTCGTCTTACTACAGGGCAAACCATTCGACTTGCCAGAGGGGTGACACGTTTTTGACGTCTACACCAACTCCTGTCGTGAGTCTAACTTCGCATGCACTCCTGAATGTGAGAAAAATGTTTCCTTTGGACTGCTCTGCTCCTGTCTTAGGAAAATAGCAAGCACTGTTGACTGCGGTCTTTACACTGAATGTGTTTATTAGTAAAATTGGACGGACGTGCTTGAGAAGAGGCGTTCTTCGATGGAAACGTTTGTCAGCAGACGAGAGTAGATGCTGCAAACTGCAAGCCGCTACTGCTCCATAAGCGACGCCTCAATCATAACTGGTTCCAGGACCACTAGGAATTGTTCCACTTTTACATGTGTATGAACCATGTTATGATTGAGGGCGTCGCTTATGGAGCAGTGCGGCTGCAGTGCAGAATCTACTCTCGTCTGCTGACAAACGTTTCCATCGAAGAACGCCTCTTCTTCAGAGCACGTCGTCCATTTACTAATACCACATTCGTAGTAAAGACCGCACAGACAAAACAGTGCTTGCTATTTTTCCTAAGGACAGGAGCAGAGCCAGTCAAAGAACATTCTCACATTCAGGGAGTGCATGCGAAGTTAGACTCACGGACAGGAGTTGTGGAGACGTCGAAAAAACGTGTCACCCTCGCAAGCGAAGGGATATGCACTGTAGTAAGGACGAAACAAACAAAATATAATAATTTTGCAGTTAACGGGGGTCGGCGGGTGGAGGTGTTTCATTGTCATTCCGCGAGCAGTCCACGAGGCAGGCGTGCATCACGAGGGCGCCTTCCATGACCCCTGGAAGTAAAGGCAAACAAAAAATAACCTTGATTTGTTGGTCAATGAGAATTTTCTAGGCATTTAAACAAGAAGCTGGAGACCATATTGTCCAATATTTCTGAGTGTATTACCCATAATTGTTAACTGAATACAAAACAGAGACTGGGAAATTATGAGGACTGAAAAGCGAGGGATGCTATTAATACGTTTTAATATATATCGCTACATTTTTCAAAAGAAACTAAATGAGATATGAATTCATATTTATTTAATGTCACAAGAGGCATTATCTTTTATACTAACCCATGAGCAAGGCCCACGCCAAGAGATAAAGCTCCATGACTGGCTGGTGGGATAAGGAGCTGAAACAGTCGAGATGAGCTTGTTGAGAGTCCCACTGCTTCAGTATTCGTATATATACACCGGTGGCTATCCTTGGACAACTGATTAACTCACCGCCTAACAGCTGGTGCTGTCCACGGCTTTCCCTGAACAACGCAATTCTTTCACTGAATGTCAGTTTTAATCTCAACCTTGGAGGAAAAGCAGCAAATCAGTAAGTTTCAAAAGAAGTCGCAATATTTCTGAATATAATCAGCGCCAGTTGAATGCATAAGGGCCCCATACACGTTACGATTTGCCATCAGTTTTCGTCCGAACTCTTGCATGCATTGGCTTCCATGGTTTGTAGAAAAAACCGTTCGTATCACACGTGTCTTATTATTTGGCCAAAGCATTTGTCATATGCAAGGTACACATCTGCTACTTGGATATGATAAATGAATAAATACCCTGGGGGTGCTACGATGGCGCCTCGTCTACACTAAGGAGGTATTGCATGCAAGCGTTCGGGACGGAAACTGACGGACAAATCGTAAACGTGTATGGGGCGGCCATTAGTAATAGGCAATGAGTGGCGATTTTAGTAAGAAAACTTGAACACCTGAGCTCCGTTTTATGGAAATTGTTGGGTAACCAGAAACACGAACAGGAACCTGTTTGATGAAACCTATTGATGTTTTTCTCTCTCGCCTTTCACCTTTTTACTTTCTTATAACAATGGGCAACAACGTTGTCACTTCATAATAAAGGCAAAAAAATCTGTCAAGGCCTTGCAAAACGAGGTTGTAAAAATATATGCACTGAGGGTTTTGCTTTTCCATTGTTTATTTTTTTCTCGATAATACGTGCGACACATTATTTGTAATATTAATCCACGTAGGAGAGGTATATTGATTCACTACGAACATGAGAACTTAAAAAAAGTGCGAAAGATTGTGACCTATACGTTTTGTTTTAAAATCTTCTCGAAAGTACTAGTATAAATCCAAAAAACTAGACTTAAATTTCTAGGGATTGTTCTTCTATTAAACCAAACAATATATATTTTCTTTCTCATTGCCGAAAACAAATCGGTATTCGTTGTGTTTCATTGTTTTCGTTGATTACATAAATATCAATCGAATCACTTATCACATATTCGGAAAAAAGGATTAACCACAGCGTTCAACACTTAATTATACATACGGACCGCCATATAGACTCACTAACACATAACAACCTCACCGCCAATTACCCCTGAAGTGATTGATGGGTTATAATTCTGTGTTTTATTTAACATCATTTATAAAAGTATAGGTAGGTTAGGTTAGTCGAATCTGGTTAGGTTAATTAAACAATTTAATAAAGTCTAACCGTAGATTAAGACAGTACAGATTATAGCCAGTGAATCCGTAGGCTCCACCACCAATGTGAGTCACGAGTCTGGAAACGGTGATTGCGCTCGACATCCCCAACCACATAGGTATTATTCCAGAGAACGGGAATATGCCGCCGGATGTGGACTTAATAATTGGAAGGTGAAATGGAGTTTGCGGAAGTTGGCTTGATTATACTTATACTATACCATATACTACTACATTTACAACAGCGCTATTTTTTATACCAAGGACTAGAAGAGGTATATAATACTGTATATATACCAGGAATTGACATAGGAGTTATCAAAGCTGGTTTCCATTATCCTGAGAATGCATTCTGGGCTCCGTGCAAAAGGTTACTAATTAGTGATGGAAAATGGCCGACGTTGTTTCAAGCAGACAAAGAAAGGTACGTACTTATTATTCAGATACTGGTAGCAGCCGGCCTTGTCGTTTACTTGGTCTTGAGATCACCAGGACACCGGTATTTTGATATTAGGAGGAATAATACTGACAAAATGCAAACAAAATAAACGAGAAGCATGAAGGTTGGTTTGATTACTCTTTGCTATTAAAAACGTGTTGCAATATTGAGACCACACTACCAAGCCTAGGTATAAATGTACCAGGCCCGCCCCTTTTCTTTTTATTAGTCATTTGAAAACAAGAAGAAAAAAACACGGAGGAAGAAGGTATTTTGATTATGATGATGATATGTTGATAGAAAAAAAGATTACTGAGTTATGCACACCATTTGCTTACTGGAAAAACCGTTCTACATGAAAACTTGGTATTTGCCGTCAAGGGACCATTCATTATACTTTAACCGTACACCTGCCATCCCAGTACACCTGCATCACAGGCGTCCCTATGTAAGCATCGCTGGGTCGGTGTGTGCTTGCAGATATCGGTATAGAAGAGAAGATCGAGTCTGTTTCAATTCCTTCACACTCAGTATCCGCGATGACACCGTGAGGACACCGTGGATATTGACTCCTAAAGGACATATGCAGGGTTTGTAAAATACTTCAGACAGGAGTGTGACGCAAGTAGTTTGTATGCCAGAATGTTGAGAAAATGTTATAGAGGAAAAAAGCTGTGAAATTTCCAACTACAGAATTTTCTGAGGAATAATAAATCTATCTATAAAGAAATTGGGGCGATTTATTTGCATACGTATATAGTAAGATTGCCTTAGTGTTATCATTACCACATATCTAACAAATTTGTCGAGCTAGCGAAGTATCATAAACATTCAGACGGTCAGAATATTGAACATTAGGTTTAGATGTATTTTGGTACTTCTGAAGGTTACCTATAAACGTGAGTGAGAGACGAAGGTCGACGAAATGTAGCCGTTGTACCTACAAACACAACGCTTGGTACGTACTACTATTAAGGTAAAAAAATAGAAATTTATCTACGGAAAATACTTATGCCACCTAACAAAACTGAATATTAGTTTATGTGTTGCAAAATGGGGGGAAAAAAAAACTTCCATGCGACGCTCATGACAGTTCAATAACAGTACGTAAGCGCACAGTGAAGGAGTTGTAGGAACCTGACTTACGTACTTTTCCTAAAAAATTTAATGCACGCTAAGGTAGGCGATGGCATGTACTACATATAGGGTTTACCGATCCTGACGTCAACAAACTATTCAATCCTCAAACAATTGCGGCCGTGCAACGAATGTGGAAGCAACATTTGGACGTCGCAGCCAAAGCAGCGAGGGCTGACTAAAAAATGAGGGACTGCGAAGTCATCCCCACCTGAGAAATACAAAAGCAAACAATGGAATATCTAATAAGTACCTTAGTGTTTTCTGATTGCATTCGTAAACATTCATTCGTTTTAGGGAGGGCGGTGCCGAAGTGGTTAGCGTCTTGAAGTGGTGAAAATCATGTCCGAGTTCGAAATCCTGCCGCGGCAACTTTTCAATAGCCTGGTAGGGGAGAAGAAGGTCCCGAGTTCAAGTCCCACCAAGGAGCAACTGTCAATTTTTTTTTTTTTTTTTTTTCCATAGTTCGAGTGGCTAAAGAAAACCCGCATGCAGCAATTACCTGGTCTTCGATTGCTGAGTGTGACAGAGAAACTTGGGCACTGATGATCCTGACCTGAAGATACGCGAACATATAGAAAACGGGATCTTCACCTAAGACCACAGGTCTCACTATAAAAATTCAGCCTCGCCACTCATAGGCGAGATTGAACCACAACATCAAGACTCATAAAGCTACAGGCGCTATTAGGCTCCAAAAAAAAATAAAAAAAAATAAAAAAAACAGCATATACGATGCCGCCTATTGCGGGGAACGCAGAAGTACGAGGTCTCCTGGAATGAACCATTATGATACACTAACGCTATAATACAGCAAGGGTATGGGTAATGCCGCGTTAGTGTCAGCCAGCAGGGAGAGCGATCCCTTCCCGTGCCACGTAGGTCAGGCTGTATATCTTGGGAAAAACTGTTCCATTTCATGATTTAGTAAGAGAGAAATAACATTGCTTTTGTATTTACATGTTTATAAGGACATAGAGTGGATAGTATATAAATACAACACTTCATTTATTTTATCGGAAACATGATGCAATAAGACACTATACCTACATCATTAGTAGAAACACATACATCCAGCATTAGTCAAGGTGTGTCTGAGGTGCATGCCACGGTCATTGGCTTGCTGATCGGATCTTGATGGTTGTGGCGATGAGAGCCATGCTGGCGGCATACAATACGCTGCGACGCTCCGGCCCACCAGACGCCAGGGGACCTCAGGCACACGGCTGAATGCAAGGGGCGTCATTCGGTACATGTCTTCCTTTGTGAATCATAGTTACCGCTGGGGACAATGGCCCGTGGGCGACTCGTCAGGGGATTCCTGGCTCAAAACACAGGTAAAAGTTGGTACAATTACGATAGGTCTGGCCACCATGACAGGTTGGACTACGTAATAATCTGAGCACGAGGACTTTGCAGGTACAGCAATGAACATCGTTCCTTCTTGCCAAGGGGACGTGCCCGTCCCCCCCTCACAAGTAAGGGTCGCTGGCGAGCACGAGATCCCAGTTCATATGCTCACAGCAAAGTAAAACACCGCAGGTAACTGTACTGCTCTTTTTCCCAAGACAGGAGCCGCACAGTCAAAGGAACACTTCTCACAGTCTGGGGGGCATTTGTAGCCGAACTAAGGCACAGGTGTGTGAATTTAAGCCTTTCCCTTCGGAAAAAAAAATGCCGCTATCACAGGTGAATGGAAATTCCGCTGTGCCAAAAAAGCCATAAAAAATATAATAGTTCTGCAGTCGACGGGCGTCGCGGTGTGAGGGGAAAAAAAGGGGGTTTGTGCGTGCAGTCTATCTTAAGGTCGTCCATCCCGGGGAGGTGCTGACGCCACGCATCAAGACGGAGAGTTACACGTGCTGTTGGAGAATGTGTGTTCCTTACAATGAGTTGTAGTTACAATGTTATGTAGGTATAGGGATCTTTAGGCAAAAACATTCGGGATTTCACTCTCACTTATCGATTTTGGAAAAAATAAACATATTTAATATATTTTTGTGATGCAAAAACAAGTAAAACATAACTTAAAAAGAGAAAATAAACCGTCATGGACTAATGGACAACAAGCTAAAATCCATCAAGTTACTAATATTTCAATTAGCAGGAACGTAGCCGAACAATTGGAGGCTGTAATGGTGTGTGTGTTTGTACTTAACTACTTCGGGCAGCCAAATACACCAGAGCAGGGCCACGAAACGACGTAGGGATCTCATTTCTTCAGGGCCAGACGACACCGCAAAGCAGAGGAGGAATGAAAAGGGCCAGGAGTTGCTTGTCGAGGGTCTCTTGCCTCAGTATATATAACATGACGGCCCAACCTGGGAGCACCGCCTAGTAATCTCCCAAACCACTGACTCCGTTCACGCGTTTCCCGGAATAATTTCTCTATCCATGATAAATATTATCCGATTTTATAAATAGAATATCAATTCAAGGAATTGTCCAGGAAAACTTTCATCTCCTTTAGTTCTCGAGACTTGAGTCTACAAACAAGTCAGGGATATTTTTAACTATACCGTGGGAATATTCTAGAGTTCGGATTAATAATATTTCGGACATGGATACACACTAGGTGAGGCGTTGACCGAATGTTCTATTTTCCGTATTCGCGAATGGCGAATGCAAATGCGAATATTGGGTTGATTTTTTTTAAAAATATAAATATAAAAAATTTTAAAAAAAAAAAAAGAATAAAAAAGTTTAAAAAAAAATTTTTTTAAAAAAATTTTATAAATTTAATAAATGTTTAAAAAAATAAAATAAAAATTTTAAAAAAAAAGGGGGGGGGGGTTTTTAAAAAAATTTTAAATTTTAAAAATTTTAAAAATAAATTAATTGGAAATTTTTTTAAATATTAAATTAAATTTTTTAAATATAAAATTTAAAGAAAAAATTTTTAAAATTTAATATTTTTTAAAAATAAATTTATTATATTTTTTATAAAAAATAAAAATTTTTTTTTTAAAAAAAAAAAATTTTTTTAAAAATTTAAAAA
>JACEEZ010022552.1:7234-99734 GCA_016584305.1 Chionoecetes opilio
GCCTTGTCGCTGCCTACAGGGGCTATAGGCATAAATGTAAAAAAAAGAAAGAAAGAAAAAAACGCAGTCACCACGCACACACGTAGTACCTCACTTCCACACACAAGCAATCTTTTCTCCACCATTTAAACTTGAGGTGTCTGGCTGTACAGTACAGTAAGCACAGTAACTCCCGGCAAAATTCATCGGCAACAGCGGCAGCATGAAACGCTCAACACAACTGCTGACCAGCTGATACCTACGCCTCCACTCTTCACACATACCGTTGCCCTCATACACACCACCCTATCTTTATCACCATTCATTAGCAGTAGCCAATGAACACAATGTGTAATTGACAGTGTTGTGCAGCCGTTGTCAAGACCATTCTGGCTCAGGACCCAGATATTGAGCGTGCAGTTCTGCCAGACGTTGATGACTTGTTGGTGGACGAGGACCTGGTCAGTGCAGAACGTGTCGCTTCGCATTTCGCTACCTTCGGGTTGGAGTTCAAGCAGCCGGACCATGCAGTTGATGGGGCGCGGATGCTTGGGCTGCACGTGCAGTCAGCCCTCGGCCAGTTGTAGTGGACACGCAACAACCCAGTCAACTCGCCACCGACAAGAGTGACGCACCGTGCTGTTTTTGCATGGTGCGGTCGGTTGGTCGCACATCTGCCAGTGGGTGGCTGGCTCCGACCAGCAGTTGCATGGCTGAAACGCCGGGTGAACGCACTGACACGTGGCTGGGACAACGTTGTGAAGGATGAATCTCTGCGTAAGCAAATGGAGTGTGTGGCGATGCGACTGGTCAAGGAGGATCTATGTCATGGCCTCTGGTGCGTGCACGGTGACCGGGCAGTTGTGTGGACTGACGCCAGCACTCTAGCTGCCGGGGTTGTTGTGGAGATGCCCCAAGGTAACGACATTGAGGATGCATGCTGGCTGCGGCGGGACGACAGCTCACACATCAACATGGCAAAGTTGGACACTGCGGTGCGTGGCGTCAATCTGGCCATTGCATGGAGCATGCGGACCATTTAGCTGTGTACGAACTCTGCGACTGTCCATCGCTGGATTAACGATGCACTGAGAGGCCGCACACGCCTTCGGACCATGGCGCATGGAGAGATGTTGATCCGCTGCCATGTCGACATCATTCGACAGCTGGTGACTGAGCTTGGATTGGTTCTCTCTGTGACACTCGTCCGGTCTACAGAAAACCGTGCTGATGCGCTCACGTGCGTTCTGAAGGAGTGGGCACAGAGTGATAGGCTAGCAGTGGGAGCAGCAGAAGTTGGTGAACAGGACATCACCGTGACCAGTATTGGTGACGTCCACATACTGGTCATCCTGGCATCCGGCTCACTCTGTTCTTCCCACGGCGTGAAATCTCTCAGGCTGTAACGAGGGCCGAGGCGCACCAGGCTGTGAAGCAGTGTGATGTGTGCCGGACCATTGACCCGGCTCTGGTAAAGTGGCGGCATGAGTCATTGAATGTGACGGAGACGTGGTGGCGTTAGGCTATAGATGTTACTCACCACCTTGGTTGCGCCTACCTGTTTATCGTCAATTGTGGGCCGTCCCGGTTCTGCATATGGAGGCAGTTACGCCGGCCAAACAGAGACACCGTCGTTGAACAGCTGGAGCAGGTGTTCTATGAGCTAGGAGCACCCGTGCTCAGCAATAACGACACCATTTTCCATGGGCAGCGATTCGCAGCTTTTTCAGCATGTTGGGGCATATCACTATGCTTCAGGGCAGCGTATGCACTGTCCGGCAATGGCATTGTCGAGAGGAATCACCGCACAGTGAAGGTGATCGCCGCCAGGAAACAGTGCTCTATCGCCGAAGCAGTACATTTATATAATGTCACACCCCGCGATGGAACGACTGTAACTGAGGCTCCTGCGAGCAGCGAACAACTATTCGCCGACTTACGACCTACGCAACTTATGACTGTTCGACTTTACGACCGGCGGTAAATGCTGATTAAAAAAATAATAATATTTTTTTTTTTACATTTGTGCCTATAGCGCCTGTAGGCAGTGACTACTAAGGCCCAGATGGTAGGCCTTGGAGGTTCACTTGAGGGCTGTGATGGTTGGCCCTCGCCCGTGGTGGTGCAGGCAGGATTGTTATAGTGACGCCTGTGATTAGAGGCTCATGCCGCCCCCCTGTGTCTTTCGATGCACTCGCAATCCAAGGTAGAGTTAATGAGCAACATGTGGGTTTTCTTAGGCCACTCGACGGTGCAGAAAGATTTTGGTTTTCATCGGGGATCGAACTCAGTGATACGATGGTTATAACAATAATGAACAACGAAAATATTGATAAAATATGACTTAAAGATGATTATAATATCATTACACATACTATTATCATTCTGCCTGCGCCACCACGGGCGAGGGCCAACCATCACAGCCCTCAAGTGAACCTCCAGGGCCTACCATTCGGGCCTTAGTAGTCACTGCCTACAGGCGCTATAGACACAAATGTAAAAAAAAAAAAAAAAAAATTATGACATATGTAGTTATAAAGTCGACTTACGTCCAGTTCTACTTACGACCTGTCGGTTGGTCCCAATCAAGGTCGTAAGTCGACCACTCTGTGTATACCATTACGAGGTGAAAGACTACGCGGCTACGGAAGAACAGCGCGCCGTGGACACAGCACTTGGCGGACGTGAGGAATACAGGACGGGAGATGCTGTATTTACCTAGTTGTGTTTTACAGGGCCTGAGCTACACTCGTGTGGTCCCGTCTCCGTATCTACATTTATCCAGTCTTTCTTTCAATTGGTGCACATTATGTGCCAATATCATCTCCTCATTTAGTCAATTCCAAACTTCTACATTTCTATAAGAGAAGCTGTATTTCTTTATGTTGTTCAGGTATCTCCCTTTTCCTAGTTGTTTTGTATGTCCTCTTTTGTATTGACCTTCTCTTTGGACCTTCTCTTTGTTTCCAAGTCAGTAGTCTCTCATTGTCTGTTTCTTCCATCTTTGTTATCAGCTTAAAAATTGTTATTAAGTCTCCTCTTTCTCTTCTCTGCTCAGGTGTTGGTAACTTTATTTCCTTCAACCTTTCTTCATAAGAAAGTTCTTTTAGTTCTGGTACCATCTTTGTTGCCATTCTCTGTATCCTCTCCAACTTTTTCTCATGTTTCTTTTTATATGGGGACCCTACAATGCCAGCAATTCCATTTTTGGTCGGATCATTGTAGTAATTATCTTTCTTATCATATTTGTGTCCATGTAATGAAATGCCACACTAATACACTCGACCCTCCATTTTCCGGACTATTAGGGCTAATGCCCTAATAGTCCGGAAGTTAGGTGCAGGAAATTAGGTCCGGATAGTTAGGTCCGGGAAACCCAAAAGTCCGGGAACCACGAAAGTCCGGGAGGTGTAGCCAATTAGCCATGCACAGACTTTATCTGGTTAACAGTTAGGAGTACTGATTTTCTAGTACGTTTTGAGTCCTTGGGCGGGAGGCATTGTTGTTGTTGTTATTGTTGTTTTAGGGCTGCGAGGATCCCTTGGGGAACACTATGAGCCCCGGTGATGTCCTATGATGCTATCACAGGCGCAGTAGTTGATCTGTCTTCTTCAGGAAGGCACAGGTGAAGCGGAGGACAGCGTGTTGCCATGAGGGGCGGACGCCTGCCGCCGCCAGCAGGGTGGGCAGGTCAAAAGTGGTGACGTTTAGGGCGAGTTGAGAGTGTAGCACTACACGGTGGGAGTGGAAGTGCAGACACTGCAGCAGAAGTGTTCAATAGTCTCCGGAACATTCCTGCACCAGGGGCAGTGGGGGTCAGGGGACAGACGGAGGCGGTGCAGGTGAGCTGTGAGTGTCATGTGGCCCAGACGGAGGCGGGTGAGGGAAATATCGAGGACGCGGGACTTTTTCCATATCCACGGCTGGGGGGAAGAGTCACTGCGATATTGGCCCATGGAGGTGATGCGGAGGGCATCGCCG
Source organism: Chionoecetes opilio (assembly GCA_016584305.1). Lineage (NCBI taxonomy): Eukaryota > Metazoa > Arthropoda > Malacostraca > Decapoda > Majidae > Chionoecetes > Chionoecetes opilio. The sequence continues at coordinate 11,195 of JACEEZ010022552.1, forward strand.
AGCGTGTTGTTCCAGGTGGAGCGGCAGACCCAGGAGATGAGTCGTTTGGCCGCGGAGAGCGGCAGAGGAAAAGGGAGGCATTGTGGCGATAATACTGAAACCGAGTGGCTGTGTCCGCCCGCCCTGACCCCTAGTGGCTGCATCTTAAACTAACTGCCAGGAACCTCGCCACGCAGGAAATTTGAATGTCATACTTTCCTTAATGTCCCGGACTATTCTGGACATATGTTGTCCGGCCCATGCCAAATATGTCCAGGGACGGACAATGACCGGGAAATCCGAGATCCGGCAATAGGAGGTCTGGAAAATTGAGGGTCGAGTGTATTCTTCAACATCCTGTACGTATCTCCAAATATTATATTTATGTTTTTCTGGTTGTAGGTTATTTATTTTGCATTATCCCTCCCAGGTCCTTTTTTTCATGAACCTTTGTAATAATTTTATTTCCTATTTTATATGGGAATATTTTATATATTTTATATGTAAACACCCTCTCACGTCCTCCCATGGACCACTAATTTGCCTGCCTCCTGTGCCTCACCATGTATTGTTTTCATTTCCTTATACGCGTGTAGTATTTGTGATGGATGCATGTATGTAAGTATACATACAAACTTTCATATTATGTAACAAATAACGGTCATTATACACGGAGTCGGAAATAGCCGATTTATCCTCATATGACGAACAAAGCTTGTTATATGCGAAAAGTTCTGATCCCTTGGATATGACAAACTTTCTGATATAACGTCATCTCTTTTCCCCCAATTGATTCATTATGGTGAGGGTTTACTGTATATATACAGTACACATCATACACTCACATACATACACATGTACATTATAAATGCAAAATCACACACCAATGTCTCAGGCCAAGTTTGTGAATTCTGTAATACTAGTGGCACACCACTAACATGCTCAGCTGTCATCCTTCCTTAGCCTCAGTAAGCAGCATGCTCTAGTCTATTTTACAAAGCCACACTCAAGATTGTTTAGTTTCTCGTTGTATGCCTCAATTAAGGATTTGAAAATAAAACGGACTTGTGTCTACACGCTCAAAACTACAACTTATGTTTTTTGCATAGTTGTTGATGGATTACTGCAATGTTACCACATCACTGTTTATCACCATCTGAACATACACACTGGTCAGGATCACTATGTGAGCTCCCACAGATGAGTAAGGATCCTCTGTGAAGGCAGAACCTGAAAGTAGCACAGAACTCAGCATCTCTATATCCATTGATGGGTCACACTAACCAAACAAGGCACCTTATTGCTTCTTAACCTGTTGACACCATGCATACATAATGCACACATGTATGCACATGCACACATACACGCATATGCATTGATCAATATTTGCACGAGATAATTTTTGCATGTTTCACGCATTCATCAACTCATACACACATGTTGATGAGTCTAACGAGCCAGGCTGGAGCATGCATGCACGAGTTGCCATTTCTATTCTGCCTACTGACAACTCAAAGTTCCATAGGAATGTCATATGATATCATGAAGGATGTTCTCAGTACCTAAGAACCAAGATTATAGTAGCTTGGAGCAGGTAGTTGATATTGTTGGATCTTTTCATACTTCCAATATTGAAGGAACTTATAGCAATAATTCCAATAGCATTATTATAGTATTATACTATATTATACTACTACAGGTTGAAGTTCCCAAACTCGGCAACCTCGGGACCAGCGCCGAGCCGAGTAATGGAATTTTCCGACTTTTAGAACGTAGATATATTAAGGGGGAAAAAAGCAAAGCTTTCTTCAAAAGGTCAATTTTCTCAGAAATAGTTAATACATTGTTCTTCCTTTTCTTTTCACTTCCACCAGTAGGTGTTCCTGGACGTTTGGGAGCCATAATACCAATAACAGACCTGTAGAAGTACACAAAATAACAGTGTACACAACTCTACAGTCACAACACCACTGAACAATAACAACAAACAAATCGGCGGGAGAAACCAAGCGGCCTAGTGTGGTGGCGCCTAGCGGTCGACCCGGCAACTACGCACCGGGTTTTGGGTGTTCTGCCGTGTTTTGGAAAATCCGGAACCATAGCCGAGTTTTGGGTGTTGCCGAGTTTAGGAACTTCAACCTGTATACCAATTATAGCATCATACCAATATTAAAGGTTCCAATAATGCCAGCATATTTTCTGGACATTTGTATACATAATTCAGTCAGGTTCTGGATAAAAACATATAAATTGGAGAGTAATGGGAAAAAGTGTGTAATTTTCAAAACATAAGCAAATGAATAAAATTAGTTATACAGTAGACCCTCGCAAAACCTGACTAAAAGGGGGGTAGGCTGTCCAGAAAACAAAAAATACGAATTAACCGATGAATGCCCCTAAAAAAATCTGAAATATTTTACTTTGTTTATTTTGCTGAATATTATCACAAGTATAATCCCGAGTACAATCACGTCAGGCCCCTTCAGTGGCCTGCTGTGATTATAAGGCTGGTAAAAATGATGAGGTAAGCTGATGTGATGGCGAGGCAGCCTGGGGTGTGTGTGTTTTGAACCAATGTGTTTCTTACCATAAAACTTATAAAATACAATCGCACCCTCTTTCCTGTAGCCATGGCGAAGACAAACATCCCGGGTCCTGGATGTCGCTCTCACCTGCCAGCATGGCCGGCATAACGGTATGGTACGGTACAGGATACGGTATGGTATGAGATAAGCAATGGTACAGGGAATATGAAGAAAAAAGTACATGGCTCAGAGTTACGGTATGATATTTTCCTTGAAGTACTGGACAGTATGATTTAGTTACGGAAAAAATTTCAAATTTCCATACCATACCGTACCCGATAACATTATTTTCTAAAAATTTCCTTATGTATTGTTTGTTGTGCGGGGGCGGGAGCAGGGCGCCGCATACTTTTGACGAGTACTGTATACCTATCTTTCACACGAGTTTCTTCGGACATCACTATATCAAGAAATTTCAGGTCATTTCGCAGTTATTAATGTATGTTATCTGCGCTCTGACAAATTGACATTCATTGACTCTGACTTAACAATTACCATGTTAAGAGATTCTAGATTATTGGGGGACAGATTATATCCGGGCTGCCAACCATCCACTCACGTGACATCACACCCTATTCCTTGCACCATCCGGATTTGCTGACGGAAAGAAGATGAAGGGGAGAAGACAGAGGAGCCAGGATTCATATTTTTCCCAAAATCTTTGTGAAACATTCTGGCGTATAAAAGTTGCTACTATGTGAAATATTTGTCTTTTGGTGTGGCATGGAGGCATGGAGTTACTAATATCAACGTTTTTTTAATATACACTCAAACCTCAGCTATCGCGCCTAGTTGGTGCCGCTATCAACGCTGCGATAGCCGAAATCGCGATAGTCGAACAATAGAACTAATGGTAATAATTCTAATTGGTGCCAGGATCCCTAAGATGACCACATATTTTACAACTTTTTTCAGTTTTTTGGTATTTTCAACCAGTAATTGAGTATGAGGTTAGATGTGCTCTTTTCTTATACATGTTGATGTGTTAAGAATGATGGTAACATTCAAAATCGTCAAAAATGTTTCATTAGGTTAGGTTAAGAATTTTCCAGAAAAAGTAGGTAATTCCCGTAGACTGTGGGATTTGTATTTTGATGTATTTTTGGCCTATGTCATCCCATAGAGTGTTCACCGGATATATTTTATGCCATCCACATAATCTATTCCCAGCACAAAACTCGTTTGCACTTTCCCCACCCAAAACCTCCCATTCGTGAGAGGTCTCCAGGTTTGTCATGGAGGAGGGGGGGGATAACAGCCACCCACCAGGCAGGCCAAGGATGTGGAGACAGTGTATTGAAGACGATCTGGATCTGGCAGCATTGGTCATTGAAGAACTTGACGCAATGGATAGAGATAGTTGGAAGCGTATCATAGGCCGTCTAACCTCATAAGATACGGGAATATATGACGTTAAACAGAAAGAAGACCGGTCAGCAACACTAAATGTAGCGAAATGTTGAGTTTCAAGGGTATGATACCCTTGGGCAGTCATAGTCTCCATTTCAATGTTATAATGATTGAAAACGATACCATTATCATCACAACATGACATAATCTACTGTATGCACGGTCTCGTCTTTGTTTATACACTAAACCCTTCATACTCGCGGGTTTCAGGCTCGCGGTTTTGATTACTCGCGGGGTTTCAACCCTTTTGTTTTTGTCAATAATTTAGTGTCACTAGGGTAGTGTGCCTATCCAAGGCACACTACCCTAGTGACACTAAATTATTAGAAGCTATACACATCAAGCATTTGTCCCCTGATCTTAATAACCAAGTCATTTCACACCAACTACATATACTCAAATGACTTACCACTGTTTCGATTGCCCGACTCTCAGGTTCTTGACGCTCCTACCAAGCTAAATGTTACCGAAACTGTGTTCATTCAACTACCTCTAACCAACTCAGCTGATACACCCAAGGTCCATTAAGTACAATTATATTTATTTATAGTTAGTAATTTTATATAATATAGGAATATATTTATTGTTTCTTAAATTAATTTTATATATATGTTTCGCTTTTAGACATTACAATATATTAAATTTTTAACTATTTTATAGCCTATGATGCATGCCTTGGCGAAAAACGTTGCGCATAATAACAATCAATATGACATGTTTTTGTCACCCTGAAAATAATATATATATAAATATATATATATATAATATATAATATCAGGAGAACTTTAACCGATATTAAAAAGACCATAAAAAGGATATACGGCTTATATTTTTTTTTTTATTTTATATTTTATTTTATAATGATAAATTGAATCTCCATGTTTATATTTACTTATAGATAATCTTTAAATAGATAACTATATAATACGACTAATTGGCTACCACTATTATTATATATGATTCTTATAGGATAGTCAATAACGGCTTATTACATTTTGTTGTGTGAATTCATATTGATAAATAAAAAAAAAAAAATATAAATAATATATAAATAGTAATTATGGTACATAATAATTAATATAGGATATATGATATACGACTATTATACCCTTGGTACGATTAAAGTATATTATATATATACGTAAAATATATATTAATATATATATATACTAAATATATTATATAAATATATATAATATACGTAATAATTATATTATATATAACGTAAATATATATATATATATATACGTAAATATATATATATTATATATAATATATATATAATAATTATTATATATAAATATATAATATATATATATATAATTATAACGTAATATATATAATATATATATATACGTAAATATAATAATTATATATATATGTAAATATATAATTATAATATATATACTAAATATATATAATATATTGAATTATATATATATATATATATATACGTAAATATAACAGTAACCTTATCACAGGTGACGCATCCGATATATCATTTCGTTTTAAATATATTATATAATCCAAAATTTTATTTATTTTATTATTCCCATACATAAGTTTATGTATAACTTAGTACTCGTATATACGGCATATATATAATAATACGGCCAAAAACGACTAATACATATTATTTATATATATATATATTTTTTATTACATGTAATATTGATATACTATTTATTATATATTATTTACCATCTATATTATTTAAAATATAGTATAAATATATCCAATAATACGTAACCATATATATTATATTTATATACGTAAATATATATAGATGACTACGTATTTTATACATATTTATTATACCTCCATTCTGTATAATAAAAAAAAAAAAAAAAAAATTCTATCTAATAATATCTCATCAATCATACGAAATATATTATCCGTATAGTGTCTCTATATCCGAATAAAGGTTCTCGTATTATATATTTACGATATATATATATAATATATAGTAATATATATATATATATAATTACGTATAATATAATATACTATAATATATAAATATATAATATATATATATATATATACGTAAATATATATATATATATATATATATAATATATATTAATATATATATACGTAAATATATATTATTATATATATAGTAATACTATATATATATATATAATATATATATATATATATTATATATATACTAATATACATATATATATATATATAGTAAATATATATACATATAAAATTTTATATCGCAATACTACTATTATACTAATATTATAATCTATCTATGATAATAATCGTATATTTATACGTAAATATTATATGTCATATATCATTCTCCTATAATATGTAATATATAAAAAAAAAAAAATATAACGTAAAAAAATAAAAAAAAAAAAAAAATATAAATATAATATACTGTAAAATATATAACTACATTACCATATAGGTAAATTCTGATTTACGTCTAAACTACAAATATATAATATCGAGACTATCATACTAATATCTATATCTACACATATTTCTAGTCAGCTCTTCAATTATTCCTTCTAGACATCTTCGTGAATGAGCTACATTTATACAGTACTTATATATTATCCAAACACGTAAAATAGTGAATTAGCAAATATAGGTAACATGTAGTCTAACGTAATTTTCGTCAGACGTCTATGATTACGTAAACCATATATAACTGCTGAAATGTCGTTAAATTATTATATTGTTTAATGTTCATTGATTATTATTTCGGCTCTACAACTTGTTTTTTTAAGCAGATACCAATCCTTTTTCATATTCAAAATAGTATCGTACAAGCTTATTTATAATATAACTAATCAGATGACACTATACCTGTCCGACCTTTGCTTTACTTACCTATTATAGTTTTGGATAATATTAATGTATTCAATTATCATATCATACGCAAAGTAGTCTACAGCAGGAAGATTATATATATACGTAAAAGCTGACTGAGGTAAAAGATCATAAGGACTAAAAATACATTATCGATACGATATCAGTAACAAAGATCAGTATAACATCAATCCGAATACATTATTTTTCAACTTTATTTAATTTCACAGAAAGTTTAGTAGCATATACATTATATAACATCATATAGTTATGATTTAGTATCATAGCAAGTTATAGTCACGATCTTCTCAAACCTGATTCTGATCCCATAGACATATAATCATCTTAAATATTTTGACCGTCGAGTGACTATAAACATCCCACATACTGTCTATAACTACCTATATTGAGTATGATGAACTGGGCATACCTCTAATACAGCGTCACTATAAATATCCTCATGGCCACTATGTCGAGCAACCATAAGCTAGTACCTCAGGCCTCATTCACCCCTGATCATGCCTACATGCTGCTATATATTTGTTGTGTTTGTTATTGTTTGTTGTGTTAGGTGTTTGTTGTTAAAAAAAAAAATAAAAAAAAAAAATAATAAAAATAAATAAAAAATAATAAAACTATATCTTTCATACCATTATATAATTCCAGTTATACATCTATTATAAGTTTTACTAGTATATATAATTTACGTAATATATATATATATAATATATATATTATTATATATATACGTAAATATATACTATATCTACATATATATACGTAAATATATATATATAGTAATATATATTATACGTAAATATATATATATATATCATATAGTATATATATCGTAAATACTATATAGATCGTATATATTATGTAAATATATTTAATATTATATACTTATATACGTAATATATATATATACATATATTATTAACGTAAATATATAATATATATATATATACGAATATATATTATACGAATATGAATATATATCTACGTAATTATATATATAATATATATATATTATAATATATTATATATTATATACGTAAATATTATATATATATATATATATATATATATATATATATATATATATATATATATACGTAAATATATATTATATACTAAATATATATATATATATATATATATATACTAATATATTATATATATATATATACGTAAATATATATATATATATATATATATCTATATATATATACTTATATAATACGTAATATATATATATATATATATATTATACTAAATATATATATATATATATATATACTAATTATATATATATATACGTAATCTACTATATATATATATTATATATATATATATATATATATATATATATATATATATACGTAATATTATATATAAATATATATATAAATATATTATTATATTATATCTAAATCTTATTTTATATAATATATTATACTATATATAATATATATATTATATATATTATATATATATATATATATATATATATATATACTACTATATATACTATATTATATATATATTATATCTATATATATACTATATATTATATATATAATATATATATATATATTTTATATACCTATAATATATATATATATACACATACACACACACACACACACTGGAATACAAAGGAGGACTGGATGGGAATGTCCTGAAATGGATGAAGGACTACCTAAAAGGGAGACAGATGAGAACCGTAATAAAAGACTGTGTGTCAGGGTGGAGAACAGTGTTAAACGGAGTACCTCAAGGCTCGGAATTGCACCTGTTATGTCCTGATTTATGTTAATGACATGGTGTCTGATTTGAAAGTTACGTGAGCCTGTTTGCAGATGATGTGAAAATCATGAAGGTTAACAAGGAGGAGGATTGCAGACTCCTACAGGAAGATTTGGATATTAGATTATGATAGATTTGAGTATATTTATGGAGTCTAAAATGGAGAAAGGAATTTAATGCAAAAAAGTGCAAGATATTTGAATTTGGTAAGAGTTCGAAAAGGATAAGATGGAATTACAAAATGGGAAGCGAGACAATCAATAAAGCAGTGAAGAAAAGTATCCTGGAGTAACAATTAAACGATGACTTATCACCAGAGAAACACATTAATAGAATTGTTGGTGCTACATAATTAGTATAACCTTTTATCAAACATCAGAACAGTCTTTGTCTATATGGACGAGGACATGATGAAGAAATTGGTTATGGCCATGATACGCCCTAGACTGGAGTACGCCACGGTAATTTGGTCTCCGCACAAGAGGAAGGATGTAAAGAAGATAGAAAGAATACAGAAGGCAGCCACAAAGATTGTTCCCAGCCTGTCAGACCTGATTGATGAGGAGAGGCTCAAGAAATTAGGGTTGTCATTGGAAGAAAGACTAAAAAGAGGAGACTTGATAGCAATGTATAGAGCTATGTTAGGAATGAAGATAAATGACAAAGAGGATACGTATGTGTGGGACATGGGAGCCACGAGAGGTCATACGAAGAAGCTTAAGAAGACAAGGTGCTTGAAGGACATCAAGAAGTACAGCTTTTCCTATCCGTGCATTGATATGTTGAATAGCCTGGACAGTGAAATCATAGATGCCAAAAGTATTCAGGTTTTTAAAGCTAAGATTGACCAAATGAGACAAGGAGACAGGACCCCGCGAGGGTAACTCATTTCCTGTATATCACAACTAGGTAAGTACAAATAGGTAAATACACACACACACACATAAAAAGAAGGATATAAGGAAGATTGAGAGAATACAAAGAGCAGCCACAAAAAAGGCTCCAAGCAACTTAACGTATGAAAAAAGACTTTCAAGACTAAAACTCCCAACACTTGAGAAAAGAAGAGAAAGGGGAGATTTTATAGCAGTGCATCAATGGTCTTGAAAAATTTGATAGAAATTATCTGTTTGTGTGGGACGACAGAAGTACAAGAGGTCATGAGAAGAAATTGAAAAGGACAACATGCAAGAGGGATATAAAAAAATACAGCTTCCCATATAGAAGCATAGAAGCCTGGAACAACCTTGATGCAAAAGTGATTAATGCAAGAAGTATTCAGGACTTCAAAGGCAAATTGGATAATAGTAGATTTGGAGGCGAGGACAGTACGAGCATAGCTCTTTTCCTGTATGTTACAGCTAGGTAAATACACATAGGGTAGGGTACTCCGTGGTGTAGAGGAAGGACGCTCGGTTCACAGCCGAGAAGTCCCGGGTTCGATCCCCGGGCGGAGCGGAAACAGATGGGTTGTTTCCTTAAAACCCGAGCCCCTGTCCACCCAGCAGTGAATGGGTACCGGGTGTTAGCCGGGGGTTTGTTACCTGCTCTCTGGGGGGCTGGCTTCGGCCAAAACCAAGCACTAAGGATGAATGATAAAAATGTTGATATGTTGCCGGGGCCATACGAGCATCGCTCTGGCCCTGTAAAATACAACTAGATGAAGATGAATACACACACACACACACACACACACACACACACACACACACACACACACACACTATACACACACACACACACACATCATTGCGATATAACAGCTCAAGCAGACAGCCACTCTGCACATGTGCATGTCCAGATAAGAAATACCTTTTTACATGTGTCAACCTCACACACTTACTTCACTCAGAACCAGAGAATACAGTAATTCCAAACTTGGAGGATGATGCGCTGTTATACGGTCCCTGTTGGATGAGTGTGCTATAATGAACCTGTTTTTGAGAGCCAACTGGCACACCTGTAACTCTGGCTAGTCTTAAATGAAGTGGCAAGCTTAAAAAATAAGTCAATGGAACAAACATCCACAAGAGGGGCACATCAGGATCATAGTTGTTCTTTAGTTGTAAAACATTTCACAATAGTTGGTACAATGCCCTCTACAAATCTAGGAAGAATTTGGCATACCATTGTTTCATGGTATCCTGCCTGGCAAAATAAAAATAAATATATTTCCGAAATGTGATGATTAATTGTACGTATTCTGATAGCTCTTTAGTGGTTGACTTTAGTCAAACTTCTTGGTAAGGGTATTGCCTTAACAGCATTTCTGCTAAGTTGATGAAAGTCAGGTATTAAAAAGATAAGAGGGTATGTTATGTTACTTTTGGGTAAGTTTTCTATGGTGGTAAGTAATAAAGCTGCAGCACATTTATGCATGTATCACATGCTAATACTGTGACAAGCTTACATATACATATATAGTTGCAGTTGTAAGGTATAGGACCAATAAATAAGATAGTAGGACATGAATGAGGAAAACTTAGTAGCCTACAGTATGATAATTTCTATCATATATGTCACATTTAACACTCACCTCCTGTTTCTCTAGTTTGTTTTGGTCGTCTATCCTTGTGATGATCTCTGTCATATTTGTCTCCAAAACCATTCCTCCCATCACAAGCTCATTCAGGATGTAGTGGACCTAGGAGGATACACAATAAATACCTTTATGGGCCTTTAACTTTTTAGAGTAAACACAAGCTAATGGCCAAAATGAACTGGGAGATAATACATAATTAATGCTACTATGACGACAACAATTTAAAGGTCAAAACATTTTGCATCCTACCATAATTCTCTTGAAGGTCATATGAGGGAACTAACTGTACACAGCACTTATTATTGTACCTCTACAAGGCACGTGCAAATATCTAGCAATAAAACAGTCTGTGAATGTTGGCATTTTAAGCATCCCAAAATGCCTTTTAAGTTGTTTCCAATTTGCTTTCAAAGTAGACATAAATATTACTTTTCTGAATACTATAAAGACAAATCAAACTAACTTTTTATCCTGAGGAGTACAACAGACCTTTATAGAGGTCTAGCATGTAAGAGTTTTTTCAATTACCAAAAATATGTTGTTGAGAAGGGTGATGTGTCCTTGTATTTATCTTACCAAGCATGAACGTACACAAAATGATCAGGCAATAGAGATTCGTTATAAACATAAGTAAAGCAATTAAGCGTCATCTCTGTCAATAAAAAAAAGTTGAAAAAAAACTGTCATGAGCTGTGGCATTAGCATTTATCATGATAATCACAACCGTGAACCTTGTCTCTCCCCCATCATTATATGGCAGCTTAGTCAACCTCTCTTTGCCTAACCACCTAGCATGCAATTTAAAAAATCCACCACAATCCAGCCAAAGTTAGTTCAGCTTTCAAGTTTGCATTACTGAACCAAGTGTTTCTTTCATCCTGTGGGACAAAGATTGAGATTGGAGCAGGTAAATATTCTTTAGGTGATCTTTGGGAAGCACATCACTGATATTTTTTCTTCTTATGATTATATAATCATGAGTGAGGTCATGAGGGTCTGATGAGGAAAAAAAAGCCCGCTGTGCTGTCAGACCTTATAAAGCAAAGAGTACGAGATTTTAGAAAGAGGGGTTGGCCAATGTAGTTTAGGAGGTGTCTTGATATTCCTCTCGAAGTATACTTCAAGTTTTAGGAAGACAAAAAAAATTAAAACAGGAGTAGAGTTCCAGAGGTTCTTTTTGTGGAAGAGATGAATGAGTGAAAGTACTGGTTAACTCTTGCATTGCTAAAATGGACAGTGTAGGTAGAAAAAGTTGTACATCAAGGCCACGAGATGGGGAGAAACATGTAATTGGCAAGTTCACAAGATCAATGAGCATGAAAATAACAGTAGAAGATAGTAAGAAAGGCAACATTGCAGATATATTGATTGAGATATTGCAGATAGTCAGTTAGAGAAGGGTAGTTGGTGAGACAAAAAGCTTTTGACTCTACCCTGTTTAGGAGAGCTGTATGGGTGGATCCTCCGTAAACATGAGAGGCATACTCATGCAGACAGGGTAGTCAAGGCCCCTGTACAAAACAATCATCTGGGAGGGAGGAAAATTGGATGCAGACGTATCAGGACACCAAACTTCTTAGAAGCTGATTTAGAAAGATATAAGATGTGAGATTTCCAGTGGGCAATTCTAGTATGTAGCGTAAGGGATAGCCCAAGAAAGTTCATTATAGAAGAAAGACAGTTGAGTGTCATTCAAGAAGAACGGGTATATAACAGTCTGGAAGACTATGTCGAGAAGATATGAGGCCCCACGTGCTGACTTGTCGTAAGTGCCACCCAAGCCAAAATGGAGTTAGCACCATAAACCACTATTTTGACCCTTCCTCTACATGCCAGGGATGTGATATACCTCAAAACAGCATTAAAAATAAGGTAAAAGGTCCTCCAAAAAAGAATGGCGAAATCATTTTTTGCAGTGAGATGGTCTGACAGATCGCATTCGCGATCTGTCAAAGAAAGACAAAAGTGTCAAGTAAGAAGAAGCAGAAGTGTCGTAGGAGACACCGCCCCAGGCGTCCCAGCTCGGCAATGCGGCCAATCTTTTCGCTCATTAGTTAGCATACACAAAGCATACATATACATACAAAGCACATAGCATACATAAAGTTCAACATGAGACTACTTTGGAAATTGGAAAATATAGGAGGAATCACAGGGGTGATCAAAACCTGGATGGAAAGTTATCTGAGAGGAAGAGAAATGAGAACAGTAGTGAAGGATGAAAAGTCTGAATGGATAAACGTATTTAGTGGGTACCACAAGGATCAGTGTTGGCACCAATAATGTTCACGATTTACGTCAATGACATGACGGAGGAAATAAATAATTATATTAGTCTACTTGCGGATGATGCAAAACTATTAAGAGAAATAAAAAGCTATAAAGATTGTGAAACACTACAAAATGACCTGATCAAGATCTACGAATGATGAATGATGATGAGCAGAAGATGGGAAATGGAATTTTAATGTAAATAAGTGTCATGTGATGGAAATCAGGAGAAGCGAGAAGAGATATAAATGGCCATATAAAATAGGATATGAAATAATTGCAAAGGTTCAGGAAGAAAAGGACCTGGGAGTGATAATGCAAAATAATCTACAACCAGAAAAACATATAAATAAAATATTTGGAGATACATGCAGGATGTTAAAAAATATTAGAGTTCTATTTCATTACATGGACACAAATATGATAAGATAATTACTACAATGATCCGACCAAAAATGGAATACGCTGCCATTGTATGGTCCCCATATAAAAAGAAACATGTGAAAAAGTTGGAAAGGATACAGAGAATGGCAACAAAGATGGTACCAGAACTAGAAGAACTTTCTTATGAGGAAAGGTTGAAGGAAATAAAGTTACCAACACTCAAGCAGAGAAGAGAAAGAGGAGACTTAATAACAATTTTTAAGCTGATAACAAAGATGGAAGAAACAGACAATGAGAGACTACTGACTCGGAAACAAAGAGAAGACAAACAAAGACACAAGAGGACATACACAACAACTAGCAAAAGGGAGATGCCTGAACAACATCAAGAAGTACAGCTTCCCTCATAGCAATGTAGGAGTTTGGAATGGACTAAATGAGGTGATATTGGCACCTAATGTGCACTAATTGAAAGAAAGACTGGATAAATGTATATATGGAGACGGGACAACACGAGTGTAGCTCAGGCCCTGTAAAACAACTAGGTATATACAACTAGGTAAATACTGCATCCTCGTACAACACAATTTTCGTACAACTCAGTGGGGGTCTGAGCAACCCACTTCATTCGCACAACACTATTCGTATTCATACAACACAATCTGGCGATCCAAAAGCAAGGCAATTCCGCCCATACCCGCACTGCACGGTGCTGCGCTGCACAACACTCAACTTGAGTACCGTATTTTACATCTTATAAGACGCACTTTTTTCCTAAAAAATACCCTGAAAAATACTCTTGCGTCTTCCAAGACGAATGTTGGAATGAGACTGCCGCCAAGACTGGCGGGAGCCGTTCCGCGGCAACTTCCATCTCGGCAGATTGGCACCAACAGCACCACCTATCATCTGCTAGTGTTGATGTATCGTCTGCTAGTGTTGATGTATCATTTACCACCAGGCTGTCGCACGTATCACAAGCTAAGACTCTATATGAGTTTGCCACCAAGACTGGCAGGAGACGATCCGTGGCAACTTCCATCTGAAGATGTGCAAACTTTAACTGCAATTTCTGACGTTTAACCCGGTGTCGCGTGGGCAGCGGTCTGTTTACGAGGTGCAGTCCGTTTACTAACAAAGACGTGTTGATCAACAAAGCCGCCGGAAGAAAACGGGAACTGTGCACGCGTTGAGGGGAATATTTACTAATATTGACTTGTTGATTAACGAAGGCATGTCCAGGCATCCTACGACAACAAACCCGTCTTTATTTATCAACAAAAGCGGGGGGGGGGGAGGCACGAAGTGGAACACTCGCCGACATCGGCGAGAATTCCTATCGGCGAAAGTTATAGGTAGGGTTTTGAGCAGATATGATATATGAGGCATCCAATTTGGTACAGAAATGTCCTGTGAGCAGGAGATGGGGCCCTAACCACCCGTGTTCAAGAATGGGTCCTCACTCTTGGGTCCCTTCAGCCTCGTACTGGACCACCAATGCCCCCACGGCCTCATTCATCGATAAATATGCAAGTATATAATCTGCATTGTGACACTACTACGCTGTTCCTAACGGCGGGAGAAATTCACCCAAAATAGACTCCGGAGCTAACACAAATAGACACGAGAGAACAGCACCTCTCATTACAAGGTCCTGACATGCACTGAGGACTACTGAGAGGGACAGACTCCTATCTCCACGCACCACGTGACAAGTCACGCAGCAACGGCGTGTTGGGTAAAAAATACCCCAGGATAGGGTTCCCGGGTTAAAGAAAATGGTGCTTACGACAAGTCTGCACGCGAGGCCTCATATGTGAAGAAAGGATTTTGACTCCACCCTGCTGTAAGGGTGGATACTCCCCAGACATGAGAGGCATACTCCATACATGGGCAGATACCGGCCCTCTACTCCCTTGCATGCGGCCCGTGATCCAGGTTGGCCAAGCAGTGCCAAATACACTTTTTGTTCCTTTCTTTAGTATTGCCATCTCTTTTAAATGTAATATAAGGATATGCTACATTTCAATTTTTTTTTTATGTCCATCTCAACGAAGTACTTGAGAGGGTTAAAAGATTAAATTGATTTTATTTCATCCTTTGAACGTCAGAGTCTATCACCCCTCTTTACGTGACGGGTTGCAAGGGCTTTCATCATCCAGAGTGGAAATATCAGCAAAGGTTTGAGCAAAGTTTAGCTTTATAAATAAATGAGACTACTGTAATTTTATAATGTAGGGAGCCTAACTGAGAGAACAGTTTGACAGAGTAAGCTGAAGGGTTAGAGGTTAAAGGTGAAGAATGTTGGGCGTACCTCCAAGGCGGTCAGAAAGCAAATACAAAAACCAAAGCAAATTCCCTTCCACAATATTTTCTTGAACATCATATGGTGAACACATGCCATTTTAAGGTACAGAACTGCATAGAACTCAAGTTAACACACCTAAAAATAATGTCAGATCCCACACAAACCTTGTCAACATGGAATATAAGGTCCAGCTCACACACATTTTCAAAGCACTTGTCCAATGTTTCCACAAAGACCTGGATCAAGTCAAGGATCCCCAGTTCACTCTCTGAAGAGTCTACACAGAAGACAAAGTACAGTGTGGCATAGTGGCGGTAGATGAGCTTGTAGTCTGCTCCCCCAATGAGGCTGCAAGGTTTAGACAGGATGTTACTTACTGCAAAACAATATATCAGGTTTATAGAGTGTGACGGGTATAAATAGTATTGCGGGAGTAAGGTGTGTCGGATAGTATTGCGGGAGTAAGGTGTGTCGGATAGTATTGCGGGAGTAAAGTGTGTCGGATAGTATTGCGGGAGTAAGGTGTGTCGGATAGTATTGCGGGAGTAAGGTGTGTCGGATAGTATTGCGGGAGTAAAGTGTGTCGGATAGTATTGCGGGAGTAAGGTGTGTCGGATAGTATTGCGGGAGTAAGGTGTGTCGGATAGTATTGCGGGAGTAAGGTGTGTTGGATAGTATTGCGGGAGTAAGGTGTGTCGGATAGTATTGAAGTACAATATAGCGAAAGGGAGAAGCTCATAATATTAACCGCTATGGATTACAAAACAAATAAAATGAAGAGGTCACAAGAGACAGTGAAAGAGCCACTTGCCTTTCAGTGGCGACATGAGTGAATGCTTAAAGAAAAAGGTGCTAAAAATCTTCAAATATGTAGGTGATGTTTTAGCGTTATGGTGATAAACGTTAGAGGTGGACCGGATATCCACCTCTGCATCAACAGATATCCGCATCATTTTTTACATTAGCATCACAACCGCATCCGCATCGATGGATGTTGATGTTCTGCAGATATCTTGAATATCCATACACTGTACATGTCGGATGGGGGAAGGTGGGAGAGAGGAAGAGAAAAAGAAAGAGACTCCAAATAATGTGCAAATGGTTAAAAAGAGGAAATATTCAGCAATTTGTTTGTGCAGATGAGAGAGAGAGATTTTGTTTGTTTATATATATATGAAAAAAATTGTATTTATCTTAATCATTGATTTTGTTTATGAAATACAGCCTTTATCAATTATTATTATTTTTTTGGGGGGGTGTATAAGAAAAATAGCACAAAATTACTGTATGGAATTATACCGTACCAGTATTGTAAAAATAAATATTCAGATACGGAAAGGGAATTATTTTACTGTATTTACCGTAAATGGCAGCGTAAAAGTCGATCAGGCGTACACGTCGACCCCAAGAATATCAGCTCAAGATTACGGGTTAGGCCTATACTTGCCGTATAAGTTGGCCCCAAAAATACGGTAGGCTACTGGTAGGCCACAGCTTAAATGTGGATAGACTACGGTACGGTATACGGTAACCTGTCGCAAAAACACATAACACCACAATATGAAGATATGAATTTTTACTATAGGTCCGCCTCTTGTTTTCACTTGAAAAACACCCTAGTCCCCTGATAGTACCGCTACATACTGTATATTATAGTAAATCACGGTAGTATGACTGGACTGCACTTACCGATGCCCTCCGCCATTTACATTCGCCAGTGTTTACAATTTATCAGCTGTATGAGACAGCTGTGGGTGGAACTGCCACTAAACATCTTCTCCAGTTGTCGCTGTTGCTCTGGAAGTGGTGCATATTGCAATTGTCTGACTAGAGTTACGGTAAGTGGTGTACAGCGATTGTTAGTAGTGCTGATCCACTTATTTGCTACTCGGTGGTCAAGGTTCGCATTTTATCCTTGCCGTATAAGTCAACCCCCAGTTATGGAGAGATTTTTTCAGGCTCAAAGAGTCGACTTGTATGCTGCCATTTACGGTATTTGCGTTTGAAATTACAAAAAAATTTACCGTACCGTACCATAAAACATGCCCTGCCCCCACCTGGACACCTTCTTTTAAACTGTTGTAAAAACGAATAAGGTCATCAAGAAAGGTAAGCCATGCTTTAAGGGCATTATCGCCTGCAAAATATGCAAGGCTAAGCTTTCTTTCAGTACATACAGTCTGTACACCGAGTCAATACCAACATGTGAGTACAACTAAGTTTGAATAAACTGAATGTGACTGGGTTTCCAGAATGTTGTATATTTTGGTGTTCTTGATGTTTGCAATGGTGTTTTAACTGCCATTGCTGTGCCAACTACAAAAAACTAATGTAACCTAACCTAATGTAACCTATGAAACCGAACTTAAAGGCAACAGTAAAGGCTATTAAAACATTATCATCAACATCAAGATCTTCTTCTTTCTGCTTAACATCAGTTTTTACCAAAATATTTCAAGAGGTTGTACGGCCGATGATACGCATCCAACTAGCTCTATCCGTTGCCTCAAATTCTTCAATGCCCAATGCTGCCAGATCCAATTCAACACATGCCTCCATGTCTTCCTTGGCCTGCTCGGTGGACGACGACCTGGAACTTCCACTCTAACAGCTCTCCCCAATGCCTCACCACCTTCTTTTTTCTTCACGTGCCCAAACCATCTCAATCACCTTACTCTCAGAGAGTAACCAAGAACACCAAGATAAACCCAATTATGGAAACCCAGTCACATTCTTAACTTAACCCCTTCACGCCCAGATCCTTCCTTTGCTATACAAGATCGTCTGTTGTTAGCCATAAAATTACAAAGAGTACATAAGAACATAATAACATAAGAAAATAAGGAAGCTACAAGAGGCCGCGAGGCCTACACATGGTAGTTCCTGTCACCTAACACTACCTACATCCACCTTCAATCCCCATCCATGAATCTATCCAGCCCCTCTTTAAAGCTCCCCAATGACTCCACACTAACTACCTGTCTACTGAGTCCATTCCAATCATTCACCACCCTATTTGTGAACCAGTTTTTCCCTATTTCCTTTCTAAATCTACGCCCTTCCAGCTTGAATCCGTTACTTCTTGTTCTACCCTGGTTAATAGCCGTAAGAACTTTTCCTACCTCTCCTTTATTAAATCCCTTTATCCACTTAAAAACTTCTATCAGATCGCCCCTTACTCTGCATCTCTCGAGTGAGTGTAACTTTAATAACTTCAATCTCTTCTCATAACTAAAGTTACGCATTCCTTGTATAATTTTTTTTTTTTTACCCGCCAGGGTGGCCTGGTGGTAGAGCACGCGGTCCGAGTGTAGAGACCCTGCATTCGGTCAGCGGTTCGAGTGTAGAGACCCTGCATTCGGTCAGCGGTCCGAGTGTAGAGACCCTGCATTCGGTTAGCGGTTCGAGTGTAGCGACCCTGCATTCGGTCA
Source organism: Chionoecetes opilio (assembly GCA_016584305.1). NCBI lineage: Eukaryota > Metazoa > Arthropoda > Malacostraca > Decapoda > Majidae > Chionoecetes > Chionoecetes opilio. Next base: position 30,749 of record JACEEZ010022552.1, read on the forward strand.
GCGGTTCGAGTCCGCCAAGTTCGTCTTGGTGTGGTGGCGCTTTGTATAGTCAATAACCTTGTAGTTGGTACTTGCAAAGTGTCTAGATAGGATCAAAGTATCTTGTATCATTTTGGTCATCCTTCTCTGCACTGTTTCTAACAAGGCTATATCCATCCTGTAATATGGAGACCAAAACTGAACCGCATAATCTAGGTGAGGTCTGACTAGAGCCAGATAAAGCTTTAGAATAACTTCCGCACTTCTACTTTTAACACTTCTGGTAATGAATCCTAACACTCTATTAGCTCTATTTCTAGCTTCAATACATTGTTTCCTAGGTCGGAGGTCTGGGCTCACCCTCACTCCAAGATCTTTTTCACCTTCTGATCTTTTCAGCGCTACATTGCTTATGGTGTATCTATTACCAGGGTTTTTTCTACCAACATTCATAACGCTGCACTTATCAATATTAAATTCCATCTGCCATCTGACTACCCACTCATTAAGTTTATCTAAGTTTCCCTGCAATATTTTTACATCAGACTGTGATCCAATAATCCTACCTACCTTAGTATTATCAGCAAACTTGCTGATATCACTGCTAATCCCACTATCCAAGTCGTTGATGTAAATCAAAAATAGTAATAAACCCAAAACAGACCCTTGTGGAACTCCACTTGTCACCAGTCCCCATTCAGATTTAGAACCATTAATTGTAACCCTTTATTGCCCATTACTTAGCCAAGCTCTGATCCAACGAAGAACCTTCCCATCTATTCCATGAGTCTTAACCTTATTTAAGAGTCGCTCGTGTGGTACTTTGTCAAATGCCTTACTAAAGTCCAGGTATATTATATCATAATCCTTATCATTATCTGCCGTCTCATAAACTTTCCTATAAACACTCAATAAATTGGTGAGACATGACCTACCCTTGGTGAATCCATGTTGTGAATCATTGATCAAACTATGTTTTTCTAAGTGTTCTCTTAATGTTTTTTGCAAAAATTGATTCCAATAATTTACCTACCACTGATGTTAGACTTACGGGTCGATAATTTGACTTTAGTCCTCTGTCTCCCTTCTTAAATATGGGGACTACATTTCCTTTCCTCCACAATAACGGCACATCGCCTATCCCAACCGATTTCCTAAAAATGTGCACTAACGACTAACTAACAACCTCTTTGCATTCTTTTAATACTCTGGGATACACTTCATCTGGTCCTGGGGGTGCACAGACGCTAACGTCCATGCTTAACAACTTAACAACTGTCATCAGCTGTTTTGGTATTCGCAGGGGATATTGATGACGTCAGAGTTGACTTTAACACACTAAAACTCGGCAACTGCCTATAGGGTGGTGTTAAGGAAGCTACATACATAAAAATACTTATAAATTGAGTATATATGATGTTTTCTGACTCAAGAACTGAACAGGGCAAGTATACAAACTAAACTAGGTCATATAACAAACCCAGGCGCTTGTGGTGATGGGCCAAGAGTGGTGAGCGCGGCATCTCGCCCCGCCGGGCCGGGTAGCGATGCCAGACACCACCACGCATGGCTCTGTGGCAGACTGCAGGTATAGTGGTGTGCCCTTTTCCTAATTAAAACCCAAGCTCTTGTCCATCCAGCAGTGAATGGGTACCGGGTGTTAGCCGGGGGTTTGTGACCCGCCTCCCGGGGTGGTGGCTTCCTCCAACACTAAAGGAAGGCGAGCTATGAATCGATATCAAGCGAAAAAGATCACAAGAAGAAGAAGAAGAACGCCCTATTACTCGGAAGGAATAATGAATAGCTATAATACAAGGAAGTACAAGCCACCGGCCTACAACAAACCCAGGCGCTTGTGGTGAGTTTGTTTTGTGATGTGCTAAGAGTGGTGAGAGCGGCATCTCAACCCGCCGAGAAGCGACTAGCGATGCCAGACACCACCACGCATGGCTCTGTGGCAGACAGCACCTACACGTATCACAAATCTGGCTCCCCAAACACAACAAGACAAATACCATTCAAATGAAAAGCATTCAAATACCGTAAATGGCAGCGTACAAGTCGACCCTTTGAGCTTGAAAAAATCTCTCCAAAACTAGGGACCGACTTATGCAACTAGGATAAAATGCGAACCTTTACCACCGAGTGGTATAAAATATTCCCTGCTGAACAGCGACAACTAGAGAAGACGTTTTGCGGCAGTTCCACACACAGTGTTGTCAGGTTGGCGTGTGGATAACGTGTGGGTATTGAATACAGCTGTTTCCAATAGCTGATAAACAGATTGTAAACACTGGCCGGAACGTCACTGAACCCAGGCGGCCAGTCAGACAACTACAATATGCGCCACTGTCGGCAGTGTAACGGACCCATAGTTTCATAGCCGTGTGGTTGGTGGCGCCACGGGCTGGGTTTTCTCACATATACAAATGGCGGAGGGCACCGGTAAGTGTAGTCCAGTCATACTACCGTGATTTACTATAATATATAGTATGTGGCGGTACTATCAAGGGACTAGGGTGTTTTTCAAGTGAAAACAAGAGGCGGACCTATAGTAAATATTCATATCTTCATATAAGTGGTGTGGTGTTATGTGTTTTTGCGACAGGTTACCGTATACCGTACCGTAACCTTTCCACATTTAAGCTGTGGCCTACCAGTAGCCTACCGTATTTTGGAGGCCGACTTATACGACAAGTATAGGCCTAACCCGTAATCTTGAGCTGATAGTCTTGAGGTCGACTTGTATGCCTGGTCGACTTGTACGCCGCCATTTACGGTAGTAGACTTATTAACCCTTTCACGCACGAAAAGTTTAATAAGTTTTTCCGTCCACTGCAACATCCGTCTTATGCTCCCTAAGGGGCCCTGCGAAATGGCCAGACTGTGCGGCGAATAATTTTTTTATGTTATCAATTTCACCAACGTGTATTCTTTTTTCCTGGCATTATTATATATCATTGGTTTTGCAAGAGATTATTCTGCCTTATGAAAGAAAAAAATAACAAGAAATGCAAATAAATAGCGGAATTTACCGACTCCGGAAAAATATTGAGTAAAGAGAAATAAGAAATACTTACGTTCACCACTTCGTAGCTCGAAACTTCCTGAGTCAACTTTTTATGGTTTATATGCCAATAAAAGTGGATTTTTATGAGGATTCCAACGCTACCATTATAATTTTCATATGGCCATTATTGCCAGCTCGGGACACGTTTTAAAGGGACGACAAAACGCTCGCAAGGCTGCCTGCTGAGTGGAAACTGACACACAAACGCTTATCATTTCACATCCACTCACACGAGAGTTGACAATTAGTTTATTTTATAGGTCTAGATTGGATCTTTAACGCAGAAAATGTTGACGCAATTCTGATAAATACTTTATTTTTGGCGAATTTTTAACTGTTTTTTGACGCAATTCACGTCAAAAGCTAAGATTGCAGACGGCCCGTTTTGACGCGATCGCGTCACCGTGCGTGAAAGGGTTAGGACATCAAAGTTTTCCTCTACAATTCAGGAGGAAATAAAAAGGGACTCAATGCAAAGTTTCATTAACCCTTTCACTGCTGATTCATAAATGGAGCATGACGCTTCCTGTGTTGCATGTTTTAAAGAAATAAAAAAAGTATATATCTTGAATGCATTATGTATATGAATACATGAAATAGATTTATATTGGCTGCTTCCAGAAATAGAATGCATGCTAATGTGAAAGCAGCTGGCCTGTATACAGGACACCAGCATTGTGCAACAGAAAAAAGTCCTGGCACATATTTGACATCAGCAGCGAAGGGGTAAAAAAAACTGGGATAAGGAGCATTATTATATGTATAACTGAGGCAAGCTTATGTTATGCCACCTCAAGCACACAACAGAACATACAGCACAGTCATGGAACTAACCTGCCACCTCAAGCACACAACAGAACATACAGCAGTCATGGAACTAACCTGCCACCTCAAGCACACAACAGAACATACAGCACAGTCATGGAACTAACCTGCCACCTCAACCACACAACAGAACATACAGCACAGTCATGGAACTAACCTGCCACCTCAACCACACAACAGAACATACAGCACAGTCATGGAACTAACCTGCCACCACAACCACACAACAGAACATACAGCACAGTCATGGAACTAACCTGCCACCTCAACCACACAACAGAACATACAGCACAGTCATGGAACTAACCTGCCACCACAACCACACAACATAACATACAGCACAGTCATGGAACTAACCTGCCACCACAACCACACAACAGAACATACAGCACAGTCATGGAACTAACCTGCCACCACAAGCACACAACAGAACATACAGCACAGTCATGGAACTAACCTGCCACCACAACCACACAACAGAACATACAGCACAGTCATGGAACTAACCTGCCACCACAACCACACAACAGAACATACAGCACAGTCATGGAACTAACCTGCCACCACAAGCACACAACAGAACATACAGCACAGTCATGGAACTAACCTGCCACCACAACCACACAACAGAACATACAGCACAGTCATGGAACTAACCTGCCACCACAACCACACAACAGAACATACAGCACAGTCATGGAACTAACCTGCCACCACAACCACACAACAGAACATACAGCACAGTCATGGAACTAACCTGCCACCACAAGCACACAACAGAACATACAGCACAGTCATGGAACTAACCTGCCACCACAACCACACAACAGAACATACAGCACAGTCATGGAACTAACCTGCCACCACAAGCACACAACAGAACATACAGCACAGTCATGGAACTAACCTGCCACCACAACCACACAACAGAACATACAGCACAGTCATGGAACTAACCTGCCACCACAACCACACAACAGAACATACAGCACAGTCATGGAACTAACCTGCCGCCACAACCACACAACAGAACATACAGCACAGTCATGGAACTAACCTGCCACCACAACCACACAACAGAACATACAGCACAGTCATGGAACTAACCTGCCACCACAACCACACAACAGAACATACAGCACAGTCATGGAACTAACCTGCCGCCACAACCACACAACAGAACATACAGCACAGTCATGGAACTAACCTGCCGCCACAACCACACAACAGAACATACAGCACAGTCATGGAACTAACCTGCCGCCACAACCACACAACAGAACATACAGCACAGTCATGGAACTAACCTGCCACCACAACCACACAACAGAACATACAGCACAGTCATGGAACTAACCTGCCACCACAACCACACAACAGAACATACAGCACAGTCATGGAACTAACCTGCCACCACAAGCACACAACAGAACATACAGCACAGTCATGGAACTAACCTGCCACCTTCCAGAAAATTACACACATTGTCATCTCTCTTGGATACCAACTGGAATGTCTCCTTTATTATCTGCTGTTGCATCTCCTCATTCTGAAAAGAAAAATGCTTTTCTCTTTATGGGAAATGACACAATTACGTCAAAAAGCCAATCTTTTCAAAGCATCCAAAAAGTTGGATCTCATCAATGTGTCAAGAAGCTGAAACTGACTAGATGTTATCAAATCATCCCAAACACCAGAAGTCTTCAAACCATCGAAAATGGATGAAATCCAATCAATGCATTAAAAACTTCACATCTTTGCAGTGTCGAGAACACTTTCAGATCTTAGCAAAGCATCAAAAACATTATGTACTGCATGCACAAAGAATATTTTAAGGTCAGCAGTCCTGGATGCATCTATTGGCATTCACCAGGGGGCTCCATCGAGCTGTTTGTTATTTGTAATACAGGTTGAAGTTCCCAAATTCGGCATCCCAAGACTCAGCAACACCCAAAACTCGGCTATGGTTCCGGATTTTCCAAAACATGGCAGAACACCCAAAACCCGGCGCGTAGTTGCTGGGTCGGCCGCTAGGTGCCACCACACTAGGCCGCTTGGTTTCTCCCGTCGATTTGTTTGTTGTTATTGTTCAGTGGTGTTGTGACTGTAGAGTTGTGTACACTGTTATTTTGTGTACTTCTACAGGTCTGTTATTGGTATTATGGCTCCCAAACGTCCAGGAACACCTACTGGTGGAAGTGAAAAGAAAAGGCTGATTTTCATGTTTTTTTTCCCCCTTAATATATCTACGTTCTAAAAGTCGGAAAATTCCATTACTCGGCTCGGCGCTGGTCCGGAGGTTGCCGAGTTTGGGAACTTCAACCTGTATACGTAGATGATATGATACGCATGTTAAAGACAGTGGGAGTCGATGGTTTTCTAGGTAGTCTGCACGCTTTATTGTTAATGGACGACACGGTCACACTGGCTACAAGTCGAGAAATATGTGAAAAGAAGTTCGATATTGTGTGTCAGTTTTGCAGCGAAAGTGGCATGGTAATTAATGCAAAGAAAACCAAATTCTTTGTAATTAATGGCCAGGAATGTGACAGGCGATCTTTGTCAAGTGGTGGAGTGAGTGTGGATTATGCCTCTGAATATCTGTATCTTGGTGCATGGTTCACTGACTCGGGGAAAAGTGAGTCGGCTATGGCGCGGCACGAAACTGCATCTGAAGCAATTGTGAATAAGTTCTCAATATTTTGTGCTAGTAATACACAGATGCCGTTTATATACAAAAGAATTGTATTTGATGCTGCCGTGACGACGTCATTGTTATATGGTTCCGAATCGTGGCTGACGAATAGAATAAAAGGAATAGAAAAGCAGTACAATAAACTGATTAAGTGTTTACTGGGTATAGTATAAATCTGTGTATGGTGGAGGCAGGCATCCCGCCAGTCCAGACAATAATTGAAAAAAAGAAGTCTAGTTTTGTGAAGTCAAAACGTGTTCGTATAGATTTTGATGAACCATTCCACCTTGTGTACCATATATGTAGTGAAGCGAGTACGCCTGGAGCTCGATTCCTTGACAGATGTGTGGGGATTGCTAATATGAACCCATTAGAAAAAATAACAGAAACCGTACGTGAAAAGGCACAGGGGGCAACAAAGCTAACAAACTATATTACTGACATGAACCCGACTATGACAGTGCACCCGATATATACCAGTAAAGTGTATATTCCTGATCATAAACGTGAATCTTTCACTAGACTGCGTCTCATGTCTCACAACCTCAAAGTAGAGGTTGGGAGGTGCAGCCGTACACCGCCAGAGGAACGTGTGTGTCAGTGTGATGATAGTCAGGTGCAAACAGAGAAACACGTATTGATAGACTGGCCATTGGCTTCCCGGTGCCGTGAAAGGTACCCAATGTTGAACTTTTCTGATATTGGCGAATTATTCAATGAAAGAACTTATTTGTGCGAGTTGTGCAATTTTGTATATGAAGTACTTCATATTTATATGTAATTTCATATGCTCCTCTCAAAGTTAATTGTTTATTTAGTGTTATTATGGACAAAACAAAATAAGATGTTCTTTTGTATAGATTTTTGTGTGTATTGTGTTATGCTTTGTCAATAAACTACTACTACTACTACTACTGGTACAGCAGATGAAGCACAATGCGGCACAATAGGAACACAAATCAATGTCCGTCTTTATTTCAAGTACCTTACTTGAACAATAAATTAAGTATCATAAAATTGAAATAAAAATGTCATACCTCCTTCCGAAGACAGGAAATTGAAGAGGATAGTGACTAATCGGCAGCTAACCTAACCGTGACTAAACCGGCAATCGGCAGCAGCTTCCACGTCACTTGAAGTAAATTAAGATGCACTGTAAGAAACCTTTGATCGTACTTTTATCATTAATGCATATACATATAACCTAATATGTCATGGACTAACCCAAACGCAACTCTGCCACCATCCGGATGATTTCTTGTGACATCGTTGAAGATGGCACGAAGGGAGTTGCTTGTTCGGTCATCCCTGGCTCCTTCCTTCTTTCAGGTGGTTGCGGATGTCTGTCAGAGGGTTGTAGGATTATGTGCCGTGGTTGTGTTCCCTCTTTTCCGTCAGTGAGTCAGTCGCCTTGATGATACTGGCAGTCCCTCTGCAGTTTTTGTCGGCACATTTGAGGTGCCAGTATGGAGCATGGAGCCAATGTTGTTGGCAATTTTGTACTGCCAGCCCAGGGAGCTCTTGTATATGGTTGTCCCATGGTTGATGTTACCTTGGATAATGGAGTAGTTGGCCGGCATCTAGAAAATAGATGGCACTTTATCTTGTTGCTGTACTTTGTATCGATGAGACCCCGTTCTTATCTGTCAAAGGTATGACAAGAGAGTTTCCTGGTCACCCTCGTCACCCCAAACAGAGTATCACTTGTTGGTCAGAGACTTTAGTTCCCAAGTCGGTCTTGAGCTTACTGTGCCTTACTGTTTCGGTCGTTAATGTTGATGGTTCTAGACCAGAGGTCGGCAACCCAGAATTTGAGAAGAGCCAGTTTCTTCAAACTTGGCAGGGCAGCAGTGCTGATGGCGCCGCAGTGTACATTATGAATGCAAATTACCAAACAGTAAAATGTTCCTCCTCCATAATACCATATGGGCGTTAAATATACCCACAGACAAGATAATCAAATACAGTTTGATAATAATAATAATAATAATAATAATTAGCTAAAAGAATTCATGCCAATATTTTCCTATAGACCCAGGACCTGGGTCACATACACTAGTGTACTGCGGCTATCTACGCCAGTATTTTCTCCCTTATTTTTTTCTTTATGCTAATTTGGACATTTTTAAAAGTAGGTGGCAGGAGCCGCTCAGGTTTCTTGAAAGAGCCGCATGCGGCTCCGGAGCCGCAAGTTGCCGACCGCTGTTCTAGACTAACTTCCCAAGCCAGTCTCGAGCTTACTGTGTCATACTGTTTCGGTCGTTAATGTTGCTGGTTCTAGACTAAGTTCCCAAGCCAGTCTCAGTCAAGTTCAGTGCTGGGCACTTGCAAGGGAAGGACGTGGTGTTTAGAGCTCCCTGGGATTAGTGATGTCAAGTGAGATGGTGGCCAGTGAGGTATTAGTGGAACTGAGGCAGTTGAGAGCGCAGGTGTGTGACCTCACAGAGGCATAAAATAAGATAAGATACTTTGATCCTATCTAGACACTTTGCAAGTACCAACTACAAGGTTATTGACTATACAAAGCGCCACCACGCCAGGACGAACTTGGTGGACTCGAACCGCTGACCGAATGCAGGGACTCTACACGCAAGCTCACGACTCTACCAACCGAGCCATCCTGACGGGTTCACAGAGGCAAGGAGAGGCCACGATGACGTCGTGAGAGACCTGGGGGACGTTGTAGCTTCCCTCAAGATGGAGAATGCCGAGCTCAGGCAGTTACTGGGGAAGCGAAGTGTTCCAACAACGCCAGTCCCTCTGCCTTGACGGAAGAAAGAAGCATGGAAACAAGTGAGGAATAAGGAGACTGCCCGTGAGAGACCACAGGCTCCGCCCCCTGAGACTAGGAATAGCTTACAGATCTATCTATCTTCTTAAACAGATGATGGTGTAGAGTCTATATGGGTGGAAATTAGAGAAGGAACTGATAAGATAGTGTACCGGTGCCACATCAATCCTCCAGACCCCTAGTAAGTCATATTTATATACCTAACTTAACCGTTTCTGGTTGAAATAACTGTAGATTTTTGGTAGTACAGGTTGAAGTTCCCAAACTCGGCAACCTCGGGACCAGCGCCGAGCTGAGTAATGGAATTTTCCGACTTTTAGAACGTAGATATATTAAGGGGGAAAAAAGCATGAAAATCACTGAAAAACTGAGGTTCCGCCATCCAACTTCTTCAAAAGGTCAATTTTCTCAGAAATAGTTAACACATTGTTCTTCCTTTTCTTTTCACTTCCACCAGTAGGTGTTCCTGGACGTTTGGGAGCCATAATACCAATAACAGACCTGTAGAAGTACACAAAATAACAGTGTACACAACTCTACAGTTACAACACCACTGAACAATAACAACAAACAAATTGGCGGGAGAAACCAAGCGGCCTAGTGTGGTGGCACCCAGCGGCCGACCCGGCAACTACGCGCCGGGTTTTGGGTGTTCTGCCGTGTTTTGGAAAATCCGGAACCATAGCCGAGTTTTGGGTGTTGCCGAGTCTTGGGATGCCGAGTTTGGGAACTTCAACCTGTATATGTATTGCCATTATTATTCAATTGTGCCATGGGAAATGGGGTTCATAAGACTCAGAATGAGGAGATCTACACGATGAGACAGGTTAGAATTGGCAGGCTCGAGGATGATCCAAGTCACAATACCGAAATGACATTCAATCTTTTAAAAGTTCTTTTGCGACGTTATTATTCATTTCCGAGGGCTGATGTAGTGGTTAGAAATACGGCAAATGGTCAGAGCTACAACCTGATGATGGTAATAACTGCGTGCCTTGTAATGCTTTAAACTGCAGTTGAACCCCAAAGGGTAATGAATTGCAGGCGGAAGCTTATAGAGAATGTTTCTTAGAAACCAATAAGGTAAACAGAAACCATACTACCAATTGGGTTAATATTCTGCAGGAGTTGGCTGGCTCCACAGGCCTTACAGCTTACTTTTTCTCCATTATTTTCGGCTCAGTATATTGTGCAGCAGTCATTCACTTGAGAAAAACAAAAATATAACTTATTTATATATAATAATTACTAGGTTAGGTTACGTTTAGGTTAGATTTAGGCTATGTTTAGGTTTAGTTAAGGCTATGTTAGGCTTAGGATAGGTTTGGGTAAGGTTTTGTTGAGTTAGGTATTTAGGTTAAAAAAAACAAATTTGATGATGCACGATTGCCTGGGTGGATGGCGCCGCCAACTCCTGCGGAATATTTACCCCCAATTGTGTAGGGAATTCTGATCCTAGTGTAAAATATTACCTATCTTTGGTTTCCGGAAGTGAATGACTACTACACATTATACTGAGCCAAAAATAATAAAGGAAAAGTAAGTTGGAAGGTCTGTGTAGCCCGCAAACTTCTGCGGAATATTAACCCGAAAAAGAAATTGAACGTAAATATTCCGCAGGAGTTGGCGTCAACCACCCGGGTAATCGCGCACCATCAAATTAGTTTTTCTTAACCTGAATAACTCAATAAAACCTAATCCAAACCTACCCTAGACCTAACCTAACCTAAACCAAACCTTAACATAACTTAAATCTAACATAACCTAACCTAAACCTAACCTGGCAATTATTATATAAAAATAAGGGTAATAATGGACGAGGACTTCGCGGTCATTTTCAGACACCGACTATTTTTTCCTGGCCTACAATAGGTGCTTTTTCTAATCGAGATAGTTTTATTTTGCGCAAACCCATAATTAAAAAAAAAAATAATAATAATAATCAGCATCGAATTTTATGGTACCATTTCCATTAAAAACACTATTTCTCCATCAGAAAAAACACTAAAACTTGGTCGGGAAAAATTAGTCAGGGTCTTATAGGTTTTAATGAAACCTACCCTAACCTTATAGGTTTTAATGAAACCTAACCTAACCTTTTTATGTTTTAATGAAACCAAACCTAACCTTAACCTAACCCTTGAGGCCCAGAACGTAATTTTCATTGTAATTTGGACACCATTAGACGATTTTGAGTGAAAATAAGCAATATTTTAAAGATATGACCTTTTTAAGTATCCTTGTCGACTAACTAATTTGGTATATTGTTACTTTCCGTAATTTTATGGCTGACAACAGACGATTTTTTATAACAAAGGAAAGATCTGGACGTGAAGGGGTTAAAGGTTTTAATGAAACCTAACCTAACCTTATAGGTTTTAATGCAACCTAACCTAACCTTATAGGTTTTAATGAAACCTAAGCTAACCTTATAGGTTTTAATGAAACCAAACCTAACCTTATAGGTTTTAATGAAACCAAACCTAACCTTATGTTTTAATGATACCTAACCTAACCTTATAGGTTTTAATGAAACCAAACCTAACCTTATAGGTTTTGAAACCAAACCTAACCATATAGGTTTTAATGAAACCAAACTTAACCTTAAAGGTTTTAATGAAACCCAACCTAACCTTATAGGTTTTATTAAAACCTAAAAGACCTGGACTAAATTCTCCCGGCCAAGTTTTAGTGCTGTTTCTGATGGAGAAACCGTGTTTTTAATGCAAACGGTGCCATAAAATTCGATGATTTTTTTTTTTTTTTTACTATGGGTTTGCGCAAAATAAAACTATATCCATTAGAACAAGCACCTATTGTAGGCCAAGAAAAAATAGTCGGTGTCTCTAAAAACGACCGCGAAGTTCTCGTCCATTATAACCAAAATAAGTGCTAAATTTTTGGTTTCCTGTGTGGGTTGTCGCTAAAAGGTTCCCGTGGTGTAACGGGAAGCAAAGCCGCCCGGCAAGCGGAAAGTCCCGGGTTCGATTCCCGAGCGGTGCAACCTTTATTGGTGAGACCCCCTACTCTAACATTTCCGGAAGTGAATAACTACTGCACAATATACTGAGCCGAAAAAAATAAAGAAAAAGTAAGCTGTAAGGCCTGTGGAGCCCGCAAACTCCTGCGGAATATTAACCTCGAACTTGTCTGAACATCTACCTAGGTTATAGGGTAGCTACATTCACATTGTAAATTTTTAACGGCGACAGTTCCAATAAACCGCCCACAGTAGCCAGCTGTCAGTCAGGCTGAGGCGCCGCCCCGCCTCCCTGCCTTCAGGTGGACGTCAACTTACGAAATATTGGTAGAACTTGGAAAGTCTTGGTTTGCCATGGTTATTGAAGACTAGAATGGCCTTGATCATTGTTCGGTGCCACTGTGTCAACTTTTTCTTACTGTCAGAAGTCCTCTGCGCCTGTGTCTTGTCCGCGTCTGTCAGACTGTGATGAGGACGATGGCGGGTTCGGCTGGCCCTTGTTTTGACAATTTGTCATTTGCGAAAGTGAAAGAAAACACGTACCTGATGATTTAAACATTTATCTATTGATTATGCTTCAAAACTTTAAATAGAAACATAGGTTTCAGTTTAATATGAATGTTGACATACGTTTTAATACCGTACCAACGGTACCGTTCACGTAAAATCACATGAGAAAAGCTGTCGATAATCATGTTAACTTAGTTTGCAATGTTCTTCCCCCATCTTTCCTGAATCTCGTATACTATTCAGAATATATCAAGAAAGTAAGGACATTTAATCATGTAGCTTCAGATCAAAAAGAAATTTTGCCGACCAACGGAGTTCCAGTCCAGACCAAGACCCAGACACTGACGATCAGCTGACATCCCATGTCAACAAAGCCCACGTGTGTGTGTGTGTGTTGGCCCACCACGGCATTAGCGGCTGTGTACTGCAGCTTCCAAACACCGGCCATCACGAGCAACCACCATATGTACTCTCAATGGAGTCAGGAAATACAAACAACAAGAAGAAATTCAACAGACGTGCCTACTTGAAGCAGAAGTTGAGGGCAAAATATGGCAGTCAACAAGAAGGTTAGTAAGGTTTATTATGGTACTTTCGTCGGTACTTGGAACTGTCGCCGAAAGAAATTCTCGCCGACGTCGGAGTGTGTTCCAATTTTTCACGTCGGCGAGTGTTCTTATTTTCGGCGACAGTTCCAGTTATAGATCTTGATATTTCTGATTATTTCAGTGCCCAATATATACATCTAAATGATCAAATCAACTTTTACACGTGTTTTCGCATTCAGGGATTAAATACCAGCAATAGCCTGAACAATTGGGCTACCGTAGATAACACTAAAGTCGCCAGGGCAAAATTTTTATATGTCCTGTACTCTTTTATTTTGTGCAGAGATGTTAGGAAAATCACAGATATGCTGTAAAAAGCGATGAGGATGTGTTTTAAATAGGAAATACATTAAACAGTGATAAATTTAGGGTTGTAGACGCTAGTGGACGCTGTTTAGTATGACCCGTTTCTTTTCGATTTACAAACGTTTGGTGGGGTTCATACTTACATTTTTACATCCACGATTTCAGGAAAGTTGAAAGGGGCTATCTGTAGAGTCTGTCATTTTGTGTCTTCATCTTTGTCATATTATGGCTATAAATGAACAAATTGCCAAAATATCAGCCGAGTGGCAACCTTGGTAACGGCTACACTAAGGTCGCCAGCTAGTGTTTATGTCCTACGGCCAGAAAGGTTATGAGTTGCTGTCTGTCGTCACGCGAAAAAAAAACTAGTGAAATTTGAAAGTTTATACTTGCAGACACAAAGCATAAAACAACGCTGAAACAGGGTAGATTATACAGTCATGATATAATTTACTGTGTATCATCTTCAGTGGCACATAAAAATCAGTAGTGATGCTATAATTCGTAATATATGGCCTGACGGCATCCTGATAATTCTAATATTCCTCAACCTTCGAAGCATTCACGTGTATAATTGAAATGTAAGGGAGAGATGATCGTGTTTTGAAGATTTGCCACAGCTATGGATCATCTTCACTTACAGTATGTACATTTAAGAAATCCTCAAAATAAAATAAAAATCACTTGTAGTAGTCATGCTAGATGTAACTGTGAATAACTTTAAAATCTTCTTTGAATAATGTCATCATTATGACTGCTTGATGTTCACTGCTAGAACCGGGGATATGCTTTAAACACAATGTTACTGATATGTTTAGGTGCTCTAACTTAGCGGCGGAGGAACAAAATTTTACATATACTCTACGTTCATCAGACCATGATCAGTATGGGATCTATACAAGTGAAAGGTGTAAGAAAAAAGAATGATATATTGAATGTATTGTGTGAATAGAACCATCGATTTATATTTTTCTAATGCAAAATCAGTATACAGTACCCTCCCGAGTTTGGCGCTTGCTTTCTTCACAAGGCATAGCGCTAAACTCGAGGATCGCGAAACTCGGGTATTGAAAACACTGTAAAAATGCTTATTTACTCACTTTCTCCCCACCAAAATACACTCATACCGCGATTTACGAACACTATTTACGAATTTTCGAAGATACGAACAAAATTATTTTGTCCCAAAATTTGGTTTACACACGAATATTTCGAAGTTACGAACAAAAGTTCGTAAATTCATAAACAAAATAAAAAATTAAAAAATTAATACATAAATAGTAAGAATAGTTATAACACCTAAATATTGTACAAAGTTCAGTAAACAGAACCATTGGCTCAGCACATCCACACGCGGGGATGCTCAAGATTGTTTGTTTACATATTCTCCGACCGGTCGTGCTGTGTTTATGAACATTATTGTGTATAATCAGACATTTCAGTGAATAATGCCTCCCAAGCATGGTGCCAGTGCTAGTGTGGGTGGTCCTAAGCCCAAGAAAGCCAGAAAAGCCATAACACTAGAGTTTAAGATAGCGATTGTCAAGAAATTTGACGAAGGCGTGCGAGTGAAGGACATGGCTAATTGGTTTAGCCCTTCCCCGTCGACTGTCGTAACTATTAAGAAGGACAAGGAGAAGATTATGTCAAGTGCTAAAAGTGCTACCCCTTTGAGTGCATTAAAAAAGTGTCCACGGTAAGGGAAGAACAGAGGCGGTGCAGGTCACAAGAGGAAAAAGAGTGAGGCGCTCGTAAACACTTGTCTCTCGCCTCCCTATGAACAACATGTCATTATCTCCAAAAGTAATGATTTGCGACGGAAGCTCATAGAGAAAATGTTTCCTAGAAGCCAATAAGATAAACAGAAACCAGACTGTGTACCGTAGATAACATGGATGTAATAAGGGAAGTATTAACGCCACCACACGTCTGTAAATCGAAGAAAGAAAAAGTTGTCCTGGCGGCTTTAGTGTTATCTACGGTAGGGAGTTTCGGTCCAAAGAGGAACGTATCTCAAATTAAATAATGGGAAAAATACATTCGATTTACGAATTTTCGATTTACAAACAGTTTTTCAGGAACGTAACCCATTCGTAAATCGAGGTGGCCGTGTACCCTGAAAGTGCCCCAAGCCCCTGTCCACCCAGCAGTGAATGGGTACCGGATGTTAGCCGGGGATTTGTGACCCGCCTCCCGGGGTGGTCGGCCAAAACTAGAGGACAAGAGAGGAGGAGAGGAGAGGATGTACGAGCTTGAGCTTGACTTGGGAGTCACCCAGCTGATGCTGTCGTTGAAGCCTTTGGTCCGGCGTTCTCCCACACATGTAGTATTCTGTTGGGAGAGAAGCAAAAGGGGGAAGCAAAACTAGGTGTTTCATTTTCCCCTCATTCCTCTCTCTGCATCACATTCATACGGGGTCCCCCCTCACTGAGAGGCCCCTTGCCTCTCATTCTCTCATGCGTGCTCTCCAAGAATTCTCCAAGAATTCTTTTACACTTTCAGCCACACGACTGTCACTCCTCCACTCAGCACACAACCCCAGCAGGTACTCCATCTGCCTATCCACACTCCTGTCTCATCTCTTGCCATTCTTGCACTTCGACTTCTCCTACCACTACCTCCAACATCTTTGTTCTAGCATACTCATACCGTTCACATTCCAGCAACAAGTACTTCACAGTTTCATCCACTCCTGTCTCACACATCACACACGTCTTGCTAACACCATTCTTCCATCTGTAGCTACATACGACTATTTACCTCTTTAGCGATACTTGATCTTGATATTATAAGGTAAGGTATAAAATCTTTCTCTGCACCGTCGAGTGGCCTAAGAACACCCACATGCTGCCCATTAACTCTACCTACGATTGCAAGTGCATCGGAGGCCACAGTGGGGCGATATGAAACTCTAAGCACAAGCGTCACTGTAAAAATCTTGCCTGCACCACCACGGGCGAGGGCCAACCATCACACACCTCGAGGGAACCTCCAGGGCCTACTATCCCACCCCTGGAGGTCACTGCTTAACGGCGCTGTAGGCACACACACACACACACACACAAAACGTGTACGAAGCAGCGCGAAACTCAGGGAGATAATGCGCGAAAGTCGGGATGGTAAGAGTTTAGGACTCAGCGCGAAACTCGCATAGCGTGAAACTCGGGAAGGTACTGTAGGTATAAATTGTATAGACCCTAACATCCTATATGGTACATCGTATATAACATCCTGATAACATCCTATATAGTGAAGTACTGTACCACATTTTTTTTTTCTGTTGCTGTTGAAACAATTTTTTGTCCATTTTTATTGATCTACGTACAAGACTATACCTATTAGAGCACAAGCATGCACACATTCATGAATCAGTGTTGTCAGCATTATATCCACATTCATCCTTTGTATTGATACCTTCGATCTACAAGAACCACAATACAGGGAGGTCCCGAAGATACGAGCAGTTAGGTTCCACCTGGCATACTCATAAAGCGAAATCTCGTATAACGAAACACATAACTAATGGTAAAATATAGGTTTGGTTCCAGGACCCCATCAATTTAAAAAAAAAAAAAAAAAAAAGACATGTTTTTCAAGCTAAAATAAACTATAGCAAACACAACAAACACACAGCATCTATATTACCCACACTGTACTACCTATTCTGTAGAAAAAGCATTCTGAAAGAGAAAATAACACACAAAATAACATAACTGCACATTAATTAAACATAAAACATGCATAACAAGCAAAAAAGACGTTGTACTGTAGGGGACGCCACGTGATACAAGAGAGGGTAGTGTAGCGGCCCCAAGGTTGGGGCCGCACACCTGCTAATTACCCCTAAATGTCAGGCCGCGCCATATGCTTAATTACCCTTCAGGTCACGGCTTGCTAGGGGTGACCTCACTGGGGTCAACCAAATCCCGTTTGTCCAGCCTGGGAGTGGTAGGGTGCGCATTTTGAACTTGATAATTTTACTCACCCCAGTTTGAATGTCGTATCATTGGATTTTCGATCTCGTATATTGAAAATAGACCCTAATTTACACATCTCGTATCATCGGATTCTCATATACCGAATGTTCGTATAATGGGACCTCCCTGTATATGATTAGACCCCGTGGAACAATATATGTTTGTATCATTGAGAACATACTGTATGGAATATCATGAGCTTGACTCAATCCTGTAAATATATAAATATAGATAAATGCATACACACACACACACACACACACACACACACACACACACACACACACACACACACACACACACACACACACACAAAGATAACTGTGTTTAATCATGAAAACCAGGAAAAGGTAGATGCCTGAACAACATAAAGAAGTACAGCTTCCCTCATAGAAATGTAGAAGTTTGGAATGGACTAAATGAGGAGGTGATATTGGCACCTAATGTGCACCAATTAAAAGAAAGACTGGATAAATGTAGATACGGAGACGGGACCACACGAGTGTAGCTCAGGCCCTGTAAAACACAACTAGGTAAACACACACACACACACACACACACAGAATACAAAGAGCAACCACAAAAATGGCTCCAAGCCTGAGAGATTTACCATATGAAAAAAGACTTTCAAGACTAAAACTCCCAACACTTGAGAAAAGAAGAGTAAGGGGAGATTTTATAGCAGTGTATAGAGCATCAATGGGTCTGGAAAAAATTGATAGAGAAGATCTGTTTGTGTGGGACGACAGAAGTACAAGAGGTCATGAGAAGAAATTGAAAAGGACAACATGCAAGAGGGATATAAAAAAATACAGCTTCCCGTATAGAAGCATAGAAGCCTGGAACAACCTTGATGCAAAAGTGATTAATGCAAGAAGTATTCAGGACTTCAAAGGCAAACTGGATAATAGTAGATTTGGAGACGGGACAGTACGAGGATAGCTTTTTTCCTGTATGTTACAACTAGGTAAATACAACTAGGTAAATACACACACAGAACACTGACTCATCATGAAACCCTCCTGCAGGTCATGGCCGAGCATTCCTGCAGAAGAAGGCTGTGGTGCGGCAACATCTTCGTATGCAGAACAAGATACAGGCCAAGGAAAAGAAAAAACTTCATGATCTCCAAGACAGTAGTAAGGAAGGTTAGTGAGTCTGTCAGAAGGAACAACTTTAAAATATGAGGTCTCGGCTCCATGTCTGCTCAAGGAACTCCTTTTATCTTAATACTGTGGTTGCAAAAAACAAAATAAATATTTACTTTGAAGTTTTGTGTACGCAGTTAGTTTTCCTTACGGTCATCTAATTTTTTGGTGACCTCTTTCATTGACATGAACTTCTACTCTATAGTACTACTAGTTATTTTGTATGTTACAAACCAACTTTGTTTTTATTATTTTTTACCAGACTCACTTATTTTCAGGCTCTTTAATCCTTGTTTCAAATCCCTGATCTATTCATGTGGCCTTTCACTTTCACAAGTCTTTGTCTTCTGTGTACATTTATTTTTACTTAGTTCTTTGAGTATTGATCTGTAGCTAACATAATTTAGATAAAACCTTTTTCTTTTTATATCTGCCTGTAGAGAGGTATATAACTCTGATGTAATTTCTGCCACCATTTGATATGATATTAATTTGTCTCCATGTTGTGCTTTCTCTCATAATGGACCTATCCCATAACTACATCAAATGTGCAGTGCATTGTGGGTACCAGGGGTTTGCACAGTTAACTTGAGAAGAGAAAATAGCGACACTAGAAGAAATGTTCTCTTTTTTTTCTTCTCTCATCTAAAATGGACATACCGGCCGATACACCCGTTTTACGCATAAGATATGTTCCTGGAAAATAATGCGTTTAGCAAAATTGCATGAAACTAATCCTATTTTTCCACTGACTCATCATATAAGTTGTGATATGTTCTTATGACCAAAAATCACCATCATCATCACCACTACCCCAACCACCAGCACCATCATCATCACCACTACCCCAACCACCAGCACCATCATCATCACCACTACCCCAACCACCAGCACCATCATCACCACCACACCACCAGCTGCCAGAACAGCCACTGACCTGACCCCACAACAGACCCCACTAACCTGTCCACTCCAATGATGTCTGATATAGGGGAGAGCGGGGCAGGTTGCATCGAGGGTAGGTTGCATCATTGCCTCTAACTCGCATGTTATCACACGTACATCGTCTTAATACTACTACTACTACTACCACTACTACTATAAACTACTACTACTACAACTACAACAATAATAATAATAAAAAAAGTTAATGCGAGTTAGAGGCAATGATGCAACCTGCCCCGCTCTCCCTTACAACAAAAACGGTATATCTACTGAAAGTCCTATTATTTATTCTCCAGAAATTCAGAATATTTTTTCAGATATTGCCATTATCTCCTGAAATCATGATTGGTATTTTGTGGGCCGCCTAAACGTCGCCTTCGTAGTGTAGCGGCTAGTGCGCCTAGCTACAAATCTGTAGGCCCGTTCAAATCCGGGCTAGGGCAAGTCGGCAGCCAGCCCAAACAGCTGTTCATCCTTCTTTTCAAGGTTGATAAATGGGTACCTGGGGAAGGTAACTGTGGTAACCCAGATTTCACACTAGCCCTGTGTCCCGGGGTAATTGGTTGTCACCCACCCAGGCTCAAATGGTAATGCCACGGAGATGAGCACTGAGGCCACGTGCAGCCTAGCGTATGCCCCCATCTTTACCTTCTTT
Organism: Chionoecetes opilio; assembly: GCA_016584305.1. Taxonomy (NCBI): domain Eukaryota; kingdom Metazoa; phylum Arthropoda; class Malacostraca; order Decapoda; family Majidae; genus Chionoecetes; species Chionoecetes opilio. Next base: position 51,238 of record JACEEZ010022552.1, read on the forward strand.
ACCTAGACGGCAATGATCAGAGTACTTTCTTACAGCATATAAAACATTACTCTCCATGATTCTAAGGACCAAAAATCATGTCATTATCATCAAAGGCATATTGCAACGAACGCCCCCCCACTTCCTTCTTCCTTACCTTCACTATCCTCAGCTACACCTACTCCAGGCTGCTCTCTTGAGAGTCAGGGAAGCAGGCAGGTGCTAAAGACAGAGGGGGGGGTTGGACACGTAGCAACATAAACAGGGCTCGTGCTGGGAATTGAGGACTTACCAGGCCGGGTTCTCCTTCTCTGGCTGTTCACACACTCAGGGGGGAAGGTTTAAGGCAAACACAAGGAGTCCTTTCACGGTGTTATAATCAAGTAACTCACAGTACAAGTTGCAAGGTCACTCACTACAAATCTACAACACCTAGACACCAATGCAACGTCACAACCCCAAACTCTTCTTCCGGCCGTCGTAGGTAGACGCTACATAACCCCCACACAACCCCCAGTACCTTTCACCAGCACACTACAGAGGTCGCCTCATCAAGCGCCACAATCTACCACGGCCGCCACAAACCAGGCGCCGCAATCCTACCACAGGACCTTACCTCCTCGCAGAGGAGTTTGAACTCTTTAGAATGAGTTAGAATGCTCAGCGGCAGGGACGTCTCTCTTCAGAGTCCAACAGTAGTCAGCCATCATGACTGCATCCCAGCGTCCCTGATACCTGGTCTCACTTTCATGTCCTGATGGAATTTCTCCCCTTGCTCGTTTCTCATTGATCCCAGATTCTCAGGAAACCGATCCATATGTGAGAATAAGTAATGCATTTTGATGCTCATGTTGCATCCGAGGTTTCTGAAAGCAGTCAGCATATTGGTGACAAGTTCTGCGTAGTTCCTGGCCTTGTTGTTGCCAAGAAAGTTCTTCACGACCAGAACAAAAGCCTTCCACGCTTCCAGTTCCACTTCGTTCATTGAGTTTTCAAACTCTGGATCTCTGATGAACTGATTGAGTTGAGGACCATCAAAGATGCCAGCTTTCAACTTCTCCATGGTCAATCCTGGAAAAGTGTGGCACAAGTAAGTGAAGCAGCCACCATCCTTGTCCAGAGCTTTGGTGAACTGTTTGATCAAGCCGAGCTTGATGTGCAGCGGTGGGAAAAGTATCCTGTCTCTGTCCACCAGAGGGTTGTTTATGACGTTCCTTGCTCTGCAAGGCACCAATTCCTCCCGTACAGGCCGGTCCTTCGTGTAATGCTGAGATCGGTCCCTACTATCCCACATGCACAGAAAGCACGGGTACTTGGTGAACCCGGACTGTTGTCCCAACAAAAAGTTCACCATCTTCAGGTCAACACAAATCAACCACTCATGCTGATCATAACGAATTTTCTCCAGCACGTACTTCACCACTTCATACTTCTCCTTCAGTGTAGTCGAGTGAGCGAGGGGTACAGAGGCAAACTGGTTGCCGTTGTGCAGCAGAACACATTTCAGCGATCGCTTGCAGCTGTCAATGAACAGTCTCCAATCTTCGGGTTGGTACTGTGGCACTCCAAGCTTGTGCAGAAGCTGTGCAATATCTGTACAGTACACCAAGTCCTTCTCTTCAGAGAAAAAATGGAGGTACTCTTGATGTCTGTTGCGGTAGAAGGTGATGCGAGCACTGTCAGAGAGGAGGTTTTTTGCCTTCAATCTGAATGCCAACATTTCGGCAGAGGACTTTGACAAGCTGAGATCGCGAACTACACTACCCTCCCGAGTTTCGCGCTTGCTTTCTTCCGGAGGCATAGCGCGAAACTCGCGGATCGCGAAACTCGGGTATTGAAAACACTGTAAAAATGCGTATTTAGTCCGGGTTTTTTTTGGGGGGGGGGGGGTGCCTACAGCGCCGTTAGGCAGTGACCTCCAGGGGTGGGATGGTAGGCCCTGGAGGTTAACTTGAGGGCTTTGTACCTACCGTATTTTACAGCTTATAAGACTCATTTTTTCCCCCAAAAAATATCCTGAAAATGCCCCAAGCCCCTGTCCACCCAGCAGTGAATGGGTACTGGGTTAGCCTAGGGTTTGTGACCCGCTTCCCGGGGTGGTGGCTTCAGCCAACACTACGTAGAGAAGAGGAGGGAGGAGAGGGGCTTGAGATTGAGCTTGAGTTGGGAGTCACCCAGCAGATGCTGTTTTGGTCTGAGTGAGTGAGCTTGACACATATCTTGTCAGCTGATGGTTGTGTGACAGTGTTATACGGCAATAACACTGTCACAATGCCTTCCTCTCTTCTCTCCTGTCTCCTCCAGTACCTCCAGAAACCACAGTACCACACACATCATGGTTAATCACTTACAAAGGAGTATTTTGTGGTAAATAAGTAAGGAACAGCGGGGGTGTAAGGTAAGGTGCTACTTATTTTGAGGTGTTGCCTATCTTATGTGACATCGGCTGCTCCTGTAGAGAAAAACACAAACAAAAGGAAAATAACAAAGCAAAACAACATACAGCTATACTAAGCCTATTATAATACTATACTAAGCAGGAAGGAAGGAAGACGTGTCCCGTACGTCTCTTATGGGAGGCGGTAGCAGAGTGGTTAGCATCAAGATATGTGTCAAGCTCGAGCACGAGCTTGACAGGCGACCTACAAAGTGATACTAAACAGAAAAGGTCACAAGAAGAAGAAGAAGTCTCCGAGTGGCATTCTCGGTGACCCGAGTTCGATCCTTGATGAGGGCTGTAAAATCCACTTAAAATCTTTCTCTGCACCGTTGAGTGGCCTAAGAACACCCACATGCTGCCCATCAACTCTACCCTTGATTGCGAGTGCATCGGAGGACACAGGGGCGGCATGAGCCTCTAATCACAGGCATCTCTATAGAAATTCTGTCTGCGCCACCACGGGCAAGGGCCAACCATCGCAGCCCTCAAATTAACCTCCAGGGCCTACCATCCCACCCCTGGAGGTCACTGCCTAACGGCGCTGTAGGTAGGCACACACACACACACACCAAAAAAAAAAAAAAAAAAAAAAAAAAAAAAACATAAACTCGGGGATATAATGTGCGAAAGTCGGGATGGTAAGAATTTAGGACTCAGCGCGAAACTCGAGGATCGCGAAACTCGCATAGCGTGAACCTCGGGAGGGTAGTGTAGATCATTTAGCTCCTTTTGGGAAAAAGGATGTGGAGCATCATCGTCAAGAACCACTTCTTCTTCATTTTCTTCAACACTGGAGGAATCTTCGTCACTAATGTCAGGAAGTTCTCCAAAGACAGGTACTGGAATTTCATCACAATGAGCTACAGGACGACGTGCTGATTCAAGATTAGGATACTTGAGGCTGCTCCGGTTCTTTCTGTTGATCCCAGTCAAATCAATAGCGCAGAAGTAGCAGTCAGTGCCATGGCTTGTCGGCTCCCTCCAAACCATGGGAATTCCAAACTTCAGACAACTCTTCTTGCCCTTGGTCCAACGACGCAGATACTCGGTGCATGTCTTGCATACCATGTGTGGCGCCCAAGCTTTATCCTGGTCACCAAGTTTCATACCAAAATAAGTATGGTAAGCACGCTTTATGAAACTTGTGACTGGATTCCTGTTAGCAACAACGGTGTATTCGCCACAGATGTAGCAGAATACATCGGGCTTATTTTTGTAAGATCTTCTGGCCGAATCCATTTCATTCACCTGCAAAAGAAAAATAACAGTTAGTCAAGAATTGGCACATGTAAACACTTCAGAATTCGTTTATTTAAAGATAAAAGAAAGAATTTTGCATCATAATTCAAGCATTAGGAAGAAATTAATCAGTGCTTGGGTAGGGGGTATACCGAGGATCTGTAGCAGCCTCTATGCTGCTGCAGTATCCTAGGCACGATGAATCAAGAAAAGGGAGTCTGCCTATCGGAAAGACCATAGCAGATATCACACAACACCACACAAGGTGTCCCAAAGGGGGATGCAGTACTGCAGTGGGTTTAATAAAAAGTGTTCAAGTAAAGAAGTAAAAGTTGAAGAGAAGAAGAGGAAGAACAACAGAGGACTGTAAAATCCAGGGATCGTGATTCCGAAGAATTCCTAGTTGGTGACATTGTTTAGGACCACACCCTTGGAACTATCTGAATTGGTGGAATTATTGGATTAGTAGAATTATCTACTGCAAGTACGGTGTTGTATACGGAGGACGATTTCATATGTATAGAAAATACCCGTACATGTAAACAAAAACGTAAAAAAACATCATGTGGGGATAGATAAAAAAGTTGACCTGATTGAGCAAAATCAATGTGATTTTTGGATTCAGTACATCAAAATTGTCCTAAATCAGCTAAAAAAAACTTAGACAATAAATTTGTTGTTAACCAGTGTAAGCCATTAAATTTGAAGAAGCAGAATTTAAGGTATAAGGTATATTTAAAGTTTATATAAAGTCAAACCAGCCTATCTTGAGCCCTCAGCAGGGGTTGTGGGATCCCCGCATTGTTGTCACGTTCACCGTAACAGGCTGACGACCTCTCTCTCATACTGTTAGCTGTTACGTTAACTATTTAATAATTATATATTTTATTAATATGGCTGCATGGTTTTATGAATGGCTTGCGCTTTGAGGGTAAAACAACGACTCTGTATACCTTCCATTACACATAGCAACTTAGCTCTCTAAGGCTCTCTTGCTTCCAAAATAAAATGAGGATGTGTGGTGGATGCAAGTCTGAGTGGTCCAAGCACTTACATGTACCTATGTGTGCGTCTTTCAGGATCTAGCCGCAGGAATACACTCACCTCAAGACATTTTGTAGGGAGTAGATTATCAAAGTTGTACCCATTTTCTTTTATTATGACTTCAGACTTTTTGTGTCCCACATTCTATTGTGGCTTTATGGAAGTAACTAATGTTTTGAAGTGTAGACGTCATTAGGATACCTTAGTAGACTTAGGACCAGCATTTTACAGTAATGAAGTTTAGATTATAACATTCCTCAATTTTCTTACAACAGACATCACTGAAGCACAGCAGCATAGCCTCCCAGACACAATTCAAGAAGACTCTCCTTTCTTTTCCACTAAACGGTAAGACTTCTCCTAATAATAATAATAATAATAATGTTACCCACTTAATTCTGTCAACTTGAACTAAAAGAGGGATGAAATGAGGTTATTGAATTCTTTACATCTTTGCAGGTAAGTGAGTTCTGTGGGAATGTAGACTGAAGTTTGTGGCCTTTTCTGGTTTTATTACTGAATAACAACTTTAAAAAGATAATGACATCAGATGAACAAATCACAGCCTGCTGCTCGCATGCTCACAATTCTTCCATTGTACTTCCCATACTAATTACAATCTTAGAATATTCCATTTTACCTACAAAAGTATATGACTGTTCTGATACAACCCTGGCTAAGTTATAGTTAGGTTCTGTAGTGGTCATAAAATGATTTGGATCTAAGTCATTCAAGGTCTATACAGACACTGATACAGTTATGACTGGGTTAGGTTCTGACATGCCAGTCAGAAGACAATTTGAATGTAAGTAGGCCTGGGTTAAAACCTCTTGTATTTAGCTCACTGATCAGTTCCAAGTCATTAATCTGAATTTGGATCTGATCTACATCTGCTTTGTGGAAAATTAATGCCTGGGAGCATCAGATCAAAATAAAAACAATGGCAGGGGACGCACTACACCAAGCCACACCTGACCACCATTGCCTGAGCTAAAAATATCCCCAATTACATCACAACCGCCTTTCCTCTTTCCTTAACCTACTACATAGCAATAAAGTACAGGGAGGTCCCGAAGATACGAGCAGTTAGGTTCCACCTGGCATACTCGTACAGCGAAATCTCGTATAACGAAACACATAACTAATGGTAAAATATAGGTTTGGTTCCAGGACCCCATCAATTTAAAAAAAAACAAAAAAAAACGTGTTTTTCAAGCTAAAATAAACTATAGCAAACACAACAAACATACAGCGTCTATATTACCCACACTGTACTACCTATTCTGTAGAAAAAGCATTCTGAAGGAGAAAATAGCACACAAAATAACATAACTGCACATTAATTAAACATAAAACATGCATAACACTCACAAGTGGTAATGTTGTGTGGGGAGACAGGAAGCTGGCAAGTAGCCAGCTGAGAGTCCCTGTTTTCTCTCTCCGAGGCTCGAGAGAAAACAGGGGCGACTGCGTTTGCAGGGATGACTGGGTTAGAGTTCTTCCTCCTCCCCTTGATCACTTGAGCTCCCTTCACACATTCCATAATCGAGCCACGATAAAGCCACCAATTTGATTATTGACGCTATCGTGAAATTTGTCCACGATAAACGCAGACCACGATAGCCTCACAACAATGTCACGCTGCCTGTGCGTATGTGTCATGACGGTCGTAAGATGGTCACGATGGAGTCATGACAGCTGTAAGACAATGTCACGAATGGAAAATCAACGGTCATTTTGTCGTCACGATAGAGTTACGATAACCACGACAGTGCCATGAACGTATCACGATAGCGTCAAGAGCCATGCCTCATGCAACATGCCTCACACATGGGTGGGTGTTGCCATGGTGATGGAGAAGGAAGGGGCCGGGGCTAGAGATGAAGGTGGGAGAAACAGGGTTGTGTTGGTAATGGAGAAGGGGGAAACGGGGGAGGGGGGTTGTAATAAAGAAGGGGGTGATGGTGTTGGTGGGGAAACGGGGGGGGGGGGGTGGAGAAGGCGTTGTTGGGGGTGCGAGTGGTTAAAACGGGGGTGGATCCACCACCCACCCCCTACTCCCTTCCCCCTTCCCCATCACCACGTGGTCATGGGAGTAGGGGGTGGGTGGCTCACCACGTGGTCATGGGAGTAGGGGGAAGGGAGTAGAGGGTGGATGGCATCACCACGTGGTCATGGGAGTAGGGGGTGGATGGCATCACCACGTGGTCATGGGAGTAGGGGTGGGTGGCTCACCACGTGGTCATGGGAGTAGGGGGAAATGGGAGTAGAGGGTGGATGGCATCACCACGTGGTCATGGGAGTAGAGGGTGGATGGCATCACCACGTGGTCATGGGAGTAGAGGGTGGATGGCATCACCACGTGGTCATGGGAGTAGGGGGTGGGTGGCTCACCACGTGGTCATGGGAGTAGAGGGTGGATGGCATCAACCACGTGGTCATGGGAGTAGGGGGTGGGTGACTCACCACGTGGTCATGGGAGTAGAGGGTGGGTGGCTCACCCACGTGGTCATGGGAGTAGGGGGTGGGTGGCTCACCACGTGGTCATGGGAGTAGGGGTGGGTGGCTCACCACGTGGTCATGGGAGTAGAGGGTGGGTGGCTCACCACGTGGTCATGGGAGTAGGGGGTGGGTGGCTCACCACGTGGTCATGGGAGTAGGGGGTGGGTGGCTCACCACGTGGTCATGGGAGTAGGGGGTGGGTGGCTCACCACGTGGTCATGGGAGTAGAGGGTGGGTGGAGGTGAATGAGAAAGGGGGGAGAAGGCGGAAGGGGGTGCAATAAAGTTGGGGGAGGTAAGGGACAAGGGAGGGGTGTGCAGACTTCTTCCACTGCCCACAAACTCGTCTCTGTGCATCTGAATCATTGTACATCGTCCAGGATGTGAATTTTTGTAGGCCACATTGTCGTACCGAGCCACCAGAATTATCATATTTTCAGATTGATAATTATCGTACAACCTTAGGTAAAATCATATAGTCAGTAAATGACTATAATATTAGTAAATAACTTGTAATTTACTTTAGTAAATGACTAGGTAATTTTACTCACCCGTTTGAATGTCGTAGCATTGGATTTTCGATCTCGTATATTGAAAATAGACCCTAATTTACACATCTCGTATCATCGGATTCTCGTATATGGAATGCTGGTATAACGGGACCTCCCTGTACTCTGAACATTACATTCCAGCAAAGATTATAACATCTATGTGTATCACCACATTATTTACACCGAGTCAGTGTAGGAATGCTTCCAGCGTCACAATATGGAGACGGGGTCGTACGATTATAGCTCAGTCCCTATAAAATACAACTAGATGAATACACTTTCTCTAATCCTAAAGCCCGTCAACCTGGTTTAACTCTGCTTGTTCTTATGCTGTCCAAGATAGAGAGGCGGCTCACAGAGGGTACCGTAGCCATCCATCTCCTGAAACTCATGCCCTCTATATTTCTGAATGTAATCATGCCAAATCTATTCTTCAACTTACCAAAAACTTCATTCATAGAAATTGTCAAAATCTTTCTGAATCAAACTCTTCGCATGACTTCTGGCATCTAGCTAATAATATCTTTAATAATTTTTCTTCTTCATCTTTCCCTCCTATGCTTCACCCAGATGGCTCCACAGCTGTCTCATCTATTTATAAACCTGAACTCTTTGTTCAAACCTTTGCTGAAAATTCCACTCTGGTTGATGAAGGGCTTGTTCCTCCTCCTCCATCCTCTGACTTTATTATGCCTGTTATTAAGATCCTTCATAATTATGTTTTCTTTGCCCTTTCTGGCCTAGATCCTCGGAAGGCTTACGGTCCTGACGGAGTCCCTCCTATTGTTCTCAAAAACTGTGCTTCTGTGCTTGCACCTTGCCTGGTCAAACTTTTCCGTCTTTGTCTATCTACTTCCACCTTTCCTTCTTGCTGGAAGTTTGCTCACATCCAACCTGTTCCTAAGAAGGGTGACCGTTCTAATCCTTCAAACTACCGTCCTATAGCTTTGACTTCCTGCCTTCTAAAGCTTTTGAATCTATGCTTAATAAAAAGATTCTTAAGCATATATCTGCTCACAATCTTCTATCTGATCGTCAGTACGGTTTCCGTAAAGGGCGATCTACTGGCGATCTTCTAGCTTTCCTAACTGAATCTTGGTCATCCTCCTTTAGGGGTTTCGGTGAAACTTTTGCTGTTGCCCTTGACATATCAAAAGCTTTTGATAGAGTCTGGCACAAATCTTTAATTTCCAAACTGCCCTCATTCGGTTTCTATCCTTCTCTCTGTACCTTCATTTTAAGTTTCCTTTCAAACTGTTCTATTACAGCTACTGTAGACGGTCATTGTTCTTCTCCTAAGTTTATCAATAGTGGTGTTCCCAGGGTTCTGTCCTATCACCCACTCTCTTTCTATTATTCATTAATGATCTTCTAAGTCTAACTCAAAGCCCTATCCACTCCTACGCTGATGATTATACCCTGCATTTTTCAACATTGTTCATTAGATGTCCAACTCAACAGGAACTAAGTGATTCACGGAGAGATGCCACAGAGCGCCTAACTTCTGATCTTTCTATAATTTCTGATTGGGGCAAAGCAAACTTTGTTTTGTTCAATGCCTCAAATACCCAATTTCTTCACCTATCTACTTGACAAAACCTACCAGACAACTATCCCCTCTTCTTCAATGACACTCAACTGTCTCCCTCTTCTACAATGAACATTCTAGGACTATCCTTTACTAAAAATCTGAACTGGAAATCTCACATCTCATCTCTTGCTAAAACAGCTTCTAAGAAGTTAGGTGTCTTGTAGCGTATGCGTCCATTTTTTTTCTCCCCCCCAGTTGCTTGCTCTGTACAGGGGCCTTATCTGCCAATGTATGGAGTATGTCTCACATGTTTGGGGGGATCCACTCATACAGCTCTCCTAAACAGGGTTGAGTCAAAAGCTTTTCGTCTCATCAACTCCCCTCCTCTGACTGTCTTCAATCTTTAAATCACCACCGCAATGTTGCTTCTCTTGCTATCTTCTACCGTTATTTTCATGCTCACTGCTCTTCTGAACTTGCTAACTGCATGCCTCCCCCCTCCCGCGGCCTCGCTGCACAAGACTTTCTACTCATTCTCATCCCTACTCTATCCATCTTCCTAACACAAGAGTTAATCAGTATATTTACTCTTTCATCCTTTTCATTGGTAAACTCTGGAACTCTCTTCCTCCTGTTTCTATTTTTCCATCTTCCTACGACTTAAATCTTTTCAAGAGAGGAGTGACAAGACACCTCCCGAACTAAATTGGTCCATCCCTCTTTCTTTATTATCTTAGTCTTCTTTATAGGGACTGGCAACTAAGCGGGCTTTTTGTTTGTTACCTCTTTTTTTAATTGGCCAGTCCCTTGTGATGTAAAACAATATATATACAAATATGAAATATTGATCACACAGGTGCTGTAATCAACAATTCTTTAATGGCAGAAGTTTTTGTTATATGTTTTATTTTGAAAGCAAACAATTTTACATTTGCAAAGCTACGGGTAAATGTCATGTAATGTCCTTCAATGATGTATTTGATTGCAGGAAGAACAGGCCAAACAATCAGAGAAGAGCTAGAGCAGAGTACCGAAGGAAGATTGAGGAGAAGGAGCAGGGGCAGGAGGAGACAGTGAAGAGGAAGCAGGAAGCAGAGATAGCCAAAAAGAAATACAAAGAACAAAGACTCCACCGATTCAAAAAGCTCAACCAAAAAACTAGAAAAGGTCAACCAGTCATGCAGGGAAAGATTGAATTGATGCTAGAGGCACTGCAGCAAGTAGACAATTCCTAAGAAGGAAAAGACACTAGAGATTGATGCAGTCATTGCCTCATTTTTTTTTTCTATCACAACCTTACCGGAAAGATCTGAGGGCATAAAAAGGTCATTTACTGATATCATTCATTACTTTACCTAAAGCTATTAAAACTGAAAACTACTAGTTGTGTGTTTTTGCAGTTAAAGGTTTTATGTACTTTCCTGTTTTATTTGACATGATATTCTTATTATTATTGAGTGCCATCCACGGATGGATGATGTGGGCCATACTGCCTTAGAGGCGGCCCACAGGACATGATATTAATGCATACATCTGAGTATTTTACCAACCCTCTGATTATAATTATATTTCAGCAGGGATGTCAATTTTCCGCGGATTCGCGGATTTCCGAGTATTTTATTGCCAGCTGGGTCATTTCTGTGAATCGTGTAGATTCGGGTTAAAAATTTAGAGGGGGGGGGTAGGGGTGTACATAGGGGGTCATTACATATGATATGTTGTGAGATATATATTGTATGTACTACATGTTATTCGGCAATATGAATACAAGTTTACTATTCATTGTGTGTGCATGTTATTATCATGATTATAGTTATAGTGAAACTTATTTGATATTGGAATATTCAATAATTCGAAGTTATTCATCAAATCATATTTGAGCTGTATTTGATAGCGCCTAAATAATTGATAAAGTTGACTAATATAAATGACAAATATTTTGTTGTTGTGTTATTACTTTTCCAACGGAAACAGTGTTAATATTTCATTTATCATGTCAAAATGGTTAATAATTCATATACATTTCACAATTTAAGTTGCATGATATACCATATCTATATACAGTACTCGTCAAAAGTATGCGGCGCCTCGAGCAGGGCGCCGCATACTTATGGCGAAGAAAGAATGATGCTCATGCGGGTGAAATATTTTAGACAGAAGTATGCGGCACGAAGATGACATCACGGCAACCTTGAGCCTTCGACACAAGGCGAGGCGAGGCGCCAGTAGCCTCCAGGCTTTCAGAGTGAGCTGTTGCCTGCCGTGTCTTGCTCTGCGACCCTGCCTTGTGTTTTGCACTGATCAGTGGTGATTGTGGTATTATATTTTTATTATGGCACCTACCAAGGAACTAAGCAAAGAAACCATTGCTCAGATCATTGGTTTAAAGGACGCAGGCCACCAAACGAAAGAAATAAGTGAGTTGTTGTGTGTGGCTAAGTCAACAGTGAGGAAGTACTTGGCGCGTTTCAGAGAGGAAAAGAGCAGTGAAACGCCATCACAGAAACTTCGGCCTGGTCGTCCCAGGAAGATTTCTCAAAGGTCTGTGAACGTTCTAAAACGTTCGTTGGAGAGTACCCCTCGCGTTACAGCAAGGGTATTGAAGGAAAACAACTCTGAAGTGTTTGGTGCAGTGTCTGTGCGTACCGTATCTCGCCGAGAGCACGAGTTGGGTTATACTAGCCACAAGCCACTGAAGAAGCCACTTTTTACACGCGCACAAAAAGCTCGCAGGGTCACCTTCACCAAGAAATATCTTGCTTGGACTGATGATGACTGGTTGTCAGTGTTGTGGTCTGATGAGGCAACATTTACTGTGACATGTAACCGAGGAGCTCGAGTGTACCGTCGCCCAGGCAGTGACCCCCTCGACCCACGGCATGTGGAGAGCACCGTAAAACACCCAGATTCACTTATGGTGTGGGGTTGTTTCTCTGGCAGAGGTTTAGGCAAGCTTGTTGTGCTTCCTAAAAACCTTAAAGTGAATCAAGCTGTTTACCTGGAGCTGCTTTGTGAACATTTGCCAGATTCTTTCGAGCTCACACGTGCCAGTGTGTTTCAACAGGACGGTGCTCCTGCTCACACTGCCAAGTCTGTCACTCAGTGGCTTGATGACTGCATGATACCCTTCATAAAGGATTGGCCAGGTAACAGCCCGGACCTCAACCCAATTGAGAACCTCTGGCACATGGTCAAGAAGGATCTGCCGGGGAAAGACGTCAGCTCCACACCCAAGCTCGAGAAGGCCATCCATGAGTCCTGGACAAACATCTCACCTGAACACCTAAGAAACCTAGCTCTTTCACTACCCCGACGTCTCCAAGCCGTGAATAAGAGAAAAGGTCACCCAACCAAGTATTAAAAGGTAATTATAATACATTATTTTCTATAAATTTCCTTATGTATTGTTTGTTGTGCGGGGGCGGGAGCAGGGCGCCGCATACTTTTGACGAGTACTGTACATATACACAAATTGTGGACACAAAAACAGACAAAATTGAGACCATAAATTATTATAGATATAACCAAGGACCTCTCAGAAGCTCTCTCAGAGCATGAAATTTACAAAAAATCTTCGGGGGCCAAACCCCCAGCTGGGAGGTTCCCTCGCTATGCTCGGTCAGCCTCGCTGCGCTCGGATGAGTTGGTCGCCCTAGTATTTTATTTCAAGAGGTTTTTTTCTTTTCTTGTTGACATCCCTGTTTCAGGGAGCAGTTACATAGGAAAATTTATCATTCGTACTCTGCAGTCTTGTAACCCACAGTCTGTGGACTCTTAAGGTAGTTGTTTGAGTTGTAAAAAATGTGAATTGCCAACAATATGTTCGCATCCTATATTTAATTAGCGTTTTAACACTCAAGCTTATGTTCACATAGTACTTTGTACCAACTGTACAATGTCTTACAAACATATATTATGACTTAACAGTGGCTAACTTGACATTGTAAGAGACAATTAATACATAATGCAAACATACCTGAGAAGTTGAGTGTTAAAATATTTTTTTCACACTAACTTTTGGGGGAGAAACAAAAAATCTTGAGAGTGGTGTCTGAAAGCAATGGGGTGAATCACAGCTATGTACACTTACCTGGCCATTCTTTCCTTAGAAGTCCCTTAAATTCTACACTTAAGATCTTCAACAGCTGTCATCGAGCTAAAGAAGGTGGTTTATTGCATCTTACACCAACTCAGGATTTTCAGTTGTATTGGTATAGGTGTCCAACACCAATGGTGTCGGGAGCAGCGGTGGTGAGGGAAGTGGTGTTGAAGGGTTGGGTCATAAGATAACAAATTTTATCTCTATGTTGATGAGCATTCACTCTCTTATCATACAATGTTTTATACACAATCATATACAGACTTTTATAGAAAATCAAACACCTTTTCCCTCCTATCTTATTTTCTTTCAATCTCAAATTCCTTATCGTAGTGTTGTCAATGATCCAAAATATTCTGACAATCTACAAGTCTTCAGGTCACCTTTCTGTGTGTCATTTTCCTCTTCTTGTCCCTGCTCCATTTCTCCTCCCCAACTTTTTCAAATATTTACCTTGCATCTTTCTCAGCCCTGCTCTAAATATTCCTCTTCCATCAAATATCCTTCCTCCTACACCACCTCTGTTGGCTCACTCATTGGCTCTTTGAATGATTAATAAAATAACAAGGTCATTAAAACCAATGCACATCACTTACAACATGCACATGCAGGTATATATTTATGTACACTGGTACACTTAGTTTTGCGGGAGCTCGATTCACGGACACAAGGTCTAGCGGTACCTCTAAATATTCCCCATTTTAAGTTTGGTACACCCAAACACGAAGTTTCGTGTTCGAGTGATTTAATTTTTTGCCACCGCAATGCTAGCACCGAACGTTTGTCTACATGTTTACAATGCCAAGCGTTTATTTGTAATCTGTGAGTGTGTGAGTGCTTCGTGTGTGTACTACTCTCGCGGTTTCTGCCCGAGTTTGGCGTGATTATGTCATCTGTTGCTGCTAGTGGGGTCAGTGGTGGGCCATTTAGGCCAGGTGGCAGCGGGAACAGTGATAAGGGGCGGAGATGCAACTGATGAGAAGTTGGAGTTGCAGGAGTGTTGGAGGCAGTGGTGGGACCCAGTAACCCTTCCCATCAAGCTCTTCACTCTGTGGTTGTTTTTGCTGAGTGTTATGTAGGATGGAGTGAGAGTGCGTGTGTTAAATGTGTGTATGTATCTTTTATTTAATAATATTTCATGATGATTTTTTATTTGATGTTACAGTACAGTACTTTACCTTACAATGAATACAGTACAGTACAGTACCGTACTGTACTGTACTGTAAATGGAGGTGAGGGAGGGGAGCTGTGGGTCCCCCAATTACCTTATCTCCCATAAGATCAATGCATATAGTTTCGCAGATTTGAATTTCGTGCCGATTGCAAGGGTCTCGATTAGGCGCGAAACTCAGTGCAGCAGTGCAGTATGTATGTACAGAAAAGTGGTAGATATATTGACCACAGCACACTTATGATAAATCAAAGACTACTGTATACTGGACTTGTTTCTGGCGCTCTACGCCAACCCGCCCATGTTCAGTGGAGGCCGATCGGCAAAGGGAACTTGCATTCCATGAAAATAAGCTAAATATACCAGTTTTCAGTGAGTTAGTTATATAAAAAGCATATTAATGTGACCATGAAATATCCAGGATTCCGTAGCTATAGGTTTTGTGTTGTTTTGATGTTAAAATAGTGAAATATACATAAATATATAAGGTGACTTTGCTTTGTGATGTGTATGCCTTAACTACAATAATAGATATCATTGGTATTAAAGATTTTCAGATGTTCAAAAACATTATATAATTTTTCTTTATGTTATCAAGTACGAGTGGTGCTATTTTCATGAAGTCATAGTGATATTTGTTCTATAATGTCATGTTTAAGTATTATGAACGAGTTAAGAAATCATGTTCTGACAACACTCCCCGAAGCTTCCCATTATGTATATTTACATGGGTGAGGTATGTGTCTTCTCTCTGACATAAACAGCATCCTCCATGACAGTAAACAATAATTAGTGAAGTTTCAGGGTTTTTTCACATTTGTTGCAGCCTTTTTGGTGTACTTCTAATATCAAGAAAACTAGGCACCTGGCAACTCTCTTGTGTAGCCTGTCAGGGCCAGCCATTGTTGACGTGAGGCTGCGGTGTGTGTTCAAACATTACTCTGAAGTGTTGCAGCGTGTGACAGTTGTGTCTACTGCAACATTGGTTTTTTCTACTAATGAGTGTATCGTAAATATGCTCAACATGACAAGTGAGATACAGCACGTTCAATAAAGTCACAAACAGAAGGAGAGTTGGTTGTCTTGTGATGTTCTCACTGGTAGAACATCTGCCGCCTTGGATTCAATGTTCTCTCGGTAAAATTCTAGAGTCCTTTCCAACCCTTATTAGTGGGGGGGTTTTCCTCCAGACCTTCACAGGTTCACCTTCAGATACCTCTGAAACGTAATTATAAAGTGGGGGAGAGATGCCCCCTCCCCCCCTGGACCCCCAAAATAATATTACTAATCTAACCTCACTATAACCTATACCTCCTAACCTTACCAATAACCTCCTAGCGAGACCTAAGGGCAGGAAAGAACTATAATTTTACCAGGTTAGGTTAGGTTATATTGAGGTTAGGTTAGTCATTATTTTTGGGGGTCTCGCTAGGAGGTTATTAGTGAGGTTAGATTAGTAATATTTACCATATTAAATTTTTGAGGGGTACAGGAGGGGAGGGGGGTGAAAGGGGCATTCCTCCCCTACTTTATAATTAAGTTTTAAAGGTATCTGAAGGGATCTGGGAAGGTCTGGAGACCTTCCCAGTACTAAAGTACTAAAAACACACTAATAAGAGCGGGAAAGGACTATAATTGTTCTGTGCAATATAGTGTGTGGAGAGTGTGCAATGATGGAGCTTACACGTACCTATGAAATCTGTAAAGTGAAGTGACTACTCATGTGCCGGCATCTCCCTTCACCATTTTTCTTCCCCGCCGTCGCCTCAGAAAAAAGTAATTTGTTCTCCAAGACAGCTAGGTGTATAATGTGCAAACCAGTATGTGTGGAGCATGTACAGTGATGTTGGAAGCTTACATGTTGGAACATGTTGATGGTTATTTATTTAGTTAACGCTAATTTATACATGGTGCTAATTCATTTATCAGAAAACGAAATATATAAGTAAATAAATAACATCATCAATCGGGAAAATTACCCGATCGATGATTTTATTTATTTATTTAACGCTAATTTATGCATGGTTCTAATTCATTTATCAGAAAACGAAATATATCAATGGAAAGCTAATACAATTGCGCTTCTATTGATACCCTTCATGATAAAAGTTGACTAGCCAAGTTTTAAATGGCAAACAGTTGAAGTGAATGTTTATGAATATGAAGTGAACAGTTTAAGTTCATGCATATTTCTTCAGTCTCGTAATGGCATTTCTTTAGCGTGTTTTACTGTTTTTTATTTGATAATATTATAGAACAAACATTTACGAAGATTACAGTATATCATATATACTGATAAACCAGTCTATATGATAGTCCATAGACCACTATATCTCTTTGTCGGGCGCTATGCAGCCTGGCAATTTCAAAACATTTTGTACAGTCCAGAGATATAGTGGTCTATGCATGTGGGTATTGAATACAGCTGTTTCCTAGAACAGCTGATGGAAACAGCTGATACACAGATTATAAACACCGACGGGAACGCCACTTAACCCAAGCGGACAGTCAGACAATTACAATATGCGTCAATCCAGTGAGCCTCTGGTGGTTTAGCAAGCCTTGATGGCCTGTTCAGTGTATAAGGGTCATTAAGCTGAGTGTGGGCAGTGTAACGGACCCATGGTTTCATAGCCGTGTGGGGTTGGTGGCGCCACGGGCTGGGTTTTTTCACATATACAAATGGCGAAGGGCACCGGTAAGTGTAGTCCAGTCATACTACCGTGATTTACTATAATATACAGTATGTAGCGGTACTATCAGGGGACTAGGGTGTTTTTCAAGTGAAAACAAGAGGCGGACCTATAGTAAATATTCATATCTTCATATTGTGGTGTTATGTGTTTTTGCGACAGGTTACCGTATACCGTACCGTAGCCTTTCCACATTTAAGCTGTGGCCTACCAGTAGCCTACCGTATTTTTGGGGCCGACTTATATGGCAAGTATAGGCCTAACCCGTAATCTTGAGCTAATAGTCTTGAGGTTGACTTGTACGCTGCAATTTACGGTAGGTGTACACGAGCAGGTGACGCGGTCCAATCGCTAGAACTTGTAATCATTATTTTTTACCGACTGTTAGTGTCTGACTTCTTACAAGAAAGGAAATTTCGGGGGGGGGGGGGGGGCATGGCCCCCTTGGTCCACCCCTGCCCAAGGCATCTCATATATTCATACATATTAATTTTAGTTATCTCACTCTCTGACATCCATTTTATATGAGCCCACCACCTCAGCGTGATGCACTTCACCGCTTCAAACACTCAACATTTCATCCCCTCACCTTGACTGACATTCCAAACCTGTCACACACACTTTCATTACTTTCACCATCCATTCTTCTCACACCTTATGCGCTTTTCAAATAACTCATCTCAGCTCCTTGGATTCTTGACCTTTGTCTTTCATTCCACACCAAGTCTTACCAGCATATGTGATTGTGCATTTATTGGATCTCAATTATGGCAGAATATAAATGTATTCTTGTCTAGGTATTTCATATTAGAAATAAGGAAAATAAATAGGATATTAATTAAAATACAAAAAATTTATTATCCTGAAAAATACACACTATACACTAACTTTGGAAGGTTCAAGGGGATCATCTAAGCTTATTTACCTTAAAATATTAGTTTCTTACTTTTTGCCATATTCTCTTAGAACATCGCCAGGGGCAACTCGTCCGCACCAATTTAAATGTCCAGTGCCGTTATTTAAAGGTCTGCGGGCCAGAATTAAAGGTCCCGTGTGAGCCCCCCCATATTAGTAATGATAATCTGGGTCCTCTAAAAGCTAGAAACATCGGGGTTTTTGCATTGAAAATGTATGTCTGGCAAGGAAACCAGTGTGTATCTTTGAACAGTTACTGAGCGGATCAGTTACCTCTCCGCCCACAGCTGGGCACTAAATACATTGAATGTATTTAAATACTAAATACTAAATACATCAATTGTATTTAAATACATTTGCAAATACATTTAAAATACACACAAATTTTAACATGTCTGAAGAAAATTGATTTCCTTCGATTTTGGGTTTCCTTAGAAATTTCCTTCTCAGGCCTAAATTTCCTTAACATAAGGAAATTTCCTTGAGAGCGGAAACACTGGTTCACTGTAACATCAGTTTCCAGATTGTTGGGCGGGCTTATGGCCAAATTAACTGATAAAAAAGTATTTACATTTTAATATTATGAGTATTTAAATACAATGTATTTAAATACCCATAAAAGTATTTAAATACATGACAACCAATGTATTTATAAATACATTTCTAAATACACAAATGTATTTAAATACAAATGTATTTAAATACTGCCCAGCTGTCTCCGCCATGACGTAGGCATACCGTAGGCTTTTTTGTCTGCAGTTCAGAGGTTCACAATGCCGAAAAGTAAGAAGGCACGCAGAAGACAGCAATGTGCAGAGCAGCAATACAGACACAGCTACATAAAAGAATGGAAGCAACATAATGCAAATCAGGGTCGGTGATCACCGCACCCGCCCGCCGTAGCGTGCACTTCAAGCACCTCACAAGCCACACAAGACTGCACCAGTCCAAGCACTTCTTGGCACCCCAAGCCACGTCCAGCACTACCTCTCCCATCTTCATCTCCATCTCCAGAAAGGTGCCATCCTTGAATGTATTTATGTATTTATGAACAGTACACAGCTGCACCATCTGTTTGTTCATCAATATAATCTGTGGAAAGTGTAAGAAGAGGGTGGAGGTTTGCAACATCTGCCTACACCGCCTCTGCCCAAGAGAAAAGAGATAGAAAGACACCAGACACCAAAGAACAAACTGAAGAAGAGAAGAGCAGAGGATAGCGACGAAGAAATCAGGACTGGAAGGAAGAGGAAGGGCGAGGAGGAAAGTTCTTGGTACCAGGCCGGGGCGTACAAGATGGTCGTATAGATTCCTCCCTCACCCCCATGCACTATTTACTGAAAATGTCGTTGTTTAAGTATGTTACATTGTTAATTATGTTCTATGATTAAATTTATACAATAAACCCTTCATGCTCGCGGGGGTTAGGGAACACACACACCCGCGAGTATCGTAAATCCGCGAGCATGACATTAGTTACCCCTCCCGCCCCGAAAATAGGCTTACGGTATAAAGAAAATGGATTTTGTTGCTTGAATGATAATGATACAGTTGGGCTGTTTCCTTAAAACCCGAGCCCCTGTCCACCCAGCAGTGAATAGGTACCGGTTGTTAGCCGGGGGTTTGTAACCCGCCTCCCGGGGTGCTGGCTTCCCCTAACACTATAAGCACTAGCAGACAGCTCTCTAGGGGTAGTCTGAGAGAGAGCTGTCTGATTACAGTGGAGATCCATCTCAGCTGCGTCGATAACTGACGAAATCTTTTCAAACATCAAACATCACATCAGGGAGTGCCGATAAAAAAGGCCAGACTACCTACAACTGAACTGAACACTGTCATCATCAGCAACAACCCATAACAGCTGACTGAGGCCGCTACACACGTGTAGCCGCTGCCAGGGTTACATCACACCCCTATTCCTCCCCACCACCACCACCATGGCTAGGCCTATGGCTGAGCCCAGAAGGAGGAGGAAGTGGACGCTGAACCCCCGTGGATCGCTGTGGGCCAACGGTGAGGGTGTGTTAGGGTGTGTTGTGTTGGGGTGGCTGGCACAAAGCTATGCCTCGCACCACGGCCAGATTGTGCACCACACCAGCTTGCTCCAGTGCTCCTCCCTGTGTTTTAGGGTGATTGGGTTGCCACTGCTTAAATGTTCACTATTGTGTCTGGTCTGGTGGTGGCTTGAGGAAGTTGAGGTGTGCACGCAGCGCTCAGCCCACCAGTGTGTGGCTACCGTGGTCCGTAGATAACACTAGTCGCCAGTCACTCGCCACTGCACTAATGTCGCCAGGCGCCATATATTGCGAATTTTAGCATCACTACAGACTTTTATGTGCCACTGAAGAGGCATGCACAGTAGTTTTTATGAAAAATACTTTTCGTATTTTAAAATTATATTTAATTACCTGTATTTATTATTATTTATCCCAAGGGTTGAAAACCCGCGAGTAATCAAATCCGCGAGCATGAAGGGTTTATTGTACATAGTTTCATAATGATATGTTTTTTTTATAACTTTTTAGCGTATGAGTAAAGGTAAGCAAAAATTTAAACGCGTTTCTCTCAAAACCAAAAATCTTTAACTTTAAACGAGATCTTCTCAAAAAGTTACCCACCAATATACGATCTGTTTTCTTTGTTCAATAGAGGAATAAATGGAAAATAATTGCATGCCAGATTATTGCTCTGACTGAAAATCCTAATATTTAATTAAAGACTCAATAAGGAAAAAGTGTTGACAAAACATAGTGTTAAAAGAAAAATTCCCTAACAATTAATTTCTATCCTCTCTAAAATTCCTGGCCTGGGAATGTAGCGTAATGTCTTGTCTACCTACCATGTCAAGCAAAATATCGTAAGTCCATTTTTTGTAGAGAAGATCTTATTTAAATATACGGTGAAAAACCTACAAAATGTCTTTTACCTTGGAAACCATAGAATTTAGAGCTACAAAACTATTGAACAAAATAATGTAAATTGTAATATCTATTATGTGTAAAACTTTCAGCTTGATTGGGTAAGAAATAATGGAGATATGAATTTCCATTAGATGCTCCCCTTAAGGAACTTGTGGTATTGAATTATCTGCTGGTACTTTAGAACAAAACTTCAAGTAAACATTGGAAGTAGAAAAAAAAACTTATTATAGAAAAAAAAAGTAGTTGAAGCATGTTTGAGATGAGTATTGCTGTATGGCTCTGACACGGGCTTTGAAAAAGAAGTTGGAGGATGTTGCTGGTTGGTTGTGATCGGAGAATGTTGAGGTATAGGGCTGGGATCACATGGAGAGATGAGGTGTCCAGTGAAGAAGTGGCAAGATGTGGATTGAAGGGGCTGAGTACAGTGCTGAGAGTAAGGAGATTGAGGTGATTTTGTGACGTGAAGCGGAGAGGAGGTGGTGGAAGCTGTTGTGGAAGTGGAAGGGGTCAGTATTGCATACAATACTGACTAAGTGCCAGGTTGCATCCACCGGGCAGGCCAAGTAAGACATGGAGGCAGTGTGTGTTGAAGAGGATCTGGCAGCATTGGGCATGGAGGAGGTTAACCCTTTGAGGCCCAGAACGTAATTTTCATTGTAATTTGGGTATACCATCAGACAATTTTCATGAATATAACCAATATTTAATAGATATGACCAGTTTAGTATCCTTGTCCACTAGCTTTTTTTGTATATTAAGTTACTTTTTCGTAATTTTATGGCTAACAACAGACAATTTCATATAGCAAAGGAAAGATCTGGGCGTGAAGAGGTTAAGGCAATGGATAGAGATAGTTTTAACCGTATCATCGACCGTCTAACCTCATAAAACATTATGGGAAAATCTGACGTTAAAACAAAAAGATGATGATGTGACAAATAAATAAATATGTAAGTTCATGTCATTTCTATGACAAAAGTGACCACTCAATAGTAGAAAGGGACAACTTGAAAACAAGCCAAGTTGTGACTTTGTTTTTAATATTTAGATCAATCTAGGCAGATTATGACCTATTGCATCCCTTTTTTCCACTGCAGCATGACAAGGTGGTCGTGTCAATTTGTTCTCAGCTTGTGGCTCTATGATTAGGTTCTGTAGCTCTATATCTAGGTTCAGGTTTTCCTTCATGAGGATTACATTATGTAGAACACAAGCACCAGAAACAACTAAGGGAATCTCTTCTACATTATGCATGTCTAATTTCTGTAAGCGCCTGAATTTACACTTCAAAAGGCCAAATGCCCTCTCAATAGCCATTATTGAAGAAAAATGAACAAAATTGAAATTTCTCTGCCAAGGAAGCAAGTCTCCATCATCACTGTAAGGAACTAACATGTACAGATCTGGAGAATAAGCTGAATCCCCCAGCAAGTGATATTCTCGAGGAAGATTACCATTTTCCAATAAGGTGTGTAGTGGACTATTCCTAAACACCCTGGCATCATGAACAGAACCAGGCCAACCTATGCAAACATCCATAAATCTAAGGTTGCTGTCACAGACAGCTTGTAACTGGATACTTGGGAAACCTTTCCTATTTATGTAAGATGCTCTGTAATCTGAAGGGGCTGGAATAGGTATATGAGTCCCATCAATTGCTCCTATAACACCAGGCATATTTGTTTTCTTAAGGAACTCAGTAGCTAGTTGTGGGAACTGGTTTTCGGTTGGCCATACAATGACTGTATTCCTAATAACGTTCAATGCACCACAGACTTCCAGTAGAACATTGTGAAGTGATGACTTACTGAGGTCAAACCGATCACCAACTCCACGGAACGATTCCAAATTTCCCAGCAAGCATAGTGTAGCTAACACTTTCTTGTGCACTGACAGGATGCTGGTGGTCAGGTGTGGGGCAAGAAGACGGCACAGCTCCTGTTGAGTTGAATTATATTAGTGCTAGAATATATACCAATAAAAATGCTAATAATAATAAAATAATCAGTCATTTTTTCTAATATTTTATATATATATATATATATATATATATATATATATATATATATATATATATATATATATATACACCCCAAACTGTTCCTTTTGGGCCAAAAACCCATTGTGTAAACTTTCATTAAGATATATGAATATTTAGAGTTGGCTCAATGGATCGGAAGTTGCTCACCTATCAAGTTCTTGCATGCATCTGCAAAAACAATTCTTACAAATTATTTGAATTTTTTTATTTGTATTATGTTATATTGGTTATTTGTATTATGTTATATTGGTTATTTGTATTATGTCATTAATTGCATTCTCTTCCTTTCAGATATTAAAACAATGGCTATGGCAAAGACAAAGTGTAGCTAGTGATTCTGTTTCTAGGACACGAGAAAAAGTGTACCTTATCGAAGACAATGTGTACAATATTAATGGTACAAAACTACCCTCAAACAAACAAGTATTGGGTTTTTTCCTACATTTGCATCGGCAGCAGTGTGAAACAGTTCACAACTCAGCTACTAGGACTGTTGAGAAAGTAGCACACTTTTGGATTAAAGCAAAAATTCCAATGAGGGACCAACAGCATTGCATCAAAAAGGTGGAAGCCATGTTTACAAAATGGAAGGGGCTGAAAAAGCATTCAAGCCGTCAAACAGCGACCCAGATGAGAAAAGAGAATGAATTCAAGGACTGCTTTCAGGATTTGTTTGACATTGCACATGCTGAAGCTCTTTCAATGATCAAAATTGATGCAGATAGACAATTTTTGATTGGTCAACGGGAAAAAGGACGGAGAGAATCAATGACGTCACTGGACAAGAATTGGCAGAGGAAGGAGATGCACAAGGAGGAGAGAGAGGAAAAGGAAAGGAAGCGAAAAACGAAAAAAATGAAATGGGCATTCTTGAGCGTGAAGAATGGTAACTTGGGAAAGTACATCCAGTTCCAGTGCTGGGAAAAATGAAGAAGAGAAACCAGTTGCTGGACAAAATCAAGAGGAAACCCCTCCAAAGAAGTGTGGACGAAAGCAAGTGATTACTCCAAGCCTTGCAGCAGCTTTACAGCAACAACAACTGTTACAGGGAGTGTCACTTGCAAACTTTACAACAAAGCACTCCAGAAAGCTACTGCAGAAGTTGAAGTTACCAGATGGATATTTGGAATTGCCAACAACTCATTTGGAAAATTCAGACTTCCAAACAGCAAAGGCTTTAGCATCAACTCTGGCTGTAACGAATGACCATGATGGAGTTGCACTGGTACAACAGTTTTCTGGTCTTCTGACTAAGGATGAAGAGCAGCTGCAGTATATTCTTCAAATTGTTGCTGAAATGTTTTCCTCAAGCTCTTAACCCTTAACCTTACCTTAATTGACCAACAGACCTTAATTGGGCAACAATAAGTGGCTGGTCACCATGATACCCCTACGAATGAGTAGATAATACCCACTTTTAAGTGGGGGGGACCCAAACTAGTTTAAATTAATAGCTCATCTACCTTTCTCCCCTTTGGCCATCAGTGTGGAAAAACAAATCCATTGAGCCACCTCTAATTATAATTATCAATATCTTTCCATGAATACTTTCCATGGCGTGTTATAGAATTATTACAGTTTGTCTTTGCCATAGCCAATGTTCTAATAATATCTGAAAGGAAGAGAACACAATTAGTTACATAATAAAAAAAACAATATAACATAATACAAATAGGAAAATGCAAATCATTTGTAAGAATAGTTTTTTCAGATGCGTGCAAGAACTTGCTAGGTGAGCAACTTCCGATGCATTGAGCCAACTCTAAATATTCATATATCTTAATGAAAGTTTACATGGGTTTTTGGGCCAAAAAGAATAGTTTGGGGGGTGAGACAAATACTTCTCAAAAATTTGTGTTGTTGTGTATATGTAAGGACCATTATTATTATTTACATACAGTACATCAATTAAGTCTACTGTATTTGTTCACTTGGGAATTGACGATGTGGTTGTGTTTCAAATACAGGGAGGTCCCGAAGATACGAGCAGTTAGGTTCCACCTGCCATACTCGTAAAGTGAAATCTCGTATAGCGAAATACATAACAAATGGTCAAATATAGGTTTGGTTCCAGGACCCCATCAAAGACATGTTTTTCAAGCTAAAATAAACTGCAGCGGTCCCAAGGTTGGGGCCGCACACCTGGCTAATTACTCCTAAAGGTCAGGCTGCACACCTGGCTAATTACCCTGCAGGTCACTCCTTGCTTGGGGTGACCTGACTGGGGTCAACCAAAATCCCCCTTTGTCCAGCCCGGGAGTCCTGTACGTATTCAGTCAGTTACCTACCAACCACTACAGTGAGAGGAACACCACTCCTCCTCTCCCTGTGTTCCTCTCAGTGTGGTGGTAAGTAGGTAACTGCCAGAAGCTGGTCTAGGAAGCCAGGGCGGGAACCCAGCAACGGAGGTGCGGGAGGAATTTGGGTCAGGAGCGAGTCAGTTCCAGGCCAGGTGTTGGCTTGACCTTTAGGGTTAATTAGCCAGGTGTGTGGCCCCAAGCCTGGGGCCACCACATCATCATACAGCCCAGATGCATACGTGGTAGGGCGTGCATTTTGAACTTAGTATTTTACTCACCCCAGTTTGAATGTCGTAGCATTGGATTTTCGATCTCGTATATTGAAATTAGACCCTAATTTACTCAGCTCTTATCATTGATTTCTCGTATACCGAATCGAATGCTCGTATAACGGAACTTTCTTGTAGTATCATATGCACCACTTTTCATTAAATTTGTGAAGAGTAATTATTTTTTACCTTTTATGTATAATTATGAATTTTTGTCTTCATGATATGCATCACGTTTCTTTATTTTATTATACCTTCCATTCATGCAATCGTTGAGCTATGATACTGCAGTTGGGTTTAAGAACATGCTTAGATTAATATCCAGTTTCGAAAATGGATAATATATGGTGAGTATGTGCTTAAACTTTTAACTATGTTCATAGCCTAATAATGCTTGGTCTGCCGAATTTATGTGTGAGTGTCCTATGTTTGAGTCCTTGGAGTAGCACATGTATTCATTGACTTCATTGATTAGGTTTATTTAATTAGTGGGTTGGTGATATTACAAATTAATATATTTTTTGCCATATATAATATTAATAAATAATTTAGTGATTCATGTCTTTACTTTACGGCAACTGAGATTGCATACTCCTACACTACGCTTCCTGTATTGTATATGTAAATGTGCTGCCTTATTTAAGTCGTATAATAATATAGTTCTTACGACATCTAAGGGTTTGGTTTTGTTGGATGCTGTGCACCATGAAATGTATGGCTGTATTTACCAGTGGTGGGCAGCGATAAATTTTGCGATAAAGCGATAACGATAAAGCGATAAATTTTTCCGCTAAGTCCTATAACGATAAAGCGATAAATTTCCAAAATACCTTAAAGCGATAAGCGATAAATCCTGCGATAAATCCAAAAATACTCTATTTTTGCTACTTATGCATTTAAAAACCTCTTTTTTACACTTAAAACACCATATATTACTTAATAAAAGACTAAAGGACCCGAAATTAACATTTTATTACTTTATAACAACATTTAATGAAGACAAATTAACAAAACTATCACAGCACAACATCACAAACACAAATACAACAATTTAAAACATCTCCTCATCCTCCTCATCCACCCCCCTTGGCACCTTGAACTTCTGCTTGAGGAGGTGGAGGTTTCCCTTCAGAAACACCAGGTACTCAAAGTTGTCCTCACTGAGGCACGCCCTCTTTGGCCTCAGGACGTCCCCAGCTGTGCTGAATAATCGCTCCACTGCTGCTGAGCTTGGGATCCCAGTGTTGTACTTGATGAAGAGGGTCACCCACTGGTCCCTATACTTTGCTGGGAAGTGCGACTTCTTCAGTGTTGCCTGCAACAATTACAAATATTTAATTTATATTATCGCAATATTACATTTGTTAGCGCAATTATCGCAACATTTTATTGCAACATTACATTTGCTAGTATGTAAGAACAAAGCAATAAGTTTTAAGCACAATAGTCTTATTACCTCCTTGCTCCTCTTCCAAGCCAGCAGCTCCTTCTTGATGTCCTCTTCCAGGTCGTCCTCCTGGTCAGCCTGGGTTGTGTCACACAGCTCTGCAAATGGGTCGGCGCTGACCTCCTCATGCTCCTCCATTGCCTCCATGTCCTGGCTGTTGTCTCTCTCTTCTGTCTCTTGCCTGATGAGCGCCTTCATCTCCTTCACAATCCTCTGGAAGATTTCTTCCTTCATGTTGGGGGCCACAGAGTTGAATGTGGTCATGCCATAGTTGGGGTGCAGGGCAGATGCCATCAGCAGGTCCAGGTCTTTGAACATGGCGCTGAACCTGTAAAGCAAAGTAATAGTTATAGTTTGGTTAAAAGGTTAAACTTTTAGCGCCGCAAAAATTAAACAAAGAATTATTTTTTTTTTTAATGTCATAGGTTAGGTTGTTTGTACCTGTTGTTAAATCCTCCCTTGTTGCCCTCCTGTCGCAGGAGGGCGCGCACCAAGGGCTTGGCGTAGGTGAGGGCCTGGTCCCCTCGAGCTTCCTCCATGCGCTCCAGCGCCACTCTCATGAGGGTGAGGGTGGGCAGCAATACTCCCAGGTATGCGTTCTCCTCAGTCTGTAGGCGGTCCAGGCAGTTGGCGAGTGGCTTCATGACCTTGCAGTACTCCTGCAGTACCTGATGGCAAAACAAAGTGTCAAAAAAGGCAAAAATGGTAATGCTAAAGCTTAAAGCAACAACAGAACTGTATCTAAAAAAAAGATAAAAGTTCGCATCTAACTGCTTTGCGACTTTACCTGCTTGTCCTGGTCATCGAAGCCATAGTAGGAGGTCCTGTTCCTGTTGGTGCCACCCTCATTCCTCAAAACCTCGTTCACTGCTTCCAGGCGGGCGTCGTCGTCCATGACGCGCTGCAGCAGCACACTGCAGGCGTCATACAGTGAGTTCCACCTGTTGGGCAAAGTGAGCAACATGAAGGACAAGGACAAAAAGAAAACAAACAGACCAAGAAATAGTTTTGTCTTGTTACTTGTAAAAATATTTAAATAAAAGTATAAAATATTTAAAATTAATTTATCAAAATATTTAAAATTATTTTAACAAAAATGTCTTTTGGCTCACCTTGTGACCACAGGTGTTGGAAGCTTTCTCCCTACCACTTGCTTGATGGTGTTGGCTGATGTGGAGGACCTGTTCTGTAGGTTCCACAGGCCCTGGGCCCTGGCTAGGGTCTTCTTGAAGGGGGCGGCGCCTCCCATAGTTCCAGTGGTGAACTTGGGAGACATCTATGGACGCCAGCAAGTTGACAGTGTGCGCGCTGAAATAAAAGAAAAGTTTTAGTAATTTAAAAAACAAAAATACATTTCAACTGTTTGTTAGTTAGCATGACAATCTTAAATCTTTAAATAAACTTTGCTTTTACTTGCCTGCATCTTTGATGCTTGGGCAGCCTGGGTGAGTCCTGCACTGCAGCTGCTGCAGCAAGGGCCATGGTGACGCTGATGATGTCAAGGCCCTCCCTCTCCTGCTCCTCCTGGTCCTCTGGGCTGTTGATCACCTCCTCGACGTCAGGGTTTGTGGCGTCCTCCTCTGCCTCGCCAATCCCTGAGCCATAGTCGCTGAAGGCCGCGACGTAGTTCGCCCCGTTGTCCGTGGTGGTGAGGACAACCTTCCGCGAGATGTTGAAGGCGCGGTTGACCTGGTCCAGCTTGGTGGCGATGATGCCCTTGGTCTGGCTAACCTGATAGATTATAAGACAACTTAATAACATATAGTACCATTAACATTCAAGTTTATTATATTAATTAAATGAATTAAAGTGGGAGATGCTTCATATAATAAATATAAATTAATATTTATTATATTTAGTTTTTCTTATTTTAATGTGTTTAATAATATAATAAAGTATATTTTATTAAAATTAGTTCTGATGCAAGTCTCAACTTTTATGTTCTAAATTTGACTCACCTTGATCTCCTTGATCGCCAGGGTGGCCATCTTCCTGGACAGGTCAGTGGGGTCAATCCAGTGGACTGTCGACCCAATGAAGGACCTGCATATATGTTTGTATGTATGTAATGTATGTCTTTTAATCAGATTACATAGACATACAACAATTATTAACATATAATTCCTACATTTTAAGAATTTTTAAAATGCTTTACCTGTTGTGTGCCGTCCAGCTGTCCGCTGTTGTCGCAACATGCGGCAGGTCCTTGAGAATGCTCTTTATCTCCTCTCTTGCCTCCTCCCCCATGGCCTTGATGTCGCGAGTCAGGGTGCGGCGGCTGGGCACCCTGAACTCAGGCTGGAAGACTTGGAACATCTCCCTGGTGGCTGGGTGGTCTGTGATGCTGAGGGGGATGAGGCACCTCGCGAACCACTTGGTCATTGCCTCCTTACCCTTATCCTGCACCACAAAGGAAAAAATTAAAAGTTACCATGTCTATAACATTTTGTAACAAGTGTAGCAATTAACAGAATTTTAAGTAAAATGTTCAACTTATCAAATAAAATTATAAATTATAATAATGCGATAAATTATAAATTTAGCGCATTATTATTATAGCTTTGGCAAAAAATTTATCGCACTTTTTTTTTATAAAAAATCTTTACCTGTGTAAATCTTGTTGCCTGGCCAAAAGATTCCTTTAAGGAGAGCTGGTGGCGCTGCGGCTGGTCATCTCCACTTGGGTGCTTGAGGCCGCGCCTGCTGGTCCTGCTGATGGCTGCCTTCAGCTCAGACAAGTCATGAGTGTGCTGAAAGAATAAGAGTGCTTTAATTTACATGAAACTAATAGCTTGGCTATGAGCTCATTTTGTTATCTAGCCATTTGAAAACTGAATAGTTTTAAATAGTACCTTGGTCTTGTAGTGCGAGACCAGGTTGCCAGTGGTGTTGTTCCAGAAAAACACCTCCGCGAAGCACTTTTGGCACTTGGCCTTCAAGTTGTAGACCTTGATTGTCTTTCCCAGGACCTTGGAAGAAGTGTCTGGTGCGTTCTTAGACTTGATCACGTGGGACAACTTGTAATAGTTTGTCAGAGCGGCCATCTTGTCTTTGATGGTCTGCAGCTCCTGGCTCGAAATACTGCAGCCACCCGCAATCACAACGTCTACCTGGTCACTGGCCTGGGTGCCAGGGCGGCTGTCCTCTGGCTCACTGCCCAGGGACATGAGGGAGCTCGAGCGGGAGATGGTGGGAATGTCCACAGATCCCGAACTCCCGGAAATGTTCCGCTCCCTTTCCTGAGTCACATCACTGCTGCTGGCCTCCACGCGGAAAAAGTCCTCCACTGTCCTCTTGACACTCACTAATCACTAAATTCACTATTCTCGAACAATGAAGCGCGCCCGCCGCGACACTAATTAATAACGCAATATAAAACGCAAAAACCTAAACGATTTCCTGAAAAGGAAAAGTTAAAACACAAAATCACGCGACGTTCGTACGAACGGGAGGCACGCGCGAGGCGCACCTCAAAACGCAAAAAATATATAAAACTAATATATATTAATTAGATATTTAGTTAAGATAGCAATATACAATAAGAATTAAGTATATATAAGTTATAACACACAAAGAAGCTTTGGATCGCTGGTAGCACAATGAAACACAGAGCTGAGATCAGATGCGTCCAGTTTGGGGGGCTATTCAAAGAAACTGACAACAGAAGCGCGGGCCGCCAGGCGCCTGGCCGCATCTGTTTGCCGCGTAACAATGAGCCTGTAACCTCCCGCCATAACGGTTTTTCGTCTTCTACTTTATCGCTGGATTTATCGCGGGAAATTTGAAAGCGATAAATATAAGCGATAAGTTTTTCCGGTCTTGCGATAAAAGATAAGCGGTAAATTTTCGGTTAAAGCGATATTATCGCTTTATCGCATTATCGCTTTACTTATCGCAACGCCCACGACTGGTATTTACCATCTAGTATAAGAATGTAGTCATATATAGGCATTATTATTCATTAGGGCTAATAGCATATTCTATACATGGTTTGAGAATAACGTTATAACAGGTTTTCATTTCTTTATAATCGGTTCAGGAACGTTATGTTTGGAGGAGGAACGAAAAACGAAACATTAATAATACTGTTTCTGATCAGAACGAACCATTTAAAAAATATTTTAGTTTTCAGGCCCTGGGTATAATTGCAGTTTTGGCCACTAGGCACTGTTTTGCACAAGATACTATTGTTTTCTGATCAGTTTTGATGTGTTTTTAATTAATTTGGCACTCATTATATAAATAGAAATAAATAAATACTTTTTCTATACAGCATCAACCGTACAAACCCCTCCTGTTTCAAAATCTATTTATTTCAGCCAGAAACAGTTAGGTTAGGTTAAATCAGGTTAGGTTATGGAATTTGATTTAGTATCAGATAATAACAAGAATTTTTTTTTGCATATTTAGCCAAAATAACTCAACAAAACCTAACCTAAACCTATCCTAGACCTAACCTAAATCAAACCAAACCTAAATCTAACCTAACCAAACCTAACCTAGCTATTATTACATATAAATAAGTACAATATTCTTGGTTTCTGCAAGTGAATAACTACACTCTACTGTACATTATACTGAACCGAAAATAATAAAGAAAAAGTAAGCTGTAAGTCATGTGGAGCCCGAGCCCGCCAACCCTTACGGAATATTTACCCAAATCTTTTTTATCAATACTACAACAGTGGTGTAGCGGAATGTTTGCGGGACGATCCAGGACGGGCGGGTCGGGCAGCCCAAACAAACTTTCATTTCCGCCAAAAACGAGTGCCAGATTAATTTCGAACATATCAAAACTATGCTGGAAAACAAAGGGTAAATTTCTAGCGTTTGCCCATACTCTCCCCCTTCCCCCTAACAAGCTTGGGGACCTGTAGGAATGCGAGGTTTTCGGGTGGGGAACAAATAATGCATTGGGAACACGTATTTTTGGAGTTATGTAAGGGGGTCAAAATTCCTTAGATCTAAGGGCATTTTCGTAACCAAATACATTTTTACCTAAGCTATTAGTGGGGTGGCTCCAACCCCCTCGACCCCCTGGTAATGTAGCCTAACCTAGCGGGGGGGGGGGGCCTCGATCCCCCGATAATCTAACCTAACCTCCTAACAGGGGGGTTGCCTCCGCTCCCCTCGACCCCCCAGTTACCTGACAAAATGTTACCTTACTTCTTAGCGTGGGGTGGGGAGGTTGTTCTCGACTCTCAGGTCATTATTCTGTTTGTGAGGATTGTCAGGTTCACACGTCTCTGGACTTCAAAACAAATCTACTTTCCTTAGATCTAGAGAATTATTACAACACCCCTAACTTAAAAACTATGTTGTTGCGACACATATTTGGGGTAAATTTCCAGATGAACACCGAACGTCCTTTGGTGGACGAAACTATTAATTTCTGGTGAGTTTTGATGTGTTTTGAATTAATCTGCTAACCGTTTCTGTCTTAAATCACTTTTGAGTGTGTGTGCGTGTGTGTGTGTGTGTGTGTGTGTGATTTGGAACACAAATGACAAAAAAAAAATAGTTGAACCTGACCCAACCTAACCTTTACCTAACATAACATAACCTTTACCTAACTACATAAAAAAATATATACAAAATTGCGACAGAAACGGTTAGCAGATTAATTTTAGGTAAACAAATCAAAACTCACCAGAAAAAAATTGTTTCGTCCACCAAAGTGAATTCGGTGTTCATCTGGAATAATACCATATTTTGTACACCAATAAATATCCCGCATTCCCCCAGGTCCCCAAGCTTGTTTTGGGGGAGAGGGGCGAGTATGGGCAAACACTAGAATAATACCGAAAAGAAGTACACTATGGCAGTGCGAGGCAGAGGTTTGCAGGACGGGACTGCACACCCTGCCGTTTCATTCATATAAATAAAGGGTCAAAGAATGCAATGTTTTGCTCTACTTACTTCAACAGTTCCCCTCTGCATACGAAAGTGCTTCTTGAAATCCTCTTGGGAGTACAGGGGCACTAGCGTCTCCACATATTCTCTGACCCTATCTGGATTTGGTGGACTCTCTTCTCCGCTCTCCTCTTCCTGCCTCCTTAAATCCTCATATCTTGCTGCGATAACTGCTGCTGCATCCAATGTAGGGTCATCAGCAAGTTCTTTTACGACAATAACAGCCCCCTCAGTGATACCATAGTGAGCTGACATTTTGGTTCTTGGTGTTGGTAAAGGGCTGTGAAGATCTATTTGACCCTATTCGCCCTGGTGTAGCCCTGTGGAGTGATCACAGGCGTGACAGCTGACCGGTCTTCCTCAGGAAGGCACAATTGAGACGGACAACCGCTGGTCGTCGTGGTGTAAGAACTCCTGCAGCAGCCAGGTCAAAAGATGACACGTTCAGGGCGAGGAGTTGGCTATGTAGGAGAGCCCGGTGGGAGTGGAAGCGACGACATTGGAGCAGGAAGCGTTCAATGGTCTCTGGGACGAGACGTTCCTACATCTCAGGGGCAATATGAGTCAGGGCACAAAACGCAGGCAGCAGGCGGTGCAGGTGAACCATGAGTGTTCAGTGTGGAGGCCCCCGGCCAGCGTCCCCAAACCGAAACTTCCCGCGCTCAATTTCCCGCCACACCTCGAAATCCTCGGTCGCGTCCCCTACCGTAGATAACAGTTTAGGTGTCTTGCACTGACGACCTAGCGTCTTCAAGCCAAATGCCGCCGTCTTCAAGCCAAATGCCGCCCGTCGGAGCGAGCTGGACGACCAACAAACTCCACTTGCTGCCCGTGTTTGCCAGCTTATGGTAATTTTCCTCTACCAAAGATATGTTTATCAGTATAAAAGATATACAGTTGTCTTCGGAAATGTTTATTCTATAATATTATCAAATAAAAAACCGTAAAACACACTAAAGAAAGGCCATTATGAGACTCAAGAAATATGCATGAACTTAATATTCACCAACTCCAGCTCCTAGCCTATGAAGAAAAGGCCACCTGTAATATCAAGATCAGGTAAAAATGGACGAGGACTGCGCGGTCCTTTTCTGAGAACTGACTACATATGGTATTATTTTACACTAGGACCGAAATTCCCTACACAATTTGGCGTGTGGTTTCTGTTTACCTTATTGGATTCTAGGAAACATTCTCTCTATGAGCTTCCATCGCAAATCATTACTTTTGGAGATAATGCCTTGTTCATAGGGAGGCGAGATAAGTGTTTACGTTCGCCACACTCTTCTTCCTCTTGTGACCTGCATCGCCTCTGTTCTTCCCTTGTCGCGGACACTTTTTTAATGCAGATTTGGCTTTAGTTAGGAGGAAAGCGTGGGATTAGGCTAGGTTAGGTTAGATTAGTGAGTCTAAAGGTGGGGTTAGGTTAGTTTAATTTCCATATCTCATATACACTCCTTCCTATTTAAAAGGCTATTTGTATGAAGGCTGGTTGTCAACGTCTGTCAAGTCAACGCTAGTTTTCCGCAATTTTTTTTATATATTTTTTTACTTATGGGTTTAAGGCAATATTTATGTTAGATGATTAAATCAATATGCTTGTAGTATTTTTTCCATATGTTATCATGCGTGTTTCACAGTCCCAAGTTCGTGTTTGGCTTAGCCAGCCAATTAACCTTGTTAGGAGGCTTTATTTCTTCCCTTTCTGCCTTACATCACGGTGACCATCGATCGATGTTAGGTGGCCAGCAAGAGTAAGTACGTGTGTATCATTGTCTATGCAAGCCACAGTAGGTCTATAGATACAGGGGATACAGAGTGAAATAAGGGTTGTTTACATCGGGTAGCAAGACATTCCCACAGCCAGGCATTAGCCAAGTGTTATCGCCAATCTGACGTTATATTGGCTTGGATATTCTAATTCCCCGGTCTTGATAAGGGGGAGTCTACTCTATAGCATTTCTTCTTTAATGAATCGATGATTAGTGAGAAAACAGTGGTTTGTGGGACCGTATTAACGGGACCAGTGGCGTACCCAGAAAATTGAAAAGGGGGGGGGGGTGGCAATATATATATAATTAGGGTGGTCCACCAAAAATATTTTTCTACTTTTATTCCTCCACAAGGTTATTTTTTGTCCATTACCCATAGGTTACAAGCTTATGAAATTTCATGGCGATAAAACTTAATTTAGAGGTCGACCCATCATCTCGCTTTCTATCATAGGATTTAACCCGGAAAATATCACATACCCGAATTGGAGCACTTCCCGACATCACAGACCCAAATGGTGTTGATTTCTGAATTCTCCGGAGTTAGTAACCCCATAGACACATTTTATCAACTAAAAACTGATATACAGCTGTCTGAATGCTGATTTTCATTAATTGGTTTTCATACCGTAAATTAGGGGTAGGCCATACCCTGGTTAGGCCTTCTAATAGGTAAAACAAAATGGTTTGCTTTTTCCTCAGAAGGGTCGATTACACATAAAAATTTTTCATATTTCATTTTTTAAAAAACCGCAAAATATGAAAAAAAAATTTCAATTTCTCTTTTTTCCCTATAAAAAAACGACTTTTTTGGCAATTTTTTGGGAATTGTCAATAAATCAGTGTCGATGAAACCACTTCTATGTGTAATCGACCCTTCTGATTTTTAAAAAAAAGGGAAACCATTTTCCTTTATCTCTACTAGAATCCCTAACCAGGGTATGCCTACCCCTAAAATTTATGTGAAAACAAATAATAAAATTCACATTCAGCCAGCTGGGGCTTATCAGTTTTTAGTTGAAAAAATGTGGTCTATGGGGCTATAAACCCCGAAAATTCAAAATTCAACAATTTGGGTCTGTGATTTTGGAAGTGCTCCAATTGGGGTAAGTAAATTTTTCCGGGTTAATCCTATATAAAAGGGCAGATGATGGGTCACCTCAAAATATCATTGTTCGGATAAATTTTTTGCCCAAAAGGGGAAAGAATCAACACAAAAAAAATCAGGGGTGTGGAGAAAGGACCGTGCACATAGAAATTTCACCCCCTCTGCTTGGACCACCTAATTATAATTTTTATATATATATTATATATATATATATTTAATATATATATATAATTATTATTATATATTTATATATTATATATTATCTATTTCTGATAATATATCAACCCCCCTCGGTACGCCCCTGTAGATAGGTATTTTTTTGCCCACAACACTATATAGAAGAAAGATAGGTAATAGTATTTTTTTTGCCCGAAACACTATATGATAGATAGATAGAAAGATGTAGATAGAAGTATTTTTTGCCCACAACACTAACAGATAGATAGATAAAAGAGGGATAGATAGATAGATATCAATCAATCAATCATTGGGGGCATACGCCGGGGGCGCGTCGCCCGCCCACCCTACGACGCCCCCCCGGGGGGTACCACGAGCGAGTTCCCATGAGTTTTTCCATACAGAACTCTCGACAAAAAACACACTTCCCCCACCAACCTTGGGGCCCCCCCTTGGGCCTCCTCCACCCCGGTTGTTCTTAAGATAAAACCCGAGGGGAAAAAAGGGATGGGTTTCAGGGTAGGTCCCAAAAGCCCAATCCAAGTTGGCGCTGACGGACTTCGGTAATAGGCCTCGTTCATCTCCCCGGTGAAATCGCTGTTTTGACCCGAAATTCCCGCGTACCCCATGATTCTGCGAACATTATTCCCAAAAGGCATTGATTGTCCTTAAAGTCCTATTTATGTGCATGCTCCAACCATAGATAAGACAGGGATCACAAGCGACTTGAAGACCCGGATCTTTGTCCTCCTGCACAGGTCCGACACGCCAAATACTCCCGCTGAGCGGCCCTAACACCATGGGCTACAACCCGTCTAACTTTTGACTGACCCGCCTCATTATGGACTGCGTACCAAGGTATGTAAAACTTTCCAAGATCTCAAGTCCTCGCCCACACGCATGAACGACTGTACTGCTTCATCAGTAAGCCCCAAATACCGGACCCTTGGTTTTGACCAGGGACCTCAAGTCCCAAAGGGTTTTCCCTCCTCGTGCGCCCTGGGAACCATCCCAGGACCTCCAGCGACTCAAAAAAGATTATGCTCATCCAAAAAAAATCAGTGATTTTGGTTTTTCCCGAGGGATGTCCAAATCCTTTGATCTACAGCCTGCCCAATCCCCAGTCCATCAAGCTTGAAAGTGAGGGGGCAAGGACGCACCTTGCCTCACTCCTGTATTCCGGGAAAGAAGCGGGATACACCTCCCCCCCAAAATTCACCACTCCAGTCCAGAATACGACCATTATAAAACCAATAGTTTCAGGAATCCCTCGAAGTCGCAAAAGATCCCAGAGTGACTCAGATCACTGAGTCAAAACGCCTTCTTAGAAAAAACATAGGCTGCAAGATCCCCTGTCGAAACTCACTCGGCTTTCCACCAGGACAATAGTAGATGATAAATATTGTATTGTCCACAACACTTAATAAGATAGATAATACCAGTGCGGAGTAAATGGGAGCTTTAAAAGGAGTCTGGATGATTCAGGAGGGGGATAAAAGGTGGTGTAGAGTGTTAAGTACGGGAAAATACCCCGGGGGTTAGGGCTTTGTAGTTTCCCTTTTTTTTTGTTTATATTTAGAGGGGAAGGGGGGTGGAGTGTATGGGGAAGTGGAATGGGGGGGAGGAAGGGAAGGAGTTGTGGAATGAGGGGAAGGTGGATGGAGGGGAAGAGGGGGGGAAAATTGGGGGGAGGAAAAAAAGAGGAGAAGAGTTCAAGGAAAAGGAGGAGGAGAGGAAAAGAGATAAACATGGATGGAGAGTAAAAGAGGAACCTAAATTACTATGTAGATTATTATGGTGAGCGCGGGCATCCCTACATAGGGGAGCACGCATTTAGACTGGGGTTCGCTAAGCACGGAACTGCTGCTCTTACCTCCAATAAAATAGACTACGGCTTCCTTGTGTGCTCTCATCTAGCACCCCTTTGATATGGCGCATGGAGTAGGATACCGTTCCCACAGCGCCCTGGTCAACTCCTCGGGCGAAGCCGCCCAAAGCCCTGAAACCCCGACATCCTCGCCCCTCGTCACCCGGCTCAGTAAACTCTCCGGGCCCAAAACAAAAACCATGCTCACTGAAGCCGGGGGGGGGCTCGTTTTTGCCGCGGGCCAGCCCCCGGAAAGGACTCCTCCCGGGGCCCACGCCGGAAATGTGGGCTGGAAATGTCTTCGGCGGGCTTTAGAACGGGGGCGGGGGTGGGTGGGGCATGGCTGTCCCTCTCAAGTGGCCGGATCAAAAACCCTGCTCCACATTCCCTGTTGGTGTTGCTGACCTGCAGGGGGCCCCTGGACGTAAATTTTCACCACAGGCAGTGGCGGGCCATCCTAAAAGGCGCTCTGGACCCATCGGGAGATCGTGTTGCTGCACAAATCGGCAGTGCGCTGGTCGACTTTTTCATGTTTGTCAGGCCATGGTGAGCCCGTCAGTGCTTTTTTTGTGCGGTGTGCCCGCGCCCCAGGGATTTGAGTTCCAGTGTCCCCAATGCGATGAAACCTCTCAGAGTATATGTTTTGCGTAAGGTAGGGTGGTCTAGGTCTCAGCCCCTGAAACAGGAAGTTTTTTCGCATGCCTAATTTAAAGGGATTGGAGAGCCTTAGGGCCTTCGTGTTTCTTTTGAGGGGGCCCGGGCGGAGCTACCTCCATGCCGGGGGGAAAAAAATTGGGGGGGGGCAATGTAGATGGCGGGCGCGACGTCACGCCTGATGATGCAGCGGATGACTTCGCCTCCCGCCGCTTGTTTTGCCGCTTCCGGCCCAATTCCACATACACCCCAAGTCGTGTCGCTGGTGTGGGTATAAACGCTCCCCCATAGAGCGTCCTCCCCGCCAGCATGCCACCTGTGTGCGCGGAAACCTGGGGACTTCAAAAGGAGGGAAGGCCAGGAACGGGGGGGGTTGGGAAGGGTGTAAAAGGTGCGGTCGGCGCCCCAGGGATCGCCCAAGCCACTTCGCAGGTGCAGTTAGCCCCGGTGGGTGGTCAGACGTGACCCCCCAGCGGTGGCCCACACGGGAGCCCAGGTGGTGTGGCTGGGGCCCGCCCTTATAGCATCGCTCGGTCTCCGGGTGCGTGTTTTCGCGTCGGCTGGCCCTCAGAGACCTGGCCAAAAATACCGCTGGCCTCCCTTGGGGGCGGGCCC
The DNA here is from genome assembly GCA_016584305.1 of Chionoecetes opilio. Lineage (NCBI taxonomy): Eukaryota > Metazoa > Arthropoda > Malacostraca > Decapoda > Majidae > Chionoecetes > Chionoecetes opilio. Next base: position 90,486 of record JACEEZ010022552.1, read on the forward strand.
CCCACATCAGCCTCCCCCCGGGGCTCAACATGAGGAGGTGCACTTTGTCAAGTCCGTGGAGCGCCTTTACTCTCGTCACCGCCTGTAAGGGGTTGGGGGTGTACACAGCGCTTCCCCACACACCGCCGACCGTTGCTGCCCGCGGGATAACCCAGATTTTCGCGGGAGCCCCCCCGGGCCCGACCTCCCTCGCGGGGCTTTGCCGCCCGCGGAGGGGAAACTTCCGCGGTGAGGAATGGTTGCTGAGGCAGTTCTCGTCGAAACATTCAAACGACGGAACCCACTACCCGTCATGGAAGGCGCGCCGCTCACATCCAACCCCTGGGGGGCGCGCGTCCCACGTCTCCACACCCCTGCTTCGGTCCCCAACTTGGAGGGCTGAGGGTTAAGCGCAGCTCGACGAGATGTTAAAAAGGCTGATTCGCCCAGTCTCCCGGGGGGAGGCCCCGGGGTGGTGTGGCGCATGGGGGGGTGGCAAAAAAAATCAGGCAAACCCCCGAGGACTTGACTTCCGAAGCTAAATGCTGGGGCCGCCCTGAAACCACCCACGCCGGCGCCCTTCACATGGGGTCCAATCCCCCCACACTCCTACAAGACGGTGATGGGCGCCCGGGATTCCCCAGTCGGCTTGTGAAAAAAAGCAGGCACCCAAAAAATTCATTTCCCCGGGGGGCGCTACAGTACTTTAACACCCATGGGGGATTGCTCGCAACAATGCATACACGAAGAGATTTGTGACGCCACCAAGATTTCTCCCCGGAAACACAAATGTATTTACGACCCCTGCTCTATGATACCTCATCGGGGGCGTTTCGGACACGTTTGACTTCCCTTTAGCTTGCCCAGGAGGGCATCACTCTCAAGCCAAGAATTTCAGTTTTGCCGTCGCGAGGGCCCAGTTCGTTGGTTCCCCTCGATTGGGGCCCTCAGGCCCGCAGTATCGTCTAGCTGCCTAAAAGCTTCCCATGCCAGAACACCCCCCCATCCTGACGTGAGATCTTGGTACGGATTCTGACCCGCTGGCGCCCCCCCTTTCACAGCCCCTATTTGGAGCCGTTCCCCACCCCCTCAAGAAACCCACCCAAAAAGTGTACTGGACAGCACTCGGCAGAAGCTCGAGCAGGCGAAGCCACGATATGTCATTGGCCAAGGACGGGCTGGGCTTTTATATCGCACCCGGCCCACTGCTGATTACTGACTGGAGCAAGCTGGGCTGGGCTTTTTCTCCCCACAGCACTGCCGCTGTTCATCTTGGCCCTACCATTCTGCTGCAAACGGTGGCGCCTTGCACTGGTGGCACCCCTCACTTAACCGCTCTGGGCGGGGGACGCCCTGTGGAAGGGGAAAACGCTTTGCCGTGGCTTGGTGTCTCCGCAAGGGTCGCCATTCTTGTTGGGCTGCCCTAACCTACCCTGGTGTGACCACCGCCCCCCGGTAAACTTTGGGTGATCGAGCACTCATGGAATAGTGAACCCCGGCTCTTCCGCCGAAGGGGGAAAAACGCTTCATACCGCTTCACTATCCGTACCTGCCCGGGAGAAAAATTGTGTAGCCCCTTCCTTCGAGATACCCCGCACTCAAAGGCCACCCGAGGACAGGGTGAAAGAGGGGGGGGAACTGGCAGGGGGAATGGCTGCAGCCCCCTGGCAGCCCTGAAATTTAACGAGTGTCTCACCCTGGATGAGGGGTGGGCCTTCAGGCACACGCAGGGCCCGGCATACCAGTTGTTGGGGCTAAAGTGCTGCAAGCGCTGGCATCCCCACAGAGCGCAGGAGTTGAATGCCTGCGGCCATTTCGGTGGCAGGGGTAGATTGTCGGTTTTTCCCTGGGTTGGTGACCTACGTATATGACCAAGGGACTGCGTTGGTTTCCCTGAGGGCTGCGCCCTCAATGGCAGCAAACCCGCATGCAAGCCACCAAAGGGCCCGGGTTCATGCCAGAAGGGGCCCGGCCCGACGGTGTACGGCCGGGCCCGGAAGGGATTTCAGCACCCCCGGTTCCCCCTGCGAACCCCGTTACGCCTCGCACCATCCACCACCTGACCCCTGATCTCACGCCAGCCCCCCGAGTATCCCTTCCGCAGACGTGGTGGACGTCTTCCACTGGACGGGTGCTCATACTTGGCTTATGCTGACAGGCAAATGGGTGGCTTGAGGTAGCGCAGTGCCCGTGGTGCAACCTCGAACAAATTGTGAGGGGGCTGGGCTCTACTTTTTCGAGATGGGGCGGCCTGAGCAAATATCGACGGGTGGGGGAACTAATCTATGAGTGAAAATGACTGCCTTCTTTGGAGTGGGGCGTAAATGTGGCCCCTCCTCTGCCCTACCCAGAGTAAAGGGGGGGCAGAAGCGCAGTGAAACTGCGAAGAGTGCTGCGGGGGGAACATAGGGGCGGCGGAAGCCCCTTAAAATGACAAAATTGGTCTCGCTCTGTTGCAGTACCCAAAAAACTCCCCTCCCTGACATTGATATCCCCGGCGCAGTGGCCGGGCCCTCAGCTACGTGATGGGGGTTCCTGCCATTCCCCCAAACTTCAGGGTGGGCGAAAATTGGGGGCGACACTGCGTGAAAAGAGAGCGGGAGGTACCCGCCCAACAGTGTGGTGAAGGATCCGAAGTGGGCATTTTCGTCCACCATCACCCTGGTAGCGGTTTTGGGTGGTGCAGAAAAAGCTAAAAGACCTGGGACGGTCGGTATTGTGTGAGGCGAGAGACAACAGCAAATCCAATAAAGCTTGATGGAAGTGGCAGGCTGTCGTACGTACCGCAAACACCCCAAGCCGCTGCTACGCCACATTTTGCCCAACATTTCCTCCCAAAGGGCGGGTGTGCACTATCACCGCGGTCACATCCGCTGCAAACTCCCGGCATCTCGCTGATCAACTCCCCCCAGCCGCCCTCGCCCCTTGTGGCTAGCCTGGATGGTTAATGCTATGTTAGTGAAGGTGTTTAGTGTTTTTAAATATGAGGGCTTTTTGTGTTTTGTTAAGTTACTAGCATGGGGGCAAAGCTGTGTTTTACTATGTTGATGTACAGAATGAGGGAACGTATACTAGCCCCCAGTACCTACTAGATAGGCCCTGCTTTATATTTTTTTTTTGTAACGGGGCCCTCAGTTTCTTTGTGGTTTTTTTACACTGATTATTCATTGCCCTTGCTTGCCCCTGTATAAACTCCGGGGAGGGGAAGTTTAGGTATACTGTATGGGAGCGCTGGAAACCCTACTAGGGGGGGGGCGTCATTAGACTCGGGTTCGCTAAAACACGGAGACGTGCTGTCTGTACGCTCCAATAAAAAAGACTACGGTTCCCGGTGTTCTCTCATCTAGACACCCCCTTTATCATACTATTATATATTAATGTGAAGTAATTCTTGAACGTGGCAAATGGTAACCCGGCAAGTTATATATGGCAACACTACACCACCATCACCGCCGCCACCTCCTCTCTCCCTCCCTCCCTCTCATTACTCGATGTTTTCTCCCCTTGCTCGCAATGGCCTATGTGTTACAGCGGACAAAAACACCTTACCAATTGCAGCTGTTACGTTCTATTCAGCTAATGGCAACCTTGGTAACCTGTGTAGGGGTCGGGAAAACACACACTTGACACGCCTTCCTAAGTATCTCCCTCTCATCCCATTCATTGCTCTCTCGTCTTTTCCCCGCGCGCACAACCTTCAGTGCTTTGAATATAATAGGCCGCTCGACTCACCAACACGAAACTTTAGCTATTTCCACCCATATTTCTACAATAAGACAGCTATAACTAGGGTATAATGTATCAATATATGCTCCTCTACACTGAAAGACGTCGAGACCTGCAAAGAAGTCATGTAGAACTCAAGAAGTGAAGAGTGTGTGAGTGATTTAATGTTTCATACTTAAGGATTATGAAACTATTTAGTCCATCTTCCGGTTCCCCGCTGGCCAATCACAGGGGAGGGGGAAGAGGGAGGTATGCTTAGCGTCTATCCAACTCACAGTGAGGAGGAACAGGGGTGAGGGAGGATGTACTACGCTTGTGTCTGTAAGTATAGCGGAATCAGTGCAGTATTTAGCATTTTTTACATTATAACTGATATAGTGCAGAAATATAGCATAACAGGAAAAGTCATCTATTTCTAGATCTCGTATAGCAGATAACATAAGAATTCTAGTAGTGTTAGTCATTTTAACTTGGGAAGGAGGGCGAGAAGAGTGTATATTACCTCCATCTAAAAAAGTACTAAATTTAGGCAAGGAAAAACTAGTCAGTGGTCTCAGAAAGTGACCGCGCAGTCCTCGTTCATTTTGACCTGTGTGTGAAAACAGTGTGTAGCAAGGCCAAGGGAGGAAGGCCAATCTCTCCTTTGGCCTTGGTGTGTAGTACAAGGAAATACTTCACGGGATATCTTGTGTGCGGGGAGACATTGGTGGGTGTTGTGGTGTGTTGCTGAGAGCTTGTGAGAGTAGGCACCCCCCGCCGCCACATCCCCGCTCTCCCCCAAACCCCCTTGTCCCCGCACTTCACCCCTCCTCCCTGCCTCTCTCCAGTGTGTGGGGTGAGGGGGGTGAGGGGAGGCACTTCTGATGCTGGGGGGGTGCACGTTATCACTGTCTTTGACTTCTCTCACGTAGGCAAATAACCTGCATGGTGTGTGTTGTGGTTATTGTGAGGGCTGGAGAGTTGGGAGAATGGGGAATAGAAGGGAAGGAAGAATAAATGGGGAAAGAGAAGGAGGAAGAGAAGGGAGGAAGAGGCAGTGTACTGATGACGGGGGTAGATAGAGAGAGAGGCAATTGTTGTTGTGCTTACAACAATCTTCCTTATCAGCCCTACGAAGGGGTGGCCGGCGCCCACCTGCACATTTGCTGACCACAGCTAAGGGTCCCTCCCGTCCCCCGGCGAAAGAGAAGATGAGGGGAGGAGAAGGAGAGAGAGAGAGAGAAAGTGAGAGAGAGAGTGAGAGAAGGTGAGGGAGAGTGTGAGAGAGTGAGAAGGTGAGGAGAAGGAGGAAGAGTGCTGAATATTCATCCCTCAATTCACGCCATCACTTCACACTTATGTCAGCACTGAAATAACCTTTGACATGTACCCACCACACGCCGGACACCCTGAAGACAGGGGAGAGGGACAGATTCTATATACCCTGCGGTGTGGCCACACGTCTTATTGCGTCGCGGTGATATCTTACGAGACTAGTGTCTTAGCGCGGTAAGCGAGTTAGGTGGTATTCCTTCCAGATACCACGCGCTCAAGTACGTGCCAACACACGCCGCGCCCTTCATTACCCGACGCCCGACGCCCGCCACTCCGCTTGTCCCCTGGGGCAGGTGCTACTCATCTCTACGAAGTCCCGACGTCCTGCCAGGCACCTGCCCTGGTGGCTTTGCCCCTGTGTTCCTCCTGGGCTCCTGAGAGGAAGGGGCCACGGCAGGGCAAATAGCGGCGCTCGGCGTTGCCCCTGTGGCTCTTCACTTTGCCCCAGGGACGACGAGCTTCGACGGGACGACTAAGGAATACCCCGCCTAACCCCAGGGGCGGGAAGTGCAACTCTACGAGACCAAGAGGTCCCTGCAACACTGCCCGCCCCGGTGGTGATTCCCCTGGGACCGCCTGGCTTCCCGGATCCGCCGTGGGGCAACCAAGGGGCGCCCTCACTTTGCCCCAGGGGGTAGGGAAGTGCTACTCTACGAGACCATGACGTCCCTCCACACTACCTACCCCTGTGGCCTCTCTTCAGGGCCCTTGGGGAGCCACTGGGCGCTGGGGGCAGGCACTAGGGGCGGGCGTGGGCTGGAGGTGAAACTCTACGCTACTACGACGCCCTACGAGATACCTCCTTCAGGAGGCTTCCCTGGGTTCCCCCCGGAACCCCGGGGCATTACGAGGCACCTGCAACAGGAAATTTTAGGACCTCTTGAGCATCACATACAGGTCGTCCTGAAGGCGACGCAGCAGATGGTGATGTATCTATATGATTGACAGTGCATGACAGGGCGGGCGTTTAATGGATTGACCCCGGGGCAACTATGCAAGCTAGGGGCACTCGGGGGGGAACAGGGAGGGTCGCCCCCCGGGTAAAGCCCGGGGCGTTATAAGCCTGGGGAGGTAAGCTCCCCGTATCTCCGAAGCTACGGGCACTGCCCCGTTGTACCTTCCGGTACAAGGAGATAAAGCCAACCAGCACCTTCAGGTAGAGGTGCCGGGGTTATTTGTCATGCCACGACCAGCGACCCATTGGAAGAACCATAGCGGGTTGGGGGGACGCTACAACAGGAGCTACGTATATCAAACCCCTGATCTATATAACATGGATCGCGGAAGCCTGGCTCAGCACTGGTTCCAACTGTCCGCCATCTTGTCGTAACCAAACAAAGCCTTGTTTCTGTGGCTCGCATTGCTGTCTATCTGGTGTTAATCGCCTCGTCATGCCAAGTTGTGCTTGCTGTCTGGCTGTGTTATCACCTCGTCATGCCAAGCATGTGCTGCTATGTCCTGTACAAAACAGACCAGGACCTGGAAGTGGCAAATCTTTCCACCTGTGAGTAACACCACACAGTCCACACACACACAACGCACCCACCACACACACACACACCCACCCACCCACCACACACACACACACACACCCACCACCAACCACACACCCCACACCCACCACACACACCCACACACACGCACCCACCACCCACCACACACACGCCCCACCACACACACACGCACACCCCCCACCACACCCCACGCACCCACCCACACACACCCAGACACCCACACCCACACCACACACACACCCACACCCCACCCAGCCCATCACTCTAATCCATCTACCCATTCCAGTCATCCACCTACTAGTTAAAAAAAAAAAATAGGTGGATATGTATACTTTTTTATATAGGTAGATATAGATATAAGTATATTTTTTTTATACTTGTTAACAATTAGTGGGGAACGGAAGCAGACCTGAGTGCGGTTATGATACAAATGATCTCTAATAAGCGGTGCTTGTTCTAATTGAGATGTTTTATTTTGCAAAAAAAAAAAAAAGGAAAAAAAAGAACCTTGTGGTTAAAGTTTGGGTTTTTCATTAAAACCCCTATAACTAGGTTAGGTTTTTCTTTAAAAAACCCTTTAAGTTAGCTAGGTTAGGTTTCTTAAAACCCTATAAGGTTAGGTTGGTTTTTATTAAAATATTTTTTTTTTTGGGGGGGGGGTTCGTAAAATAAAACTTCCTCCTTCAAAAGCACCTTTTGGGTAGGCCAAGAAAAAATAGTTGATGTTCTTAAAACGCCCGGGGGCGAAACTCGTCCATTATTCCAAAAGTTGTTTCGTAGTCTAAATAAACATATTCTTTCACACTCAGCTCAGAGTTGAACTTGCTCTAGAGTTACGAACGACCCAGGTATGTGAAAATACTCAAAATCAGTGTACAAACAACCAACTTTCAATTCAATATCCCCAAATTTAAAAAAGGGTTTTTTTTTGATTAGGCCAAAGGTTTTTATTAATTTAAAACTTCCCCTGTAATCCCCGAAGTAGTTCTTATGCCCCACTGTGGCCCCGCCCGTACCCGGGGCCCGGGGCGGTACGGGGCTGACGCCGTTATAGTAAACGAAACTGCGCGTTCGTCTTTAGGTCAAAAACCCACAACCGGTGGTTGCTCATTAGGTCTGTACACTGCACTCTTAGCCTCCACTTTACCAATACACCCCCCTGTCACTACAACCCTTGTAGGCCTCGCAACACCCTTCACTACACACCGTAGGCCTCGCAACACACCTTCCCCCAAAAAACACCTGTACGGCCTCCCCCCAAGACACCTGTCATACCCCCAAACCCTTCGGCCTCGCAACACACCCCGTCACTAAAACACCCCTGTACGGCCCTGCCCAAAAAACCTTCACTACCCCCCTGTACGGCCCCGCAACACACCCCTTTATAAAACACCTTACGGCCTCCAAAGGACCCTTTCCCAAACCTGTACGCCCCCGCAACCCCACCCGTCACTACAACCTGACGGCCTGCAAGCACCTGTCACTACCACCTGTACGGCCTCGCAACACCCCCTGTCACTCCCACCTGTACGGCCCCCGCAAAACCTTTATACACACCCCGTACGGCTCGCAAGACCCTGTCACTAACACCTGACGGCCTGCAAAACACCTTTGTCTGTGTATACCTAAATAAAAGATTTGGGGTTCGACGAGACTAGGGTTTGGGAAATTTAGTATTAGAGTAGGGGTTTTAATGTATTGTAGGTGGTAATAGTAGTATAGTGGGAATAGTAGTATAGTAGTAGGTTTAATATATAGTAGGTGGGAATATAGGCTTCACATGCCCGCAGCCACCCCCAGCATGCCTGGGCCCGGCCCCTGTATTTTTTTTGGTTATTTAAGATGGGGGCTGGTGACTTCATTTCTCGGCCAAGCTAGCCCAGATCCCAATCCTGTTAAAATAGATCAGTGAATCAACACCCCCCGTTGGCCTCCCGCCCAAAAGCATTTCCCCTTTCCCTTCCCCCCTTTGGAGTAGCGGAGCGGGGGCTCCCCCGGGGCTTAAAAAAGATTTAAGGAAATTTTTTTCTTTTTTGAAAAGGGGGGGCTGTGTGGTTTTGTGGTTTCCCCTATAGATTCCGCCCCCCTGGCGAACCTCATATGGCCACAGTTTTGGGAAACCCGGTCCCACCCCGGGGAAGGTTTTTAAAGGGCCCCTTTGGGGAGATCCGATCACTTTTTTTTTTTTTTTTTTTTTTTTTTTTTTTAGTATTGCGGGAAATTTTGAAGAAAAAAAGAAGTTTTACGCGAGATATTTTGCTTGAAAAAATAAAGATATCGAAACGAACGCACGACTGACGGACGGTTTCTTTTACTTCAGTCCTATTACTTCAGACTTTGATAGATCACTTAGATACATCACTGGACAAGGAAAGGGAGAAGTTGTGTTCATTCCCAAGATTCCAATCATCCCATCAGACATGCCATTTGATTTCAAGAGACTTCAGTTCCCAATGAAAGTCAGCTTTGCCATGTCAATCAACAAGTCACAAGGCCAATCACTGAAGTATGTTGGACTTCACCTACTTCAACCTTGCTTCTCCCATGGTCAGCTCTACTGTATGTTGGATGCTCAAGAGTGGGAGATGGCAGCAAGCTCTTTATCCTCACACACAACAAAAAGACCAAGAACATTGTCTATCCTGCTGCTTTGCAGTAATATTTTGTCAGATTATGTGATAACCCAAAAATTATTCTGTGAGATTAAACTCATGGT
>JACEEZ010022552.1:107234-125201 GCA_016584305.1 Chionoecetes opilio
TTTAAAGGAGTAAGTTTTATCTAATTTATGATTTTTAAGGATTATCTGGAAGTATCATGTCATTGTGAATTAGCTGACACAGGGACTTTTAATCATTGTAACTGAAATATATTTGCAAAATATTGCAAAATTTGCAATATTTTTTGAAAAATAGATTTGCTTGAAAATTTGTTCCTTATAGTTATCGAGCATGATGAACACTAATCTAGAATCAGTTTTCAGTTACAATGATTAAAAGTCCCTATTTCAGCCAATTTCAGCCTTAATTTTGTTTTTTAAATCACGTTGTCTTTTTTAGGGAGATAGAGAAATTTACCTGTCCGTTGGTAAGTCTTTTTAGGGAACAATATAGAGTGTGGTAAGTCTTTTTAGGGAACAATATAGAGTGTGGTAAGTCTTTTTAGGGAACAATATAGAGTGTGGTAAGTCTTTTTAGGGAACAATATAGAGTGTGGTAAGTCTTTTTAGGGAACAATATAGTGTGTGGTAAGTCTTTTTAGGGAACAATATAGTGCGTGGTAAGTCTTTTTAGGGAACAGTATAGTGTGTGGTAAGTCTTTTTAGGGAACAGTATAGTGTGTGGTAAGTCTTTGTAGGGAACAATATAGTGTGTGGTAAATCTTTTTAGGGAACAATATAGTGTGTGGTAAGTCTTTTTAGGGAACAATATAGAGTGTGGTAAGTCTGTAGGGAAAAATTAGAAGTGTTAAATTTCTTTAGGGAAAAATTAGAGGTGGTAAGTATAGGTTCCTAAGAAGTCCCTATTTCAGCCAATTCACAATGACATGATACTTCCAGATATTCCTAAATTAATAATCACAAATTAGACAAAACTTACTCCTTTAAAAGTTAAATGGTTTGGCAATAACAGAACTCTTGCAATATTCACAATACATATAAGTCAAGGGGTGAAGTCTTTGCCACCAGATGTGAATGTATTTCAACACCTGCTCCAAATGGGGAGGCGGTAGCAGAGTGGTTAGCGTCTCCGAGTGGTGTTCTCGGTGACCCGTGTTCGATCCCGATTGAGACCCATAAATCCACTTAAAATCTGTCTGCACCGTCTATCTTGGTCTAAGAACACCCACATGCTGCCCATTAACTCTGCCTCGGATTGCGAGTGCATCGGATGACACAGGGGGGCGGCATGAGCATCTAATCACAGCCGTCACTATTAAAATCCTGCCTGCGCCACCACGGGCGAGGGCTAACCATCACAGCTCTCATGTGAACCTCCAGGGCCTGCCATCCCACCCCTGGAGCTCACGGCCTACACGCGCTATAGGTCAAGATGTAAAACAAAACAAAAAAATTACCCCGGTTTTGTCTGAGGCAATCCTGGATCCGGAGAGCCAAGTTGTTGATCACTGATATACTATTCTGCCTTCCTGACGGCTGCCATCTTGGTGGTGACGGCCGCTGCATACCACCAATGGATGGAGGACGACTCTCCTAGACATGGTCTTTCAAAAACCCATTATAAAATGTCGTTGAAGCATTATCGAATTGGTGCTCATCTCCGTGGCATTAGCCCTTGAGCCTGTAGTGGGTGACAACGCGTTACCCCGGGACACAGGGCTAGTGTGACATCCGGGCTACCACACAGGCGGCTTATAGTAAGCCCAAAGTACCAAAATACCAAGTAAACCCACTTCGTATACGAACAGAAAAATCTGGCAACTCCGATCAAATAGTGACGTAGATGGAAGACGCTCTCACTCCTCAAGGTTGCTTCGAGAGAGAGAGAGAGAGAGCGTTCCATCGACGTCACTATTTGACCGGAGTTGCCAGATTTTTCTGTTCGTATACGAAGTGGGTTTACTTGGTATTTTGGTACTTTAAGTAAGCCGACACAGTTCGTCGCGGGACGCCGCGCCCCGAGGCTCTATGGTTGCCCCGCGGGGCCGGTGCAACTCTGCGGTGCCACGAAGACTGTATCACACCTGCCCCTGGGGCCCATCGTGGCATTGCCAGACATACCCAGCAAGGCATTAGGGACCCTTGGGCATCCCAGGTCTACGCAACAGCTGGTGACGTATTAATTATGGTCTAGTGCATGACAGGGCGGGCCATCAAGGATGCCCCCGGGGGACCTGTAACAAGCCAGGGACCTCGGGGGAGGACAGGGAGGGTGCTCCCCCGGCTAAAGCCGGGGCTTTTACCGGCCTGGGGATGCAAGCTCCCCGTATCTCCGACGCCCCGGGCACTGCCCCGTGTAATTAATGTGAGACGTAAGTCCATGGAGATATGCCCCACCCGGCAGCCCACAGGTCAGGGTGCTGGGGTTAGTTGTCATGTCACGTGAGCCACCCATCGGACAGACCCGTAGCGGGATTACCAGAATGGAGACAATGAAAACATTTACGGGATGGAGAAAATGAAAAATTGACTTGTGTTGGAAATCCAGGCTTTCCGAATTAGCCGAAAGTCTGAATTAGCCGATGGTTACCTGTAGCCACTCCACACAATAATAAGTCACTCAAAAATGTCAAAACAGCACAGATATTATTAAATGTACTCACCAAAACCATTGTATTTATACTATAATTATAAGTACACACACTTATAATACCACATGATAATAATAATAACAATACAGATTACAATAGAACATATACACATAAGAACTGATAAACCATCAATTTCTTACTACTTAAAGATTAGATTATACACCCACACATATTTTTCACCTTGTAATGCTTCTATCATACTTCTAAGTTAGCATATACCTCCTTACACACACACACACACACACACAGATTGAATTATATTTCTCTCGCTCTCGCTCTCTCTCTCTCTCTCTCTCGCTCTCGCTCTCGCTCTCGCTCTCGCTCTCGCTCTCGCTCTCGCTCTCGCTCTCTCTCTCTCTCTCTCTCTCTCTCTCTCTCTCTCTCTCTCTCTCTCTCTTTCACACTCCTTTTCTATATATTGCAAGAGTTCTGTTATTGCCAAACCATTTCACTTTTAAAGGAGTAAGTTTTATCTAATTTATGATTTTTTAAGGATTATCTGGAAGTATCATGTCATTGTGAATTGGCTGAAATAGGGACTTTTAATCATTGTAACTGAAAACTGATTCCAGATTAGTGTTCAGCATGCCCGAAAACTGCTAAGAACTCATTTTCAAGCAAATCTATTCCTCAAAAAATATTGCAAATTTTGCAAGGCATACAATATTGCAAATTTTGCAAGGCATACAATATTGCAAATTTTGCAAGGCATACATACCACTTGAAAAAATTGCAATATTTAATGGCGAAGAGTTTAAGTTCATGCATATTTCTTGAGAGTCTCATAATGGCATTTCTTTAGTGTGTTTTACGGTTTTTTATTTGATAATATTATAGAACAAACATTTCCGAAGATAACAGTATATCTTTTATACTGATAAACATATATCAGGTAGGAAATTACCCGATTTCATGATGTTATGTATTTAGTTAACGCTAATTTATGTATGCTGCTAATTCATTTATCAGAAAACGAAATATATCAATGGAAAGCTAACTAAATTCCGCTTCTATTGATATTCGCCATGTAAAATGTTTTCTCGCAAAATATTAAATAACGAAGAGTTTAAGTTCATGCATATTTCTTGAGAGTCTCATAATGGCATTTCTTTAGTGTGTTTTACAGTTTTTTATTTGATAATATTAAAGAACAAACATTTCCGAAGATAACAGTATATCTTTTATACTGATAAACATATATTTGGTAGGTAAACTTGTACGGGGAGCGGAGCGGGTGGGCACTAGATGGTGTGACGTCACGGGCTATGTATCAAGCCTTGTCATCTCGGTGGCCTCGGTCTTAGCCGGGGGTTTGTGACCTGCCTCCCGGGGTTATGGCCTCGGCCAACACTAAGCACTAAGGATGAATGATAAAAAATGTAGATATGGAAACGGGCCATACGAGTATAGCTCAGGCCCTGTAAAATACAACTACGTAGATGAATACACACACACACACACACACACACACACACACACACACACACACACACACACACACACACACACACACACACACACACACACACTAAAACTTATCATAATATAAGTTATTCAATTAAGGTTGCACATTTTCTATAATTTTAATACCTTTTTATTCTTTTTTTATTATCAATGTTCTTATTTCATCGTCCTAATAAATATTCAAATGACTCATCTATCATTAATTGACTATCGTATTTTTTTATTAATATTAATAGTAGTAATATAATTATTATTATTATCATATTATTATTATCATTATTTGTATTATTATTTTATCAATATTATCATCATCATTACTACTTTTATAATCATTATCGTTTTCATTATAAATATTAGTATCATTAGCATTCTTATTATCTTTTACGTTATTGTTGTTATTATTATCATCATTACTATCACTATTATTATAGTTACCATCATTATTATTATTATTGTAACTGTTATTAATATAATTATTACGGACATTATTTCATTTTTCATTATCATCATGATCTATTATTATTATCATTGTTTTTATTATCATTAATATAATTATTACTGCTATTAATATTTATGTACTTTTTATAATCATCAACATTATCATCATTTTCGTGTGTGTGTGTGTGTGTGTGTGTGTGTGTGTGTGTGTGTGTGTGTGTGTGTGTGTGTGTGTGTGTGTGTGTGTGTGTGTGTGTGTGTGTGTGTGGAAAAAGGGAGAGAGAGAGAGAGAGAGAGAGAGAGAGAGAGAGAGAGAGAGAGAGAGAGAGAGAGAGAGAGAGAGAGAGAGAGAGAGAGAGAGGAGATGAAGGGATTAAAGGATTGGTAATGGAATCTGCGTGTGAGGAAAATTTGTTCTTCCTTACTTTCATCTGTCTGTATATTATTATTTTCTCTCTCTCTCTCTCTCTCTCTCTCTCTCTCTCTCTCTCTCTCTCTCTCTCTCTCTCTCTCTCCTCTCTCTCTCTCTCTCTCTCTATCTCTCTCTCTCTCTCTCTCTCTCTCTCTCTCTCTCTCTCTCTCTCTCTCTCTCTCTCTCTCTCTCTCTCTCTTTTTTTACCACTGAAGCGGCTAGCGACACAGCTATACATCACGCTGATGGCGAGGGTGAGGCACAACATATGGACACACAAGTAGTTGATAGCCATGCTAATAAGCAATTTTCAAGACCCTCGACGGGAGCTATCAGTAAAACTAGTAATAGTAAATCTTATGACAGTAACTCGGCATCCTTGGTGGGACATACGGTATTTACTACTGCCGCGGGACCTCGTGTGAGGATCCCAATTACACCACCGGATATATACAAACGCCAAGCAACATCTGGAAAAGTAAGGAAAAGTAGTTTACCATCCTCTACAATACAGAAAAAAGATGCTGGGCTTTCAAATACCACAGCGTCTACAAGCCGTAAGGCTTCTACTGCATCATCATCACACAAAAAATAAAGTCTTCAATCCTCCAATGGAATATTTGTGGATTACGTGCAAACTGGGAAGAACTAGCCCTTCTCATCAACGAGTTGGACCCAGTTATTATATGTTTACAAGAGACAATGGTAGGGCAGGGAAGGTGTCTCTGCCCGAAAGGTTTTATCCCTGTACACACACCACCTCCAGCAGGTGCTGGCTTTAGTGGCGGTTGTGGCCTTTACCATCGTCGGGATGTCCCCTTCTCTGTCATCCCGCTGCAGTCACCCTTGCAGGCTGTAGCAGGTCGTATCCATCTGCACAAGACCTACACTGTCTGCTCAATATATCTACCTCCAAATGACGAGATACCTCTCCAAGATCTTGAGAATCTTATCCGCCAGCTTCCCCGTCCATTTTTTCTCCTTGGAGACATGAATGGGCGGCATTTTCTGTGGGGAGATTCCACCAGAAATCGTCGCAGTGATTCTCTCGTAACTTTTATAGATGGCAACAACCTAAAAATATTAAACACAGGAGAACCTACACATTTCCATTCGCAGACGGGAACATTGACTGCTATTGACCTATCACTCTGCAGTCCACAGGTCGCTCTCGACTTCTCATGGGAGGTGGCCGATTGTCTTCGAGGGAGTGACCATTATCCCATACTACTAAAAGCAGTGTCATCGCCCCCTTCCCGATGTCTCCCAAAATGGTGCCTCTCTCGTGCAGACTGGGAGGGCTTTCAAAAGGCTTGTGTTTTTGAACATCATATAGATGACTTTCAGAAGATAGATGAGGCCGTTGATTACTTTGTGACTCGAATCCATTTTGCAGCCTCGCTGAGCATCCCCCGCACTTCTGGCTCTTTCTCCCGCCGGCCTGTTCTGTGGTGGAATCAGGACTGTACGGCAGCGAGAGTCACTCCCGCGTGCTGAACATATCGAATCATTGCAGCTCTCGCATGAGGAGCACCCCNAGGATTTTAAATCAATTTTAACATGTACGAGAAAAATAAATTTCCTAGGATTTCCTTAGATTTTGGGTTCCCTTAGAAATTTCCTTCTCAGGCCTAAATTTCCTAAAAATAAGGAAATTTCCTTGAAAGTGGAAACACTGGTTCACTGTAACATCAGGATTGCCAGATAGTTGGGCGGGTTTATGGTCAAATTAACTGCTAAAAAAGTATTTACATTTTTATATTACGAGTATTTAAATACAATGTATCTAAATACTCATAGAAGTCTTTAAATACTGTATTTAAATACATGACAATCAATGTATTTATAAATACATTTCTAAATACACAAATGTATTTAAATACGTATTTAAATACAAATGTATTTAAATACTACCCATCTCTGGTTATGTGTGGTTGTGAAATTACGAAAATGTTACATAGACGCTTAGCACTCTGTGAAGGGTTGTGGTGTGGAGGGAATGTGGTGATGGTCGTGCAGTCATCACTTGTCTCTATTGTATCTATAAACTTTCAATGTTATATAATATGCGATGCAGTTTAACAGGCACATCTTAACACCAAACTATGGAAGAGCGTATTCGGTGGTGTTGACAAAATATTAACAAACTTGCATTGCGAGTTACGACGCTAAACATTGAACTACCTCAGACACTGTACCCGTCTAGCAAATATCCCGATGCTTTATAGATCTCATTATTGTACTCATTATACTTGTACTAATCATTATACATGTACTAATCATTATACATGTACTAATCATTATACTTGTACCAATCATTATACTTGTACTAATCATTATACTTGTACTAATCATTATACTTGTACTAATCATTATACTTGTACTAATCATTATACTTGTACTAATCATTATACTTGTACTAATCATTATACTTGTACTAATCATTATACTTGTACCAATCATTATACTTGTACTAATCATTATACTTGTACCAATCATTATACTTGTACTAATCATTATACTTGTACTAATCATTATACTTGTACTAATCATTATACTTGTACTAATCATTATACTTGTACTAATCATTATACTTGTACTAATCATTATACTTGTACTAATCAAGCACTGGGTAATAAGAGGCGGGAAAGAATGTATCGCTGGAGAGGTGAGAGCCAGCTGCCAGCAGACCAAAATGAAATAATAATATAGACAAAGATATAGACTGGAAGATGGGATAGGGGGCAAGTAATAGGGGGGGGAAGAGAAGATAATATAGTATTAGAGAAAGACACAGAGGCTTAACTCTGCGTGCCGTGAGGGCGAGGACATGAGGCAGAAAAATGAGTTTTGCTGGTGAGAGAAGTAAAGGCTGCATCGTTATGTGGTGTTATGAGGGTGATCTTAGGAGGTGTGATGGTAAGAGGAAGGAGGCATTTGGTGTTTGTTTGTGTGAAGGTGAGAAGATCTTGTGTATTTTTAAGACATGTGATTGTGTTGTTGGCGGGTCAAAGAAAGTATGTGCCAGGTTTGGTGCGCTCTGATTGGCTGTTTAAGTTGAGAGAGTTTGTGAGGCAGCGGGATGAAGGCATGGTCTCTGATTGGCCGAATAGTGTTATGAGTGTTTTTCAGCGAGGGTACCTTCAGAGACGGCGTGCTTAGCCACCGGGCAGTAGGTGTCTAATGGCAATTTGTACCGAAATGTAAGACCGAAAATTCAGTAAGAGTAATGGTGAGGGAGAAGGATTTTATTTATGTAAGGATAGTTTCAGGAAGGATATTTATGTCTTGGTCAAGGAGAGATAGAGTTAGGGGGTTGGCACGACGGCGGCTGAGACGGGTAAGTTTTTCCTTGAACTGGGGGCGAATAAGGGAATATTTTTCAAGTTGTTTTATAATTTTATTGTGCCATACGATATTAAGGGGAGGGCGATTAGTTCCGACATGGAGGGATTCTGATGTAGTGAAATCATACCATTTAGTGTCATGTATCCATCTTAAAGCGCTATTCTGTATTCTCTGAAGGAGCTTGGTGTTTGTTAATGCAGAGTTTAAGAGCCATAGGGCAGTAAGTAAGGAGAGGAAGAATAAATGCGCTGTATAGGTGTTTTTTAGTTTTTAGGGAGGCTGAGCGGAAGCGGTATAGAGAGGAGAGAGCCTTTTTTGCTATTGCCTGTTTTGTTTTTATGTGTTGGTTGAATCTAAAGTTATTGTCGATATTGAGCCCCAAGATTGTGGTGGTTTTGGTGATGGATATGGGGACAGGATGGGGTAGGATTGAGTTATGGTAGAGGATGCGGGGGGTTTTAGTTTTTATGTTGAAATAAGTGGCTTTAGTCTTGTCAGGATGGGAGTGGATTAGCCATTTCAGCTCCCACAAGGACAATACATTTAGTTCCCGTTGCATGCGGGTTGTCAAAGCGTCTAGCGCGTTTGCGCTTGTGAGGACTGTCACGTCGTCAGCGTATTGGATGTAGGCTACATTGAGTCAGGGTGAGAAGTGTCGGGAATGTCATGCGTATACATGTTATAAAGTAGGGGAGCTAAGACCGAGCCTTGAGGGACACCGGCTTGTGGGGTAAAGAAATCTGATGTCTTTTTCAAGTGCAAGATTCTACTTTGTCTGTCAGTCAGATAGTTGCAAAGTAATTTAATGAGTGGATTAGGTAGGTTAAAGTCGTGTAGAATCTTATACTTGAGTCCTGTGTGCCAGACTGTGTCAAATGCTTTCTGCACGTCTTTTTTGTCACGATAAGCGTTTTATTTCTTGTGTATCTGGAGGAGTCAACGTAGGTCAGAATGGTGTTTAGAGCGTCTTCTGTCGAGGTGTAGGGACGGAAACCAAATTGTGCGGGGGGGATGTAATTTTCAGTCTCTAGATGTGACCTAAGTCTGTAAAAAATTAAGCGTTCAAATGTCTTTCCGAGTCCGTCAAGTAGGCTAATGGGTCTGTAGTTGGAGGGATCTGTCGGGGGTTTGGAGGGCTTGGGTATAAGTCGTATGTTGGCTGTCTTGAATGGTATGGGGAAGTACCCGCATGCAAGGGAAGCATTGTAAAGGTTTGTGAGAGCCTCAATGGCGTTAGGAGGGAGTTTTCGGAGGGCATGGTAGGTAAGGCCTGTTGGGCCGGGAGCACGTCGCGGTGAGTGACGGAGAACTACTTTCACCTCGTCCGGGGTGAAAGGTAGGATGAGATGTTGGTGAAGGTGATTATTATGGAGGTTTGCGTGGAGTATTCGTGGTTCATGTTGTATCAGATCGTGTCCCTGTCGCATTCGTTGTTCAATATCATTAAAGTGTTGTATAACAGGAGGATGTTGTGTAGGTGGGTGTGGTTGAAAGATGTGTTCCCAGTGTTGCTTGAATGCTTCGGCTACCTCACAGGGGTCTGAAATTTTGTTGTTGTTTATTTGGAGGTATTCGAAGTGTTGTGTTGCTGGTGAACCTTTTAGTGAACGTATTCGTGCCCAAAATTTGGAAGGAGTGGTGATTCTGCCAAAATTTGGAAGGAGTGGTGATTCTGACCAGACCAGCGCACTCCCTTTATACTCGCGCTAAGGACACCACCACCACCACCACCACCACAAGAGTACCAGAGACAGAGTACCAAAGATTTCTTATTATAGTTACTTTGACCACCACCGCCACTACCACCACCACCACTGCCTCGCCCCCGTCACGTAGGTCCCCTCATTGGGCGGGAGAAAATTTATAATACAGAACTAACATTATATTCAAACATATCAAAAGCCGTATTTATGGATGGATGGAGAGAGAGAGAGAGAGAGAGAGAGAGAGAGAGAGAGAGAGAGAGAGAGAGAGAGAGAGAGAGAGAGAGAGAGAGAGAGAGAGAGAGAGAGAGAGAGAGAGAGAGAGAGTTGTATACGGTACTATAATTATATTCAAACATATCAAAAGTCGTATTCATGGATGAAGAGCAAGAGAGAGAGAGAGTCAGACTACTGTATTAATATCAACTCCTTTTATGAATGTCTAATCAAAGACTACTCTATACTGGACTTGCTACTCATTTTGGGCTATTTCCAGTGGAGGCCAGTATTGCGATTCCTGCCATTTTTTAACATCACTCCCTTTTCCCTTCCTAAGGTTTATCAGTATATATGATATACCGTTATCTTCGTAAATGTTTTTGTTCTATAATATTATCAAATAAAAAACAGTAAAATGCAATAAAGAAATGCCATTATGAGAGAGTTAAGAAATATGCATGAACTTAATATTCACTTGAACTCATCGCCATTTAATATTTTGCGAGAAAACATTTTAGATGCTAGCGATAGAAAGAAGCGGATTTTCATTAGCTTTCCATTGCTATATTTTGTTTTCTGATAAATGAATCTTAACCATGCATAAATTAGCGTTAACTAAAAAAATAACATCATCTATCGGGATAATTACCCGATGGATGATATTATTTATTTAGTTAACGCTAATTTATGCATGGTTCTAATTCATTTATCAGAAAATGAAATATAGCAATGGAAAGCTAATTAAATTCCGCTTCTATTGATATGTTGCATGTAAAAAGTCTTCACGCAATATATCAAATTGCGATGAGTTTAAGTGAATATAAGTTCATGCATATTTCTTCAGAGTCTCATAATGGAATTTCTTTAGTGTATTTTACAGTTTTTTATTTGATAATATTATAGAACAAACATTCACGAAGATAACAGTGTATCATTTATACTGATATGCCATAGTCTACTGTATTCATGGAACACTTTTTTACTTGCCGATACGATTGATGATGTTATTTTTTTAGTTAACGCTAATTTAGGCATGGTGGTAATTCATGTATCAGAAAACGAAATGTATCAATGGAAAGCTAATGAAAATCCGCTTCTTTCTATCGCTAGCATCTAAAATGTTTTCACGCAAAATATTAAATGGCGAAGAGTTTAAGTATATATTGAGGTCATGCATATTTCTTCACTCTCTCATAATGGCATTTCTTTAATGTATTTTACTGTTTTTTATTTGATAATATTATAGAACAAGCAGTTACGAAGATAACGGTATATCATATATACTGATAAACCTTAGGAAGGGAAATAGGGGTGATGTTCTAAAATGGCAGGAATCGCAAAACTGACCTCCACTGGTCATGGGCGGGTTGGCGCGGGGCACGAGTAGCAAGTCCAGTATAGAGTAAGTCTTTGGTCTAATGTTTATCGTGGAGTTTGTTGAGGTAAATAGGCCTACTCGTCATGTAGCGTATCGTTGTGTTGAAGGTGTGTGCGTGGGTAATGTGCTGAGGATGAAGGGGAAATAAAGTGATAGGCCTACCTGGCTGCTAACTCATTCACATGTGTGTGTATATAATGTAGTTATGTTTGTGGCTAGAATAGAAAACAAATTACTATCTACTACCTCTATTAATAAAAATGATAAATTGATGATGTTGATAATTATAATAACGATAATAATAACAAAGATGATAGTAATAACAAATTAACTGATAATAAAAATAACGATAACAAATTTAATATTACTAATAGTGATACTACTATGTACTACTACTACTACTACTACCAGTGGCGGCTCGTGATTAAATATAATGGAGGGACTGCAAGCTTAACACAACAGTAGGGTAGGTTTATAGCTGATGTNTAAACGACGTCCCAAATTTTGGGAAAGGAGTGTGTTTCTGCCAAATTTTGGGAAGGAGTGGTGATTCGCCCAGACCAGCGCACTCCCTTTATACTCGCGCTAAGGACACCACCACCACCACAAGATACCGAGCCCAGAGTCCCAAAGATTCTTATTATGTTATTTGACCAAAAACCGCCAATACCACACCACACTCCCTGCCCCGTCAAGTGGGTTTCCCTCATTGGGCGGGAGAAAATTTTAATACAAAAACTAACTTTATATTCCAACATACAAAAGCGTATTTAGGATGGATGGGGGAGAGAGAGAGAGAGAGAGAAGAGAGAGAGAGAGAGAGAGAGAGAGAGAGAGAGAGAGGAGAGAAGGAGAGAGAGAGAGAGAGGAGAGAGAGAGAGAGAGAGAGTGTACGGTACTATAATTATATTCAAACATATCAAAAGCCGTATTCATGGATGAAGAGCAAGAGAGAGAGAGAGAGAGAGAGAGAGAGAGAGGAGAGCTGGTCAGATTTACTGTATTATCAACCCCTTTTTATGAATGTCTAATAAAAAGACTACTCTATACTGGACTTGTACTCATTTGGCTATTTCCAGTGGAGGCCAGTATTGCGATTCTGCCATTTTTTAACATCCACTCCCTTTCCCTTCCTAAGGTTTATCAGTATATATGATATACCGTTATCTTCGTAAATTTTTTTGTTCTATAATATTATCAAATAAAAAACAGTAAAATGCAATAAAGAAATGCCATTATGAGAGAGTTAAGAAATATGCATGAACTTAATATTCACTTGAACTCATCGCCATTTAATATTTTGCGAGAAAACATTTTAGATGCTAGCGATAGAAAGAAGCGGATTTTCATTAGCTTTCCATTGCTATATTTTGTTTTCTGATAAATGAATCTTAACCATGCATAAATTAGCGTTAACTAAAAAATAAACATCATCTATCGGGATAATTACCCGATGGATGATATTATTTATTTAGTTAACGCTAATTTATGCATGGTTCTAATTCATTTATCAGAAAATGAAATATAGCAATGGAAAGCTAATTAAATTCCGCTTCTATTGATATGTTGCATGTAAAAAGTCTTCACGCAATATATAAAATTTGCGATGAGTTTAAGTGAATATAAGTTCATGCATATTCTTCAGAGTCTCATAATGGAATTTCTTTAGTGTATTTTACAGTTTTTATTTGATAATATTATAGAACAAACATTCACCGAAGATAACAGTGTATCATTTATACTGATATGCCATAGTCTACTGTATTCATGGAACACTTTTTTACTTGCCGATACGATTGATGATGTTATTTTTTTAGTTAACGCTAATTTAGGCATGGTGGGTAATTCATGTATCAGAAAACGAAAATGTATCAATGGAAAGCTAATGAAAATCCGCTTCTTTCTATCGCTAGCATCTAAAATGTTTTCACGCAAAATATTAAATGGCGAAGAGTTTAAGTATATATTGAGGTCATGCATATTTCTTCACTCTCTCATAATGGCATTTCTTTAAGTATTTTACTGTTTTTATTTGATAATATTATAGAACAAGCAGTTACGAAGATAACGGTATATCATATATACTGATAAACCTTAGGAAGGGAAATAGGGGTGATGTTCTAAAATGCAGGAATCGCAAAACTGCCTCCACTGGTCATGGGCGGTGGCGCGGGGCACGAGTAGCAAGTCCAGTATAGAGTAAGTCTTTGGTCTAATGTTTATCGTGGAGTTTGTTGAGGTAAATAGGCCTACTCGTCATGTAGCGTATCGTTGTGTTGAAGGTGTGTGCGTGGGTAATGTGCTGAGGATGAAGGGGAAATAAAGTGATAGGCCTACCTGGCTGCTAACTCATTCACATGTGTGTGTATATAATGTAGTTATGTTTGTGGCTAGAATAGAAAACAAATTACTATCTACTACCTCTATTAATAAAAATGATAAATTGATGATGTTGATAATTATAATAACGATAATAATAACAATGATGATAGTAATAACAAATTAACAATGATAATAAAAATAACGATAACAAATTTAATATTACTAATAGTGATACTACTATGTACTACTACTACTACTACTACCAGTGGCGGCTCGTGATTAAATATAATGGAGGGACTGCAAGCTTAACACAACAGTAGGGTAGGTTTATAGCTGATGTTTACGGATTTCATGGCATTTCTAGTAAAGGGCTTTCCCATATTTCCCTTTATAGCGTCATGGGTTTTCCAGATGCTGCTGACGATATGTGGATCCTACTTGTGTATATAGTTCGGTGTAGGCAAAGTAACACAGAGACCGTTCTTAGTTACTTGGGGTGTAGGGATAAAGGACACACCTATACGTAAGTGTTTAGCTGATGTTTGTTGATTTTTAAATGTGAAAGACGTGTTAGTAGGAGGCAGTACCTGGGTGTTGGTGAGGACCTTAATGCCTGTAGAAGAAATACCTCCACTGTCCTGTTTTGCGCTATCTTATCAAGCCTTTCTTTGGGTCTCTATCGAACTATAGTCTTTTTTTTTATCGAGGCGAAAATTCTATTCTATCTTAAAGTAATCGTCCAGACCCAATTTTTTTTTGCTTAATTATGTTGAATGAACATTCAAAACACCTAATCCACCAAAAATAATTGATTTCCAGGCCTTATTTCCGTAAAAACACGACTTTTGTAAAAAGCGCGCGAAATGTTTTTTCTTCCCTCCAACAGGGCTACGCATGTTATTGATGACGTCAGAAAAGGGACACTCCAATGTAAACAACACTCGTCTGCCTCTGTGAGACCTGTCGGCAAATGTTATGATGAGCGATTGTACTTCGGTGTCAGACAGTGAATCTGTCGCTGTGATAGATCTAGAGTACGATGCTTAATCTGAGACCGAACTAAATGACGTTGCTCGCGTATATGAGGAAAACGAACCAGATTGTGATGGGAGCCCAACCCTATATGTTTGAGCCAGAGTACGAGGTGGATGAACAGGTGTTAGCGGAGCCTGCTGAGGTTCAACACTACTACACACACACAAACACTTCTACACACACACACAAACACTACTACACACACACAAACACTACTACACACACACAAACACTACTACACACACACACAAACACTACTACACACAAACACTACTACACACACACACACACAAACACTACTACACACACACACACACAAACACTACTACACACACACACACACAAACACTACTACACACACACACACACAAACTACTACACACACACACACACACAAACACTACTACACACACAAACATTACTACACACACACAAACACTACTACACACACACACAAGCACTACTACACACAACACAACACTACTACGCACACACACACACACACACACAAACATACTACGCACACACACAAACACAAACACTGCTACACACACACACAAAACATTACTACACACACACACACACACACACACACAAACAAACACTACTACACACACACACACACACACACACACACACACACACAAACACACTACAACACACACACACACATAAACACACACACAAACACTACTACACACACACACACACACACACACACACACAAACACTACTACACACACACACACCAAAACACTACTACACACACACACAAACACTACCACGCACACACACACACAAACACTACTACACACACACACAAACACTACTACACACACACAAACACTACTACACACACACAGAAACATTACTACACACACACACACAGTTACACACACACAAACACTACTACACACACACAAACACTACTACACACACACACACACACACACACTACTACGCACACACACACACACAAACACTACTACGCACACACACACACACAAACACTACTACGCACACACACACACACAAACACGCACACACACACACACAAGCACTACTACACACACACACAAACACTACTACACACACACACACAAACACTACTACACACACACACAGCAGCGCGGGAAGAGGAGCCTCCCTTTTGCTACGTCACCGAGCCGTGTCGCATCGTCTGCCAGTTGCCATGAGCGTTTTCGAAGCTCGGGGAATTTACAGATTTTGATTGCGGATTATTCAAAAACGGCTGACTGGATGCAAAAAGTGACAACATATTGTTGATACACTCGATAATGGCTATACTCTAACTACATTAAATCAGAAATGATGAAATGGTCTGGACGATTACTTTAAGGTCTCATGCTTAAATTTATGCCTATGTTTACCTGATAATATGGTTGACAAAATACTAACAAACTTGCATTACGAGTTACGACGCTAAACATTGAGCTACCTCAGACACTGTACCAGTTTAGCAAATATCCCGATGCTCTATAGATCTCATTATTACTCTCATTATACTTGTACTAATCATGGACTGGGTAATAAGAGGCGGGAAAAAATGTATCGCTGGAGAGGTGAGAGCCAGACCAGACCATGGAGCGCACTCCTTTTATATTCGCGCTTAAGACCACCACCACCACCACCACCATCATTACCTTGCCTTCGTCACGTAGGTCCTCACATGGGGCGGGAGAAAAATTATAATACAGAACTAGCATTATATTCAAACATATCAAAAACCGTATTTATGGATGGATACGCGACCATCCTATACATGTTAGAGGGGAGATGAGAGAGAGAGAGAAGAGGAAAAGAAGAGAGAGAGAGAGAAAGAGTAGAAGAGAAGAGAGGGGAGAGAGAGAGAGAAGAGAGGGATACTTACTATCATTATATTCAAACATTTTAAAAGCCGTATTTACGAATGGAGAGAGAGAGAGAGGAGAGGAGAGAGAGGGGAGAGAGAAGGGGAGGAGAGGAGAGAGAGAGAGAGAGAGAGAGAAGAGAGAGAGAGAGAAAGAGGAAAAGGAGAGAGAGAGAGAGAGAGGAGTGGTGTCAGACAACTGTATTAATATCAACTCCTGTTATGAATGTCTAATATTTATCCTATTAATGTAGTACCTCCGATTGCGAGTGCATCGGAGGACACAGGAGGGCGGCATGAGCCTCTAATCACGGGCGTCACAATGTAACTATTCGCCGATTTATGCCCTACGCAACTTACGACTGTTCGACTTACGACTGGAGGTAAATGCTGATAAAATATATATATTTTAATATATATATATATATATATATATATATATATATATTATAATATATATAATATATTATATATATATATATTATATTATAATATATATATATTATATATATATATATATAGGACGGATCTTGGGCAAAGTTTTTTGGAGGGCATGTTACTGAAGAAGTTTTTTGGGAGGCAATGTTACCGGATAGCCTATAGTCTGCTGTAATGTAGTATTTAGGCGGGTCAATACATCGTTGAACCCCAAAAAAATGGATAAAAAATGTTTTTTAATGGATTCTACTACATCTTAATATGCTTAATAACATACTAAAAATCTAGTGAAATCCTGCTTTCAGAAATATATTGTTTTCAAGATGGCGTCCGACATGGCTACTGGGAGTTTACGGTGGCTGTATCTCAATGGGTATTCAACCTAAAAATGTGGCTTTGGTGTCAACCCTAGGTTAGGGGGCAAGGGGAATTTAACAAAAGGGGTAAATTGCATGGTATATTATTTATATAAAAAATAATAATAATGCATAGTCTATAACTGTTTAACATCAGGTAATGAGTAGGAAATATGGATTTAATTGGATTCTAAGCAAAATAAAGTTTGCCTGGGTTGCCCCAGTTCAGGTGAACTCATCATCTTCTAACTCCTCTGGAAGAATACTGTTGAGTGGATTGTTGCATTCTTCTAGCTGGCACAGTCCACAGACAGTATAGTGCATGGCAGTCCTTGTCTTCTACATGAACATCGGACTGTCTTACAAGTAGTTGAACAGTTTCAAGAGACTTTCAAGACGTCTGGAGCAGCTTCATTTGACAGAGGGATTTCAAATGATTATTTGTAAATTCATCCCAGTTGAACATCCATAAAA
>JACEEZ010022552.1:125611-130611 GCA_016584305.1 Chionoecetes opilio
AGGGGGTTTTCCCTTGAAAGGTTTTCCCAATTTCCCATGTCGGTTTTTCCAGATGTTGCTGACGAGATGTGGATCTTACTTGTGTATATATAGCTCGGTGTAGGCAAAGTAACACAGAGACCGTTCTTAGTTACTTGGGGTGTGGGGATAAAGGACACACCTATACGTAAGTGTTTAGCTGATGTTTGTTGATTATTAAATGCGAAAAAACGTGTTAGTAGGAGGCAGTACCTGGGTGTTGGTGAGGACCTTAATACCTGTAGAAGAAATACCTCCACTGTCCTGTTTTGCGCTATCTTAATTATCAAGCCTTTCTTTGGGTCTCTATCGAACTATAGTCTTCTTTTTTTTTAGCGAGGCGAAAATTCTATTCTATTTTAAGGTCTCATGCTTAAACTTATACCTATGTTTACCTGATAATATGGTTGACAAAATACTAACAAACTTGCATTGCGAGTTACGACGCTAAACATTGAACTACCTCAGACACTGTAACAGTTTAGAAAATATCCCGATGCTCTATAGATCTCATTATTGTACTAATTTTACTTGTACTGATCATTATACTTGTACTAATCATTATACTTGTACTAATCATTATACTTGTACTAATCATGGACTGGGTAATAAGAGGCGGGAAAAAATGTATCGCTGGAGAGGTGAGAGCTAGACCAGACCATGGAGCGCACTCCTTTTATATTCGCGCTATTATAGAACGTTCCATCGTAATGCATGTCATCCATATAATTAGTAGAACAACAGAAGAACTATATTTTTTGGTATTCAGATGCGGTGCATCAATGTTTATCGCGAAATTAATTTATGAAAAATATTAGTCGCGGAGCCAAAACACAGTAGACCAACCTTTGAGTTAAAACTGCCAGCGACCACTGGCATTTCTCGAGTTTCAGATCTTTGGAATTGCCTTCATCACGTAGGTCCTCTTATGGGGCGGGAGAAAAATTATAATACAGAACTAACATTATATTCAAACATATCAAAAGCCGTACTTATGGATGGATACGCGACCATCCTATACAATGATAGTTACATGTTAGAGGAGAGAAGAGAGAGAGAGAGAGAGAGAGAGAAGAGAGGAGAGGAGAGAGAGAAGAGAGGAGAGAGAGAGAGAGAGAGAGAGAGATGTATTAATATAAACTCCTTTATGAATGTCTTATGTTTATAATTAATGTAGTGCCTCCGATTGTGAGTGCATCGGAGGACACAGGGGGGCCGCATGAGCCTCTTCTAATCACGGCGTCACAATGTAACTATTCGCCGACTTATGACCTACGCAACTTACGACTTTTCGATTTTACGACCGGAGGTAAATGCTGATAATATATATTTTATATATATATAATCTATATATAAAATATATATATATATTATATATATATATATAATATATATATATAATATAAAAAAATATATATATAATATAATATATATATATATATAAAATATATATATATATATATATATATATAATATATATTATATCATGATGTTTCAGGGTGACAGAGACACTCGGTATACTTGGGGTTATTTATGCGCAACGTTTCGCCAAGGCACTTGGCATCATCAGGCTAAAAATAGAAAAAATTTAATATATTGTAATGCTAAAAAGCGAACATCTAAAAAATTAATTCTAAGAAACAATAAAATATTCCTATATTATCTAAAATTACTAACTACTAAATAAAATATAATTGTACTTAACGGACCTTGGTGTGTATGCTGTCTGAGTTGGTAGAGGACTGAATGAACACTAATTTTGTGGGTGACATTTCAGCTTGTGTGGGGCGATCGAACCGAGAGTCGGGCAATCGAAACAGTGGTAGTCATTTGAGTATATGTAGTTGGTGTGAAATGACTTGGTTATTAAGATCAGGGGACAAATGCTTGATGTGTATAGCTTCTAATAATTTAGTGTCACTAGGGTAGTGTGCCTTGGATAGGATACTAAAGTCATTCATAGAAAAAGGGTGATCTAAATCATGTGAGTGTGAGCGGATTGCAGATTGCGAAGGTAAAGAAATGGGTCGACCAGTACGTGCAGAAACACCTTTATGCTCAGAAAGCCTAAGGGTTAGATTCCTTGTCGTCTCGCCGACGTATCTAGCGTTACAACTAGAAATTTGAATTCGTAAATTATGTTAGAAATAAGGGCTTTAGGTATAGAGTCTTTATATTTGAAATGAGTTCTTAGGGTAAAAGAATTAGTAAAAATAAATATAAATTTTGAGTTAGGAAGATGTGACTTAAGTAGATCATTGAGTTTTTCCCGAATGGTGTAACTGAGATGGCCATAAAATGGGAGTTTAACATAGTGTGTGTCTAATATGGGTTCGGGTTCGTTCGACTCTGGGTTAAAATTTTTTATCTAAGAACTTTGAGATGATTGTTTCAATTAATTTGAGGGGGTAGCCTTTGTTTTGGAAAAAATTAGTAAGGAATTTGATCTCATTATCAAAGGAAACCAATTAGATGAGAAACTATAGCATCTGTGTAGTAGGGTCTTAATAGAAATTGATTTTAAAAAGGTTAGGGATCAATGAAGCATATTGAGTTCCTAAGCCAGTGAAAGTAGGTTTTGTATAGACTGAGGTGGTAAGGTAATTATTTTTACGAGTAACTAGGATATCTAAAAATGGTAGTGATGATTGTTTTTCAATTTCATATGTGAACTTAATATTTGGGTGCTGAGAATTAAGGTACTTCAAAAATAAGGGAATGTGCTCGGTATTTTTAAAAAGTAAAAAAGTGTCGTCTACATATCGTTTATAATAAAAAGGTTTAAAAAGTTTAGGACAGTTAGACAGCCACATGTCCTCATGGTGACATAAAAAAGCATTAGCAAATGAAGGACCCAGGCACGATCCCATGGAAACACCATCAGTTTGGACATAAAGTTTTTTGTTAAAAATAAATGGAGAGTCTTTTATAGCTAACGTTAATAAATCAGAGAATTGTTTTTTTGTGTAATTAAGAAAAATGGTAGCTTTATGAAATAAATTATCAGTGATTATTTCAATAGTCTCATCTAATGGAATATTTGTAAATAGTGATTGAATGTCAAAACTAGCCATTACCGCGTTGTTTACGTTAATTGTTTTTAATTCATGTGCAAATTCAAAGGAGTTCTTAATTGTGTGTTCATTACTAGTTAATGGGTCAATTATCGGGACGAAGTATTTAGCTAGGTTATAGTTAAAGGTGCCTATAGTACTAAGAATAGGACGTAAGGGGTTACCTATTTTATGTGTTTTTGGTAATCCATAAAGGACACCAGGAGAAGAGCCACTAGGAAATATATAATGGAAAACATCTTTAGTAATGACTTTTGATTTAAGTAATGTTCTAAGGTAACGGATAAGTCTATCCTCCATTTAGTGATGAAAGAAAATGTGTTGTCAGCGAGGACTTTAAACTTTGTTTTATCACTAAGGATGGATTTAGTTTTGTTAATGTACTCAGTTTTATCTAAAATTACTGTACCGCGTCCTTTATCGGGTCTAGTGATTAGGATAGTATCATCAGATTTAAGGGTATTAAGGGCATCAAATTGAATTTGTGGGAGTTTTGGGAATGAATGTTTAAATTCATTGAATTCGCGATATGATGAATGGGCAATAGTGGAGATGCCTTGAATTAAGTTATCCCACTCCGTAATAAGTGTTTTTTTAGCTTTATATTTAAGTGTATTAACAAGCTTCTCAAATGTAAAGTAGTGATTGACATAGTTGATATTAAATTTTGGTAAGGCAAAAGGTAATCCGAGTGAGAGTAAATCTTTTTCAGCAGGAGTTAACGAACGGTTAGAAAGATTAATTACGACTTTATCCCTATTAACAGAGTGTTCCAGAGGAATACCTAGAGAGCACAGTTTTTTCCTATGACAAGTTTTGGCTGTTTCGAATTTAGAGTCATTACTACGTACTAATCTATTAAAAAGACAATTAAAATCAAGCCATGACAAGGTGTTTTTCAGATCAGATTTAGTTTGATTAAAGTCCTCTATGTGATTTTTAAGTAGCCTGTTTTTCTCTTTTAATTCTAAGTTTAGTAATTTGAATTGAAATGACTTATATGTAGATGTATTGTTTAGCATGGGTTTATATAATTTAAATTGGAGGAAGTTAGGGATTATTCCATAAGTTTTACAGGTTTGCAAAAATTCTATATCTAGTCTAGTCTTTTTTACTTTGTAATCAGTTGTAATCAAATCAGAACTTTGAGATGATTGTTTCAATTAATTTGAGGGGGTAGCCATTGTTTTGGAAAAAATTAGTAAGGAATTTGATCTCATTATCAAAGGAAAACCAATGATAATGAGATCAAATTCCTTACTAATTTTTTTCCAAAACAATGGCTACCCCCTCAAATTAATTGAAACAATCATCTCAAAGTTCTTAGATAAAAAGTTCAACTCAGAGTCGAACGAACCCGAACCCATATTAGATACACACTATGTTAAACTCCCATTTTATGGCCATCTCAGTTACACCATTCGGAAAAAACTCAATGATCTACTTAAGTCACATCTTCCTAACTCAAAATTTATATTTATTTTTACTAATTCTTTTACCCTAAGAACTCATTTCAAATATAAAGACTCTATACCTAAAGCCCTTATTTCTAACATAATTTACGAATTCAAATGTTCTAGTTGTAACGCTAGATACGTCGGCGAGACGACAAGGAATCTAACCCTTAGGCTTTCTGAGCATAAAGGTGTTTCTGCACGTACTGGTCGACCCATTTCTTCACCTTCGCAATCTGCAATCCGCTCACACTCACATGATTTAGATCACCCTTTTTCTATGAATGACTTTAGTATCCTATCCAAGGCACACTACCCTAGTGACACTAAATTATTAGAAGCTATACACATCAAGCATTTGTCCCTGATCTTAATAACCAAGTCATTTCACACCAACTACATATACTCAAATGACTACCACTGTTCGATTGCCCGACTCTCGGTTCGATCGCCC
>JACEEZ010022552.1:133111-138111 GCA_016584305.1 Chionoecetes opilio
TATATATTATTATATTAATTATTATATTTATAATTATATATTAATATATATATTATATTATATATATATATATATATAATATATATACATATATTATATTTTAAAAAAAAATCTTTGCTAAAGGGGGTTTGGCTCGGTATGCCACTGAGCACTTGTGAATGGTAAAAATGACATTAGACATATGACATTAGACATATATATATATATATATATATATATATATATATATATATATATATATATATATATATATATTATTATATTATATACTCTTCCAAATCACGGGAATATGCCGCCCGGCGTAACGTCATCTTCGGTGGATTATTCAAGCAGCCTCGGCGCAGGGGGGGGGGGGGTTGCGCCGGAGTAGCATTTACGCCATACTTACGCCACTTGACTTACGCTTTGTTGCTGGATCTGGCCCCTGGACTACCTGACGCAGGCAAGGGCGTGTGTCGATCTGGGGAAGAAGCTGTTAAGGATAGGCGAGGAAGAGCTGCCCTTGTTCCCAGGTGACGCCCCTGCAGAGGTAGTGGCTGTAGAGAGAGTGCGTCTGGCCCCGAAACACGAGACAAAAGTGCCCTGTAGGCCGAGTCGCTGGATGAAGGTTTCAGCTGGTATGGTGGAGTCTGGCACACGCGCGGACTCACACGTGGTTCCCATGGCAACGGCGGGGAGTGGAGCGGCGGTGTAGCGGTGTAGCGGTCTGGGAGGTTTGGTTATCCAGAAGGTTGTGTTTTCGGATGCCATGTAGCGCGCCAGAGGTACGATGATTACTTTTCATTTCATCCCGCCGAGCGGAGAGGCAAAGCTTGCTCCCGGCTCCTCCCTCACCCCCCCCGCCCCCACCCCGGGATTTCCGGGGCGGTTAAATTCGCCGTAGGACTCTGGGTGGAAAAACCCACCTTTTCATATTTATAATTTTTTTCATCTTTCACTGCTTTTTTAAGATATTTTGCTTCTTATTCCCTAAGGAAAATTTTTTAGGGGCCCCAAAAAGGTGGGGGGCGAAATTTTCTTGAAATAAAGGAAAGCGGCTTTTTGTTACTCCTCAGGGGGAAGCGACCACGGGGGCAGCACCCTCTCAACTGCCTGTTGTTCTTCGTCAGTGGCGCCTGTCTTAGCGGTCTGGGAGGTTTGTGTCCCCCCAAATATCGGTGTAATGCTCTCCCCAGTAGCGCTATTTTTTCCCCGTCAAAAGCAGCCTAGCGCATTCCTCATAAAGAGGCACTGGGCATATCTCCCATGTAGCACCTTTTTTTGTTCTCATTATTTAACATTATTTCTCACCTTCACTGCCCTTTTTACGTATTTTTTTGCGTCTCGTTACACAGTTGTAAATTTATTAGCCCTCGATGAGATCCCAATCTGTCGAATCCTAGTTGTAAAAAAGGAGCGTAGCTTTGCGGAAAATTTTTGGTTTCCCTTGTCTCCTGTCATGTATATGGTGGCAGGGCTACGGTTTCTGCTTTCCGGTTTTTTTCCCCTTCTGAAGAATTTTTTAATTTTTTCTGTGATTGTTTTTGTTTATATATTTGCTTCCTCTTATCTGGGGAAATCTTTTTTGAGTCGTTATCGGTATAGCTGGTATTTCTAGTAGCCTACTTTTTTAGCCTATTTAAAACTTGACTTATCTAGAGGGAAATCTTTCCCTCAACAAAATGCCCATGTATAGGGGGTGGCCGCTATTGGGTGGAAGAAAAAAAATCTGCTCTAGCTGACTCTTGTCATTTTTAAAATTTAGTCTAAACTGGGTAGCCGTTCCTATATCCCTAAGTGCCTGGCTGTTGATAAGAAAAGGGTTTTATGCTTGAAATGTAATGTCCATCAAAGGATGCGAACCCCGGAGCAAAATTTGCATTTGTTGGAAATTTTGCATATTTGCCCCTAATTAGCAATTCTATTATCTTCCTTAAAAAGCCCCTTAGAATTCTTGGGTGTCTAACCTAATTTTTTAAGTTCTCAATGTTTAAAAACTGCAAGATGCACTGTGAAAATTTTTTTATTTTGTCCATAATTGTCTAATTACATATTGATTAGGTAGTCACAAAATTACGAATATATTCCCTATAAAACATATGACATTTTTGACATATGTTTTCAAATAAAAGGAAAAAACTGTTTTGAATTTAATTTTTCAATAAACATATTTGTTCTTTAAATCAACATTACTCTGTCCCAAAATGGAGTTTCGTGGAATGGTTGCTTGAATAAATAGAAAAAATCTGGTCAACTCAAGTAAGATGTCCTTTTTGATCGGTATGAGGGTTTCCATTTGGCAAAGGATCAGGGGAGGCCAGAAAACCCCGGGAAATAAATTCTACCATTTTGACTTTGCCCTCACCTTTACCTGGCACGACCATCATGAAGAACAAGAAAACGGCAGCTCTCCCAACTACTGGGACTAAAACTAGGGTTTCATAATTTTGGGGTTTTCCCCCCTCAAATTAAGACGTAAAAAAAAAAAAAAAATAAAAAGGGTTGCATAAATGGTGTCTAGTTGAAAATTTAAACCTAGGGGAAAGACAATTTCAACCTTGGAAAAAAAAAGGGGAAAGGGGAAAAACCCTAACACAGATATGTTTAACGATAAGGGCTTGGAAGAAGTTGCCAAAATACCTGGTAGTAAAGAAGAAAAATCGGGATTTTGAAGGGACACAAGGAAAATTTTAAAAAAGAAAATGTACCGTGAAAACAGTATAGTCCCCACCCCAAAATATACGAATTTGCATCGCTCAAATTTGTATTGCCACTGAAAAAAACACAGTATTTTTTAATCTGACTGTAATTCTACCCTTTTTTCAGGGGTTTTTTAATGCTTTGTATCTGCAGTATATGGGTTTTTCAAATTTTGCAACTTTTTTTTTTCGCGCGACACGACTGGGGAGGACACTCGAAAATACTACCCCCAGGGGCGCCCTTATTGTTGGTCGCTACCTGTTTATTTTTGTAATTTTATCTTTATAGCCATATCTCTTATGACACGAGCAACACAAATGACAGACTCTCCAGATACCCCCTTCTAACTTTCCTGAAATCATGATTAAAAATGAAAGTTTCGCCACTCCTTCGTACATAAAAAAAAACGCCCGGGGCACTTTAGTTTATCTACGGGAGGAGTACACAAGTACAGCTTTTCCCCAAAAAACTTAGATGCCCGGATGGACTAGAAATGTAGTGGCAAAATGTGCATCAAATTTTAAAGGAAAAAATTTATCAATCATATCACCAGACCAAGAATACTCAGGCCCTGTATGCTACAAGGTATTATATATCACATCCACAAGAGGTCTTTAAAGATGGAAGATTAATTTAATGCTAAAAAAAAAGGGAAAAGTCCAGACATCGGGTGTCTATGGCACTTTACGATGAAATTAATTCGAGGGAAAAGAGGGTGTGAAAAAAAAGGGACTGCTGAGAGATATACAAGTTATTTTTAGGGGTTCTTAAATTAACTGTTGGGAAAATTTTTTCAGATGTATGAAATCCCATCCCATGTCTGTTTTCATTTGGATTTTGAAGGAATATGGGGGAAATTGTTGGAAACTAAAAAAAGCTACTTAATGCTTCTGACTGACGTAAGGCTAAGTACCTCTAGTGTAAGGAGTAATTTCGTTCCCATATTTTAAAAGGGGGGGAATAAAGCCGCCCGTTTTTTTTATAGACCAGTTCCCCGGCCCCATCTATAGAAAAATTTTTGTTTAAAAAATAAAGGGAAAGGATGGATTGGATCCCCGAAAAAAATAGGGGAAATTTCGGCAAAGCCGGATAATCCATCATGCGCGCCCTCCAAGAATTTTTTTACCTTTTTAGCCACACACTGTACCTCCCCTCGCACACTACCACAGGACTACTCCATCACTATCCTATCTCTCCCCCCGTCTTCAATTTCCTTTATTCTTCTATCTTGACTCTCTCTCGTGGAGAGCTCTTCCCTCATGCTCAATACAAAATAAAAAAAAATTCGTCCCCCTCATCGAGTGGCTTAATTTTTTAATTATTACACTAATCACTCAAAAAAACCTCTCCTATGCGTAGTTTTTGAAAAAATTCTATAGGGACTTAATAAGGAAATAATACGAAATTTCTAATTAGGGGCAAATTTTGCAAATGCTCAAAAAATGCAAATTAAAAATCCGGGGTTTCTGCATCCTTAGGATTGTACATTACATTTCAAAACATAAAACCTTACTGTACTCAACAGTTCCAGGGTTCCCAAGGGCATATGGAACGGCTCCGTAGTCCCAGATAAAATTTAAAATGACAGAGTCGCTAGAGCAGATTTTTTTTTTCTTCCCCACTACGCTCCCTATATGCGGTGCTTTTGGTGGAAAGAATTTCCATTCTAGATAGCTCAGTTAAATTTTAGGGTAAATAGAGGCTCTATGAATACCACTAACCGATAACATTCAAACAAGATTTCCTCAGATAAAAAAGCAAAAAAAATTTAAAAAAATCAATCACGAAATTAAACTTTATTTATAAGGGGAAAAACCGGAAAACCGAACCTTCTGCCCCCGCCCCTATACTAAAGTCAGGTAGACAAGAAGGCCAAAATTTTTTTAAAACCAAAACACGCTACCCCTTTTTTTACAACTATAATTCGTACATAATTGTAAATTTTATCGAGTGCGCTTATATTAATCACATATGTTAACGAACGCAAAAGATTCTAAAAAAACGTGAAGGTGAGAAATAATGTTAAATAAAAAACAAAATGAGGGCGCTACTGGGGAATACCGACTGCCTCTTTACGGGGAAAGGGAGCTAGGCTGCTTCCTGACGGAGAAAAAATCATGTCGCTACTTGGTGAGATGCATTACACGTATTGTGGAGGGGCACAACCTCCCAACCGCTACAGACGGCTGCACCTGACGAAGAACAACAGGGTTTTAGAGAGGCTGCTGCCCCAGCTGTGGTCGCTTCCCCGTGATTGAGTAAAAAGCAAAATACGCTTCCCCTTTATTTACAAAAAGTTTTCTCTCATCGATGTGCTTAAT
>JACEEZ010022553.1:0-14706 GCA_016584305.1 Chionoecetes opilio
AATAAACAAAAACCCAAAAATACCCCCTTAAAATACTTCCAAAACCAAAAATTTTTTACAACCAAAATCTACCACACAACTTTCCTGCGTTTAGGGGGTGAAAAAATATTCTTTAACATTTTGTGCATATTTCATACCCCTTTTGCGTTTTTTTTCGTAACCTTTGTCTATAAAATTTTTTCTTATTTTATTTTAATGTTTTTGTTGTAGCCGTTTGGTTTTTTGTTTTCCTTACAGTGGTTTTAATTTTTACTTTTTGTTTTTGTATTTTGTTGGCGTCGGCTGCATATTAAACCGCAGAAAAATGTTTATGACTAAATGAGTAATTATTTCGAGGTTTTTTTTAATTTTTATCAGTATTACCTGATAACTATTTCCTTTTTTATAATTGGGGATAAAAAATTTTTATGTTGTTAATTTTCATGGCGGGGTTATAGTAGTAGTGAAGTTTGTGAGGGTAGTTGTAGAAGTATTGCAGTGGTTGCGTGCTGTATATAGTGGCATAACAGTCGTGTGGTACATGAAAAAGTAGTATTTTAGTGCTATCATAGAAATAGTATATAGTAGAAAATTGTGGTAGTAGGGTATTACAAAATTAGAAAGGTTGTTGTAAGTAGTAATTTTGTTGACAGTTGCTGTTGAAGTAAAACCCCAAATTTAGTATTAAAATTTAGTTGAGGTAGCACAGTACAAAAAAGGAATAGTGGTAATAGTAGAAATATGATAAACAGCAAAAAATTTGGGAGTGTGTTGTGGTTTCTTTTAGTTGCTGTTATTGAATTTGTAAGGAAGGAAGGATAAGAAAGGGAGGGACGCAGGCTGCAGGGAAGGGAAAAGGTTGACCGCAGGCAAAACCAACTTTTATAATATATATATATAATATATTATATATAATATATAAAATATAATATTTTATATATTATATAATAAAATAATTTTAATTTATACTTTTATATACTTGATAGATACATATTTTGGGGGGGGGGTAGCAGAATGGTTGCGTCTCCCAGTCGCTTCTCGGTGACCCGAGTTCGTACCCAAAGAAAACCATAATCTTCTGCACCGTCGAGTAGCCTAAGGACACCCACCATGCCCTGCCCCTAACTCAACCTGCGATTGCGATTGCATCAGAGGACACAGGGGGTAGCATGACCTCTAATTAAAGGCCCACTAAAAAAAATCCTGCCTGCGTTTCCTAACTTGGCAGGGCCAACCTCCCGCCATAAAGTGATCGGGGCCTGCCATCCGAACCCTGGATCACTGCTTCAGCGCCTATAGGCCAAGATGTAAAAAACAAAAAAACAACAACATAGTATACAGATAGGTCAATAAATTTGAACGAGAGAAGCGAGAAGTAATATCTGAGTGGGATAAAGCTGACTCAATCTTCCCTCGCCATCTCTCTCTCTCTCCCTCTCTCTCTTCTCTCTCTCTCTCTCCTCTCTCTCTCTCTCTCTCTCTCTCTCGCCTCTCTCTCTCTCCTCTCCTCCTCCTCCTTCCCTCTTTCTTCTCTGTATACCCTCTCTCTCTCCCCATAAATGAAAAGATTTTTTTTAACACAATAAAATGAGTCAATGGCACAAACAGACAATCTTTTAAGGGAAGAGGACGAAGGAGGGCACAAGATTAGCTGACCATCTATCATTAACCATTATCTTAGACCATTAAAAGCCAATTGATCTTGGAAGGGCAGGTCTTAGGGGCGGACCATTTTCTTGTTCTCTATGCGAGTATGTGGTTTCCGAGAAAAGGGACGATTGGCTGTTAATCCGAAACTAACCATAGGATTTCGTCGTAAATATCCTCAATGTGATTTCCCACGCAAAGTACCATATGGAGACCAGAAACCCTAACCTGCCCTATACGCAACCTAACCTGAAGTGTTCAAGAGTAAACGCCACATACTCTTCCAGAAAACGGGAATATGCGGGCGCAGAGCCGTGGTTTTGCGTGTGTCACCGTCGCCACCACCTTTCGCCGTCAACACAGTGTTTTGGGCCCCACTTATTGCGCCGCACTCTGAGTTTTTTGGCTATGGCAACACTGGACGAGGGGGAAAATTGGACGATTTCCAGTCAATTAGATTTTTGTCCGAGAGTTCTTACTTTTCTGCGTCTTCTTTTTCTATCTCTCAGGGAATCTGGATTGTTTTTACTTTTAAGATATGAGTGAAGTAAAAATAAAATTTTTAGTATTGGTAGCATATGTATTCAATTCCACGAAAATAACACACACACAACACACGCACACACACACACACACACACACACACACACACACACACACACACACTAATATGGCGCAATGACATCACTTGCTCTCGTGCCCACGGTCTTGAATCTTCCGAATTTTCTACCATCTGGCTTCGACTTCAATGTCCACTCTCATACTAAATTTATCTGTGATGTATATCTCTCACCTAACTCCTCTGACTATGTAAAATTCTTCGATATATAACACCAAAAGTGGAGCACATTCATCTCATTTTACCTTTAGCAGAAATTTCCATTCTGGGGTTTTCCCAAATGTTCACCACCAGCTTTGGCTATCATCTTTTCACTGACCAACCTGGCGAACAGCCTACAGCTTTTCTATCCTCCAAGACCCAGAGCAGCTGGTTGCATCACCCTACCCGTATTCCTGACCGCCTTGGAGACACGCCCCAACTTTTGATATTTTCCTAACTACAAAACCCTTCTGCTTACTCTGTGAATTTATTCTCTCCGTTTGGTTCCTTCGATCACAATCTTATTTCTGTAACCTGTCATATCCTCCGGTGCCACCTCGGGACCCACCTAATAGTGGAGCGGCCAAGAGCCAAAAATTTAGCTTGACCCCTCCACACTTTAGAACAAGGCAAAATTAGGTATCGTTTGGATTCGTTGGGATGTCTACTTTTTTAAAAGGATGTTTTACAGTCAGATTCTAATTCAAACATTGCCATTTAACCCATTTACCCTTTTACCAAAAAAATAGGATTTTTTGAATATTTTTAAAAATTGTTATTTTAGCACTTATAAAGATTGAAAACTTGGTAACATCACTTTAAATTTTCCTTTCTGCCAAGTACACTCTCACAATATATGGGGTTAAACCCATTTTAATGGTTTTTTTGGACCCCCAAATACCCCAAAATTAGGGGTTTTACCCTTTTTTTTGGCCTTTTTTTACTCTTACTTTGTCTTCAGTTATAAAAAGAAACCCTTGCGCAAAACGTACACTCATTGTTACTTATCACTTTCTAATTGTGTTGTTTTTTCCTTGCAGGTTGAAGAAAGTATGGAACCACCAGAAGAACCCACTCAGAAGAGGGGGAAAGAACGAGCCCTTTGCGAATGCTGCGTATTTTGCAAGACTTCATTATCCAAAACCAAAGCTGATAACCCAGTTGTCCAGAATCCTGGAGTCGAAGGATTGAAACCCCATTCTAAAAGCTGCCGAACTTCGAAAGATGGTGTCTATGATCGGCTGTTTCCAGTGAAAACGACATCCTAAAAGGAGATACTGTTATCAAATTCCACCAAAAGTGCAGAGCAAATTATCCGAACAAGAGGAATATCCAGATAGCCCAAAGAAACACTGGTACATGTGCTGACGCTGACGATGGCGCAACAGGTAGTGGGCCTACGGTTAAATGTCTCGTCCCCGGGCGATATGACACGTCGCAATTTGACATTCGATCAGGCTGTTTCATATGTGGGAAATCACATAGCTGGAAGGAGAAACTGTCGACGTTCAACTGGAGGGGGGTCCACCAAAACGGCAAAGATGCTTGATGCAGCCATTCAGAGAAACGACTATGAGATTCAAATGCGAATGCTGCAAACACTGACTTGTTTGAAAGGGATGCAAAATATCATCGCTCTTGCTTTTTCGCATTACATCTCGCTTACCAATATTAAAGCTGCTAGTGCTAGGGCAAAGGTTGATAAATCTGACAATGGGGTGTGCCTTCAAAAGTTTGTGTAAGGAGATTGAAGAGACTGCCCTGTCCAAAACCATCTCTATCACAACCTTGTCTGTCCTGAATGAACGTTTTGGGTCGCTATATCAACAAGGTCAACTCTAAAACAACGAGTCTTGTACACAATGGAGATTGAAGGAGAAATTACAGAAGCATTTCGGAGACGGGAATTTCATTCATCGTCCAGCCTGGGAAGTCTGATCTTGTATGCTCAGGGGTATCACAGTTGCCGAGGCCTTGAAACCGTTGTTGAGCTACAAGTGCATGTAAATGAATTGGTGAATGTGAACTCGAACCTCTGATGATGTCAATTCAGAAGAGGACGCTTTTTGTCTTGCATAAGGCAGCTGG
Organism: Chionoecetes opilio; assembly: GCA_016584305.1. Classification (NCBI taxonomy): domain Eukaryota; kingdom Metazoa; phylum Arthropoda; class Malacostraca; order Decapoda; family Majidae; genus Chionoecetes; species Chionoecetes opilio. The sequence goes on from JACEEZ010022553.1 coordinate 4,316, forward strand.
TATCATCAGGAAATGTATCGGTGACATTACATTTTCAATCTGATCGTTATGATTCTAGGGGAATATGAGACAAAAAAGTGCAAGGACTTTGTTCCGAATCCTTTGTATATTTCTTGCATGGTGTATTTTAAAAAAGACTTTGACAGGCTACCAAGCTATGAATCTGAGACTCACATGGGAAACTTGAAATGAGAGTTTCTTGCAATATGTCACAACATGATTTCCAAAGTTTGTAAAATCCATCCCCCAATAACATTTGGTTTAGGTCCAAGCTGCACCACGACCTTTGGTAGTCGAGAACTGATAGTGACCTGTCCTCTCTTGGACAACAGCATACCTTATGATGAAGTGCGTAGATTCCTCACTGCTTGCTTTGGGACCACTGTCAACCAAGTCTGACGTTCATATACCACGTGACATTTCTGTCTATGATCCTGAGAATGTTATTAAGACCACTGTTATGCCGCAATTGCCCAATTTTCCCGATCAAAATGAACAGACAAAGACGGAAAGACACTACCATTAAATGGCTGTGGTGTTGAAATCAAAGGTCTCCTTGGCCAGAAGAAACACCTTGCATTCCAAGATCAAACCTAAAAACCCTAGATGCACAGAGCTGTGATGAGGAGGAAATCAAACGCTACAAAAAACCCCCATACTAAACCAAAAACCATGTGTAAAATGGGAAGTCAAAGAACTGGATAAGTCTGCTAATGATGTGGTACTAAAAGACTTGATTTGGGAAAGGGCCCCGTGCAAGTCCCCCTGAACCTCACTTATTCCGGCTTGGGGTGGATTCATTCTCTAGTTAGCGAAGAGAGAAATTCCACTGACTCGAATGGTATCTCCCATTCATTAATGCGCCACCCTCTGACTTCTCTACGATCTACACGACTTTGCTGATATTGGTTGAAATTGCAAATGCAGGGGGACAAGAACATGTTCTGGTCATTTCTGACCTGGCAATATATAGCAAGGCTGAACAGATTCTCTGACTGAGCCGATCCCTTGGCTGGTCGAGTGCGATGAGGCTTGGTGGGATGCATCTTACTATGGCTTTCATAGCCAGTATAGGGAAGCTGTTTTAGTGATGGTGGTCTCCACAACATGCTGACAGTACCTGAAGTGTATGCTCATGCGTCCGTGAGTTTGATGTTCAAGGGACAGTATGCCAGAGGTCTAAGAGGAATCAGACTGGTAACGAAGCACTTGTTTCACTTGTTCTATCAGCTGCCGAAACCTTGCAATGAAAAACAAGTTGCCCTGGTTGGAGATGAGACCACGCCTTAATTGCAGATCTAGAGAATACCTTCAACATGCAATCCCCGGAAACCTGTATGCTGTGTGTCAGAAGATTGAAATGCGCTTGTCATCCTCTCTTCTCAGTACAATGAAGAAGTTCAAAGACACAGGAAGAGAACAATCACAACATTCCGTTACTGGATTAGCTTTCTGGATGCTGGTGACACCCTCTTGGTTACTTTTGGGCAGACCGGTGAGGCTGATTTTGAAATGCACTTACCCCCGTCCTTGAAGTCATACCATACTTCTTCCTGGTAGCCGCAGCAACTATGCACGATCACCCCAGTCTATGTTGCGGAAATGCGTCACTTGGAGGTGTCAGTTCCACGAATGTTTTTAGCCCCATGTCGGAAGGTGGTTTCGTTTTGAAACGCTCAGAAAGGACTTTCAACTGCGTTTTCCCACGGATCAGGGTCTCAACAGAGTATCAATCGCGAGCTAAAAGCCAAGGGGGTGTCATCGGTTACACACTGAGGAAAGGAGCCTTAGTTCGCTGGCTGCTGACCCGCCACATAACCGGGGAATACGCAGAACGATTTTAAAGAAATGTGTACACCTACCAAGTCCAAGAATACACATGAAGAAATTGGAACATGCTCGAGTGACCAAGGACCAGAAAGATGTTTAAAATCATCAAGGAATACATCAAGGAACAATGCCAAGATCCATTTGACCTGGAAAGTGTGGGCAACCTCCCTAGTTAATATAAACTAGTGGTCAGGTGGCATCAGAAGAAGTCGAGAGTCGATGAAGGGGAGTGCCACAAAAGGGTCGGGAAATGTTCAATCAGTTCACGAAAGAAAGGCTTGGGGACGGAAAGAAGAGGAATTTCTGGGGTCCAATCCCCAAGACAGTAGTCAAAACGTTTTTTGCTATGAGGAAAGTGTCTTTCCAGTGATAAGGAAAGGGAAGATAATGATCGAACGAGGTACTCTTCAGAAGACTGCTTTCAGTGTCAAAGAACCGTGATATGGATAGGCAAGGTCCTCTCCTACGAATTGGCAGCTGTTCCGCCTTCAATGTTCCCGACGATGGTTCGATGAGGAAGACAAAAAAGCAGATCTTGCCAAAAAGCTGGAAGTAAATACGGATAAAATTCTTGTCCTTCCTAGTCAGCATTCCCCGACGTCATCGCAGTCTGCTGCAAAACCTCATTGATGGCATGGAATGTGTCAGGCCCTGAACGAGAATCATTTCAAAGACTTTCAATGATCTTGGAAAGGTGGTTTGGGCCGGAAATTTTGCGTCTTCTGAAAACAGTGCCATGATCCTTCCATTGACGTTGTGACGTTGGTCTTTGAACCGATACGACAGAGAACAAATCAATTAAGTCGACTGAACGACACAGACGAGGAATGTGGATTCCGGATTCAACTACCAGATACAAGGGAACAGGGGCGTTCCAACTACAGGAACTTCCTCAAACCAGTACCAACAAGCTAGTTTTAGCTTCATTCATCTGTCAGTAAAATTGGCGACAATGGACAAGATCTCCTGCCTGCAGATAAATCGGTAGTACTGGAGGTGGGAAATTTTAAGATGGAGAAGTGGTCAAAGTTCTGAATGAAGTGGGTGTGTCCAGTCTTGAGGGGTTGTACAGCACACAAGAGGAGGCGGACACTCGTCTGGTATTGCATGCAAACATGTTATCGAGAGACATCCAAGGATAATCATTCGGTGTGACGACACGGATGTCCTCGTCTTGTTGGTGTATTACTGGAGCAGGGAGCACTGGCCCATGAAGTTTTAATGCATGCTGGGCACTCAGGGAAATTCGTCTCAAAGGAACGATTCATACCTGTTCCCAAAATCCCCGTACCAAACTCGGCAAAAGCAGCATGCAAGTCATTACCACCGTGCATGCTCTGTCAGGATGTGACACGACAAGTGCCTCTATACAGACTTGGAAAGCGAACGGGGTATTCAGCTCTCACCAAAAATTCAGATGCCTAAGGGCCTGGAAGCATTCTAGATGTTTCCTCCTTTCCTAGATACCGCCCAAAGGGGATTTGTCCTTCTCATGCATGGTAAAAAAACTAAAAATCTCAGTTCACTGAATGAGCTTCGTTTCGTACTCGCCACCACAACTGATAAGCCCGCATCCTTATTGCCACCAACAGATGATGCCTTCGAACAACATGTATTGCGGGGCCCAATACCAAGTATCAGTGTTTGGGATCAAATCACATCGCAAAACCTGAGAACATGAACCCAGTTGGCCATGGTTTGGGATGTGAATGCAAAGGATGAACGCGTCCAACATGTACAAAAGAATGAAAAATCGCACCAGCAGAGGTTAGAGACCAAATTTTATTAACTCATTTGTCTGCCTGACAAAAGGGTTTTGCGGACAAAATGCCAGTGTGTCATTGCTGGATTTTAGTGCATTTTACATTGTTTTCCCGTGGTGGAGAATGTGCGAATCGGCCGGAGATAAGTGAGGTGGCAAATGGGGATGAAGTCGGAGATGATACGGGCATGATGGTGTAAATACTGTAAGTAATCTTTGTAACCAAGCCAAAATAAACACTTTTTAAGATATTCCAACATTCTCAATTTTTTTATGGGTTAAATGGGTTAAATGGCCATGTTTTAATTAGAATCTGACTGTAAAACAAAATTTTTCATAAATGACATCCTAATAGTGTAAGTAATCTTTGTAGGTGCCAAAATAACAATTTTTTAAATATTCAAAATTCTCAATTTTTTTATGGGTTGAAGGGTTAAATGGGGTTAAATGGCCATGTTTTAATTAGAATCTGACTGTAAAACATCATTATTCATAAAGTAGACATCCTAGCGAACCAAAAATGCCTCATTTCCCTTGTTCAAAAGTTGGAGGGGAAAACTCCTTAAAAAAGGCCCTTTTTTGGCCTCGACCCTCCCTTTATAAGCGGGGGGTCTTCGGCTTTTCACTCAGCAATTGGGAAACCAAAGGCAAACTACTCTGACTTTCCATGAAATTATACTGCTTCCAGTCGAGCCCCTCTCTTTGTTAAGCGCTAAATAAGGTCTATCTCTGGCATTTTGGGTACATTCCACAACTTTCTCTAATCCAAAGCCCGTCAGCCTTGGTTTAACTCTGCTTTTTCTCATGCTGTCCGAGATAGAGAGGTGGCTCACAAAGGGTACCGTAAGCATCCATCTCCTGAAACTCAAGCCCATTATATTTCTGCCCGTAATCATGCCAAATCTTTACTTCAACTTCCCCAAAAACCCCCTTATTCATAGAAATGTCAAAATCATTCTAAATTTTTAATTCCTCTCGTGACTTCTGGCATCTAGCAAATAACATCTCTAACAATTTTTCTTCTTCATCTTTCCCTCCTATGCTTCACCCAGATGTGCTCCACAGCTGTATCATCTATTTTTTAAAGCTGAACTCTTCGCTAAAACCTTTGCTGAAAATTCCACTCTGGTGATGAAGGGCTTGTTCCTCCTTTCCTCCCCCTCCTGACTAATTATGCCTGTTATTAAGATCCTTCGTAATAATGTTTTTTCGCACATTCTGGCCTAGATCCTCGAAGGCTTACGGTCCGACGGAGTCGCTCATAAGAAGACATAAGAAAATAAGGAAGCTACAAGAGGCCGCGAGGCCTACACGTGGTAGTTCCTGTCACCCTAACTCTACCTACTTTCCACCTTTCATCCTCATCCATGAACCTATCCAGCCCCTCTTTAAAGTTTCCCTAATGACTCCGCACAAACTACCTGTCTATTGAGACCATTCCATTCATTCACCACCCTATTTGTGAACCAGTTTTTCCCTATTTACTATTCAAAAACCTACGTTTTTTTCCAGCTTAAATCCGTTACTTCTTGTTCTACCCTGGTTAAAAGCCGAAAGATCTTTTCTACTTCTCCTTTATTAAATCCCTTTATCCACTTAAAACTTCTATCAGATCCCCCCTTTACTCTGCGTCTCTGGAGTGAGGTATTTTAATAACTTCAATCTCTTCTCATAACAAAATACGCTCCCTTGTATCATTTTGGTCTCCTTCTCTGCACTGTTTCTAACAAGGCTATATCCATCCTGTAATATGGAGACCAAATGAACCGCATAGTCTAGGTGAGGCCTGACTAGAGCCAGATAAAGGTTTAGAATAACTTCCGCACTCAAACTTTTAACACTTCTGGTAATGAATCCTAATACTCTATTAGCTCATTTCTGGCTCAATACATTGGTTTCCTAGGTGGGAGGTCTGGGCTCACCCTCACTCCAAGATTTTTTTCACCTTCTGATCTTTTCAGCGATACATTGCTTATGGTGTATCTATTCCCGGGGTTTTTTTTCTACCAACATTCATAACGCTCATTTATCAATATTAAATTCCATCTGCCATCTGACTGCCCACCCCGTTAAGTTTATCTAAGTCTCCCTGCAATATTTTTACATCAGACTGTGATCCAATAATCCAAACCTACCTTAGTATCATCAGCAAACTTGCTGATATAAAACTGCTAATCTCCACTATCCAAGACGTTGATGTAAATAAAATAGTAATGGACCCAAAACAGCCCCTTGTGGAACTCCACTTGCCCACCAGTCCCCTTTCCCGATTAAAAACCATTAATTGAAAATCTTTGTTGCCTATTACTTAGCCAAGCTCTGATCCAATGAAGAACCTTCCCATCTATTCCATGAGCTTAACCTTATTTAAGAGTCACTCTGTGGTACTTTGTCAAATGCCTTACTAAAGCCAATATATTATATCATAATACTTATCATTATCTGCCGTCTAAAAAACTTTCCTATAAAAACTCAAAAAATTGGTGAGACATGACTACCTGGTAAATCCATTTTGTGAATCATTGATCAAACTATGTTTATCTAAGTGCTCTTAATGTTTTTTGCAATAATAGATTCAATAATTTACCCACCACTGATGTTAGACCTACCGGTCGATAAATTGAACTTTAGTCCTTTTGTCACCCTTCTTAATATGGGAACAACATTTCCTTTCCTCCAAAATAATGGCACATCGCCTATCTCAACCGATTTCCTAAAAATGTGCACTAACGACTCACTAACAACCTCCTTGCATTCCTTTTATACCCTGGGATACACTTCATCTGGTCCTGGAGATTTAAAAAATTTTTTATTTTATCTATACCCTCTTCACCATTTTCCTAGTTATCACAAATCTTGAGTTTCCCCCTCATCGCTTCCTTTGAACATCTGTTCACTAAACAGGTATCGTCTGTGTATCCTCCTCCGTAAAAACACTTAAGAAATAATCATTTAGACTCTTACACATATCCTCATCCGTATTTAAGACCTGACCCCGTCCTGACCTTAAAGGCCCAACTAATTCCCTTCTCTTTGTTTTATATACCTGAATAGAACCCCTTTGGGTCCCTTTTCGCCTGTCCTGCTACTTTAATCTCATAATTGTCTTAGCAACTCGAGTTAATTTCTTCACTGTCCTCGCCATCACGTTATACTGTTCTTTGTTTACCAATCCTGCTTGAACCTCAAATAAATGTTTCTTTTTTTCTCCAATGGTGTGTTTTAAATTGGTGGTCATCCATTTTGGATCCCCTTTCTGGACCTTATTTCCCTATAAGGAATATTTCTTTTCTGTCCGTCAATTATATTTCCCTTTCAAAGAGGTATAAAACCTCCTCAGCCCCCACCTCACTTCCATTTCTAACCTCTAATTACCTCCTCATCCCGACCTCACTTCCCAGTCTAACCGCTCTAATTACCTACAGGTGCTTCCTTATCCTTCATAATTGGCCTTTCCAGCTGTCATCGCCCTGTCCTTACCCTGGGAAATTTTCTTCCCTCCATCCCACACCTTGTATTAATAACCTCCAGGTGTTTTCTTAATTCCCGCATAATTGGCCTTCTGAAATCCCTCTATTGTTCTCAAAAACTGTGCATCTGTGCTTGCACCCTGCCTGGTCAAACCTTTCCGTCTTTTTCTATCTACTTCCACCTTTTTCCCTTTTTGCTGGAATTTGCTCACATCCAACCTGTTCCTAAGAAGGGTGACCTTCTAATCCTTCAAATACCGTCCTATAGCTTTGACCCCCTGCCTTTCTAAAGTTTTTGAATCCATACTTAATAAGAAGATTCTTAAGCATCTATCTGCTCACAATCTTCTATCTGATCGTCAGTATGGTTTCGGTAAAAAGGGGGATCTACTGGCGATCTTCAGCTTACCCAACTGAATCTTGGTCATCCTGTTTAGGGGGTTTTCGGTGAAGCTTTTGCTGTTTCCCTTGACATATCAAAAGGTTTTTTATAGAGTCCCGGCACAAATCTTTAATTTCCATACTACCCTCATTAGGTTTCTATCCTTCCTCTGTACCTTCATCTTAAGTTTCCTTTCAAAACCGTTCTATTGCAACTACTGTAGACGGGCATTGTTATTCTCCTAATCTATCAATAGTGGGGGTTTCCCCAGGGTTCTGTCCTATCACCCACTCCCTATTATTCATTAACCCGTAAAGCGCGGCTATGCCCATTTGGTCACTCAGTAAGAAACGCGAGTATACCCAATTGGGCGGCCCCCAAATAAAAAAAAATTGTGGCACATTTTTCGGCCGGTTTAAATCTGGCAACTCTACTTTTCCTGAGAATGACCCAGGGGGGCACACATAGGCTCAGTGACCCAGTGACCAGCATGAAAAGGGGAAGGTGCTGACAGGTCTCTCCCTTTTCGCGGGCAGAGAGATTAGAGAGGAAGCCCCTTGTGGCCTGTTTTCTGAAAACCGAGCTGTACCATGGTTTCCCCAAAAACCTCAACGCTTTTCATCTTGAATAAATCATAGAATACCACAAGATTTTTAAAAAAAAATTTTTTTTTTTAGGGGTTTTGCACAAAAAATGGCAATACATTGATACCTTTCAAGTTTTTTTGGGAATATAAAAATTCTGGCAAAAGTCCCCGTACCAGAGATATTGTCACCAGGTTCCGCAGTTTACGGGTTAATGATCTACTAAGTCTAATTCAAACCCTTATCCACCCTAGCCATGATTCATCCGCATTTTTCAACGTCGTTTATTAGACGTCCACTAAACAGGAAAAAAGGATTCAGGGAGAGTGCCACCGAACGCCTAGCTCTGTCTTTTTTTTAATTTCTGATTGGGGCAAAGCAAACCTTGTTTTTTTTTCAATGCCTCAAAAACCCAATTTCCCTTTACCTATCTACTCGACAAAACCCACCAAAACTACCCCCCTTTTTAATGACACTCAAAATCTCCTTTACAATGAACATTCTTGGACTTCAGCTAAAAAACTAACTGGAAACCCACATCTACTCTTTCTTAAACGCTTTTAAGAAGTTAGGTGTCCCGTGGGGTCTGCGTCTTTTTTTTTTTTCTCCCTCCCCCTTCTTTCTCTCCAGGGGGCCCTTTTCCCCCCTGGGGAGTATGTCTCACATGTTTTTGGGGAGGATCCACTCATACAGCTCTCCTAAACAGGGTTGAGTCAAAAGCTTTTCGTCGCATAAACTCCCCTCCTCTGACTGACTGTCTTCAATCTATAAATCACCGACGCAATGTTGCTTCTCTTGCTATCTTCTACCGTTATTTTCATGTTCACTGCTCTTTAGAACTTGCTAACTGCCATGCCTCACCCCCTCCCCCCTCCCGCGGCCTCGCTGCCTCACAAGACTTTCTACTCATTCTCATCCCTATTATGTTCATCTTCCTAATGCAAGAGTTAATCAGTATCTTTACTCTTTCATCCCTTTCACTGGTAAATTCTGAAACTCTCTTTTTGTTTCTATTTTTCCACCTTCCTATGCTTTAAATCTTTTCAAGAGAAGAGTGGCAAGACACATCCCGAACTAAATTGGCCCACCCCCCTTTTTTTATTCGCTTACTGTCTTCTTTATAGGGACTGCCGACTAGCGGGCTTTGTGTTACCTCTTTTTGTTGTGCCCTTTGCCAGTCCTTTGTGTTGTAAAACACACACACACACACATATGGACTTCAGCTACCTTAGGAGATTTCATTTTCAGTGTTCCTTTTTCTGTACTTCGTAGTCTGCACTGAGTCCAAAAAATTCAAATATATTCATAGCTACCTTTCACAGCGTCGATTACTTAACATAACTAATTAGTAAATCAATGAGGCGTGTGATTGAGGGGGTGGAAGATGATGAGTGGAAAATGACGAGTTGAAGATGACGAGTGGAAGATGAATAGTAGTAGATGACGAGTCGAAGATGACGAGTGGAAGATGAACAGTAGAAGATGACGAGTGGAAGATGAATATTGGAAGATGACGAGTGGAAGAGGACGAGTGTAAGATGACGAGTGGAAGATGGCGAGTGGAAGATAACGAGTGGAAGATGACGAGTGAAAGGGACAAGGTGGGAGAACAAATTGGCCCACCCACCCTTTATTATCTTAATGTCTTCTTTATAGGTCTGGCAACTAGGCGGGCTTTTTCTAACCTTTTCTTTGCCCTTGGCCAGTCCTTTCTGATGTAAAAAAAAAGAAAAGAAGTAAAGGTCTGCATTATAATTTACAGTTGCGGTGCAGCGTTTTTTTATCCTTTATTCTTCTATTACCTATGTGTTGATTCTTCCTATTCTTCTCTTATCTTCTATTTTCCTACATTTGTGTTTGATTATCCCTCGAGACCTCACCGCTTCAAGGACAACAATAGGCCACACACACACAAGCCCTGCGGAGGACACGACTCCAGTTTCTAAGTCTGCCTGTGAAGCATCAATATTAACATCATTTCATAATTATCCTTAATTTTTTAGGAGAATTCTAGATAGCTCTTTACTTTATTTACCTGGGCAAACACACACACACACACCACACCACCACACACACACACGCACGCACGCACGCACGCACGCACGCACGCACGCACGCACACACGCACACACAACATCTTGTCAAAAAAAGGCCAACATCATTATCGCCTCAGAAAAAAAAAAACAAAAAAAAAACTGAAAAAAAGAGACCAGAGACATAAAAATAAGCTTGCCCCTCCGAATATACAATACTAAATCATAAATCTAATAACACACAAAAAAAAAAAAAAAAAAAAAAAAAAAACAACACACCCCCCCCATCCCCAAAACCCCTTTTTTAAAAATTTTTGGGATTTTTTTTGT
>JACEEZ010022553.1:14945-44851 GCA_016584305.1 Chionoecetes opilio
ATCTTTTTTTAACCAACCCAAAATAACTTTTTTTAAGATTTTCCCAACTTTCTAAATTTTTTTTGGGGTTAAAGGGGTTTAAAGGGCCGGTTTAATTAGAATCTGACTGTAAAACAAATTTTTCATAAAATAGACATCCTAATAGTGTAAGTAATCTTTGTAGGTGCCAAAATAACATTTTTAATATATTCAAAAATTCTCAATTTTTATGGGTTGAATGGGTTAAATGGGTTAAATGGCCATGTTTTAATTAGAATCTGACTGTAAAACATCATTATTCATAAAGTAGACATCCTAGCGAATCCAACAATGCTCATTTGCCTTGTTCTAAAGTGTGGAGGGGTAACTCCTTAAATAAGGCCCTTTTTGGCCTCGACCGCTCCACTATAAGCGGAGGTGCTTCTGGCATTTCAAACTCAGCTAATGGGAAGACCTAAGGCAGAACTACTCTGACTTTCCATGAAAATTATTACTGCTTCCATGTCAGAGACCCATCTCTTTGTGTAGAGCGCATAACTAAGGTCATAGTCTCTGCATTGAGGCGTACATTCCACACCACTTTCTCTAATCCTAAAGCCCGTCAGCCTTGGTTTAACTCTGCTTGTTCTCATGCTGTCCGAGATAGAGAGGTGGCTCACAACGGTACCGTAAGCATCCATCTCCTGAAAACTCAAGCCATTATATTTCTGCCCGTAATCATGCCAAATCTTACTTCAACTTACCCAAAACTCCTTAATATAGAAAATGTCAAAAATCATTCGAATTTAATTCCTCTCGTGACTTCTGGCATCTAGCTAATAACATCTCTAACAATTTTTCTTCTCATCTTTCCCTCCTATGCTTCACCCAGATGGCTCCACAGCTGTATCATCTATTTCTAAAGCTGAACTCTTCGCTCAAACCTTTGCTGAAAATTCCACTCTGGTTGATGAAGGGCTTGTTCCTCCTTTTCCTCCACCCTCTGACTATATTATGCCTGTTATTAAGATCCTTCGTAATAATGTTTTTTTCGCACATTCTGGCCTAGATCCTCGGAAGGCTTACGGTCCTGACGGAGTCGCTCATAAGAAGAACATAAGAAAATAAGGAAGCTACAAGAGGCCGCGAGGCCTACACGTGGTAGTTCCTGTCACCTAACTCTACCTACATTCACCTTTCATCCTCATCCATGAACCTATCCAGCCCCTCTTTAAAGCTTCCTAATGACTCCGCACTAACTACCTGTCTATTGAGACCATTCCATTCATTCACCACCCTATTTGTGAACCAGTTTTTCCCTATTTACTATTCTAAATCTACGCTTTTCCAGCTTGAATCCGTTACTTCTTGTTCTACCCTGGTTAAAAGCCGTAAGATCTTTTCCTACTTCTCCTTTATTAAATCCCTTTATCCACTTAAAACTTCTATCAGATCGCCCTTTACTCTGCGTCTCTGGAGTGAGTGTAATTTTAATAACTTCAATCTCTTCTCATAACTAAAGTTACGCATCCCTTGTATCATTTTGGTCATCCTTCTCTGCACTGTTTCTAACAAGGCTATATCCATCCTGTAATATGGAGACCAAAACTGAACCGCATAGTCTAGGTGAGGCCTGACTAGAGCCAGATAAAGGTTTAGAATAACTTCCGCACTTCTACTTTTAACACTTCTGGTAATGAATCCTAATACTCTATTAGCTCTATTTCTGGCCTCAATACATTGTTTCCTAGGTCGGAGGTCTGGGCTCACCCTCACTCCAAGATCTTTTTCACCTTCTGATCTTTTCAGCGATACATTGCTTATGGTGTATCTATTACCAGGGTTTTTTCTACCAACATTCATAACGCTGCATTTATCAATATTAAATTTCATCTGCTATCTGACTGCCCACTCGTTAAGTTTATCTAAGTCTCCCTGCAATATGTTTACATCAGACTGTGATCCAATAATCCTACCTACCTTAGTATCATCAGCAAACTTGCTGATATCACTGCTAATCTCACTATCCAAGACGTTGATGTAAATAAAAAATAGTAATGGACCCAAAACAGACCATTGTGGAACTCCACTTGTCACCAGTCCCCATTCCGAATTAGAACCATTAATTGTAAATCTTTGTTGCCTATTACTTAGCCAAGCTCTGATCCAATGAAGAACCTTCCCATCTATTCCATGAGCCTTAACCTTATTTAAGAGTCACTCGTGTGGTACTTTGTCAAATGCCTTACTAAAGTCCAGATATATTATATCATAATACTTATCATTATCTGCCGTCTTATAAACTTTCCTATAAAAACTCAAAAAATTGGTGAGACATGACCTACCCGTGGTGAATCCATTTTGTGAATCATTGATCAAACTATGTTTATCTAAGTGCTCTAATGTTTTTTGCAATAATAGATTCCAATAATTTACCCACCACTGATGTTAGACCTACCGGTCGATAAATTGACTTTAGTCCTCTGTCACCCTTCTTAAATATGGGAACAACATTTCCTTTCCTCCACAATAATGGCACATCGCCTATCTCAACCGATTTCCTAAAAATGTGCACTAACGACTCACTAACAACCTCCTTGCATTCCTTTTATACCCTGGGATACACTTCATCTGGTCCTGGAGATTTAAAATTTTTCATTTTATCTATACCCTCTTCCACCATTTTCCTAGTTATCACAATATCTTTGAGTTCCTCCTCATCGCTTCCTTTGAACATCTGTTCACTATCAGGTATCGTCTGTGTATCCTCCTCCGTAAAAACACTTAAGAAATAATCATTAGACTCTTACACATATCCTCATCGTATTTAAGACCTGACCCTGTCCTGACCTTAAAGCCCAACTAATTCCCTTCCTTGTTTTATATACCTGATAGAACCCCTTTGGGTCCCTTTTCGCCTGTCCTGCTACTTTAATCTCATAATATGTCTTAGCACTCGAGTTAATTTCTTCACTGTCCTCGCCATCACGTTATACTGTTCTTTGTTTACCAATCCTGCCTTGAACCTCAATAAATGTTTCTTTTTACTCCAATGCTTGTGTTTAAATTGGTGGTCATCCATTTTGGATCCCTTTCTGGACCTTATTTCCTATAAGGAATATTTCTTTTCTGTCCGTCAATTTATTCCTTACAAATGAGGTATATCCTCCTCAGCCCCTACCTCACTTCCATTTTAACCTCTAATTACCTCCTCATCCCCGACCTCACTTCCAGTCTAACCGCTCTAATTACCTACAGGTGCTTCCTAATCTTCATAATTGGCCTTTCCAGCTGTCATCGCCTGTCCTTACCCTGGAAATTTTTTTTCCCCTCCATCCCACCTTGTTTTAAAACCTCCAGGTTTTTTTAAATTCTGCTAATGGCCCTTTTTCTGAAATCCCTCCTATTTTTCTCAAAAACTGGCATCGGCTTGCACCTGCCTGGTAAAAACCTTTCCCGTTTTTGTCATCTACTTCCCCCCTTTTCCTTCTTGCTGGAAGTTTGTCACATCCAACCTGTTCCTAAGAAGGTGACCTTCTAACCCTTCAAAAAAACCGCCTATAGCTTTGACCCCTCCCTTTTTCTAAATTTTTGAATCCATACTAATAAGAGTTTCTTAAGCATCTATTGCCAAAATCTTCTATCTGTGTCAGTAGGGTTTTCGGTAAAGGGGCGATTCGGGCGATCTTAAGTACAACTGAATCTTGGTCTCCTGCTTTAGGGGTTCGGTGAAGTTTTTGCTGTTCCCCTTGACATATCAAAGGGGTTTTGATAGAGTTGGACAAATTTTTAAAATTTTCCCATAACCCTCATTAGGTTCTATCCTTCTTCGGTCCCCTTCATTTTAATTTCTTTAAAACCCGTTCTTTGAATAGTAGAGGGGACATGTTTTCTCCTAAATCTATCAATAGGGTTTTCCCCCAGGGTTCTGTCCACACCCCCTCATTTTTCTTAAACCCCGTAAAGCGGGGCTATCCCCTTTGGGTCATCAGTAAGAAAACGCGAGTTACCCAATTGGGCGCCGCCAAATAAAAAAATGTGGGCCATTTTTTTTGGCCGGTGAAATCTGGCAACCACTTTACCTGAGAAGCCGGGGGGCACACTAGGCTAGTGACCCGTGACCAGCATGAAAGGGAAGGGGCGACAGGTCTCTCCCTATCGGGGCAGAGAGATTTGAGGGAAAACCCTTTTGGGCCCGTTTTTTGTAAACAGCTGTACCATGATTCCATAAAACCCCAACGCTCTTTATCTTGCAATCAATCATAGAATAGCCACAAAACTTTGGAATTTTTTTTTAAAAAGGGTTTCACAATATATGGCGAAACATTTATACACTTCAAGTTTGTTTAGCGAATATAAAATTTGGCAAAAAATCCCCGACACAGAGATATTTCCACAGGTATCCGCGTTACGGGGTTTTAAAGATTTTAAGTCTAATCAAAGCCTTATCCATCTACCCGAGATTCTCCCGCATTTTTTAACGGCGTTTATGAGTCCAACTGAAAGGAACTAAGTGTTCCGGAGAGATGCCACCCAACGCCACTTTGATCTTTCTATAATTTTTGATTTGGGCAAAGCAAACCTTGTTTTTTTCAATGCCTCAAAAAACCCCAAATTTTTTTCACCATCTACTCGACAAAAACCCACCCGAAACATCCCCTCTTTTTTAATGACACTAACCATCTCTAAAAGAACATTTTTGGCATCATTTCTAAAAATCTGAACGGAAATCCCCATTTATTCTTGCTAAAACAGTTCTAAAAATTAGGTGTCCCGTGGGGCTGCGTTTTTTTTTTTTTCTCCCTCCCAGGCGCTCTCTAGGGGCCCTTATCCGCCCAGTATGGAGTATGTCTCAAGTTTGGGGGGGATCCCCCTCTCGTCTCCTAAAAAAAAAAAGGGTTGAGTCAAAGCTTTTCGTCGCATAAATCCCCTCCCCTGACTGACTGTTTCAATCTTAAATCACCGAGCAATGTTGTTTTTCTTGCATCTTTACCGTTATTTTAGTTCATGGGTCTTTAGAATTTCTAAAATGCAGCCTCACCCCCCCCCCCGGGCCTCCTGACAAGACTTCTACCATTTATCCCCATTAGTTCATCTTCCCCAATGCAAGAGTTTTAAACAATCTTTACTCTTCATCCCCTTTCATGGTAAATCTGAAACTCTCTTTTTTTTCTATTTTTCCCCCTTCCTATCTTTTAAAACTTTCAAGAAAAGGGGAAGAACTCCCGAACTAAATTGGGGCCCACCCCCTTTTTTTATTCGTTCGCACTGTCTTCTTTATAGGACTGCACTAGCGGGCTTTGTTACAACTCTTTGTTTCCTGCAGCCTTGTGTGTGTAAAAAAGAGAAGAGTGGAACAGCATTAAGATTTCATTCGAGTGATCCTTTATTCTGTATTCGTAGTGACTGAGCAAAGACATAGATATATTCATAGTACTTCACAGCGAGTGATACTGAAAGTGGACAATTAGAAATCAAGAGGCGTGTAGATGACGAGTGTGAAGATGTGGAGTGGAAAATAACGAGTGAGATGAC
This sequence comes from Chionoecetes opilio, assembly GCA_016584305.1. NCBI lineage: Eukaryota > Metazoa > Arthropoda > Malacostraca > Decapoda > Majidae > Chionoecetes > Chionoecetes opilio. The sequence continues at coordinate 20,439 of JACEEZ010022553.1, forward strand.
GAAGTGGAGATGAAGTGTAGATGACGAGCAAATGCCCAGCACACGATGAACAGTAGAATGATCGAGTAAGATGTATGGCAAGACTAGGAGGAGGCTTGTCAAGCCATACTTGAGTGCCAGTCGATGTGTAAAAAAGGGAAAAGACAGTAAAGGAAAGTCGGGAACAAATTACACTTTTATTATCTAATGTCTTCTATAGTCTAATAGGGCTTTTTCTAACTTTCTATCTCCATCCTTCTATCAAAAAGAAAAAATAAAGTGATAAAACATTCTCACTTTCTTCCTTATTCTTCTATTCCTATGTGTTGATTCTTCTATTCTCCTTATCCTTCTATTTCTATGTGTTGATTATCCCTCGAGACCTCACCGCTTCAAGGACAACAATAGGCCACACACACACAAGCCCTGCGGAGGACACGACTCCAGTTTCTAAGTCTGCCTGTGAAGCATCAATATTAACATCATTCATAATTATCCTTAATTTTTAGGAGAATTCTAGATAGCTCTTTACTTATTACCTGGGGCAACACACACACAACACACAACACACACACACCCCCGCACCGCACGCACGCACGCACGCACGCACGCACGCACACACGCACACACACATCTTGTCAAAAAAGGCAACATCATTATCGCCTCAGAAAAAAAAAAAAAAAAAAACTGAAAAAAAAGAGACCAGAAAACATAAAAATAAGCGTTGCCCCTCCGAATATACAATACTAAATCATAAATCTAATACACACACAAACACACACACGCACACACTCACACACATACACATACACATACCAACACACACACACCACACACACAAACACACACCCACATCACAACACACACGAGCTGTAAACTACGGAATGGGTACTCTAAACACGTCGACAGTTAAAGGTACATAGTCATTAACAACTCAACTAACCATCACGTATCTGCCTACATACAATACCTATTTTCATATAAGATCTCGTGTGATGGTTTTTCCCTTACAGCTTCAATAATGACTGACAATCCACTCTACTTCAACCCATTCTCTCTTAACCCATTATCTCCTTAACCCATTATCTCCTTAACCCATCTCTCCCTTAACCTATTATCTCCTTAACCCATTCTCTGTACTATTCTCTCTAACCCATTCTATCATAACCCATTCTCTTCTTTAACCCATTATCTCCTTAACCCATTCTCTCCTAACCATTCTCTACGTTAACTCATTCTCTCCTCAACCCATGATCTCCTTAACCCATGATCTCTTTAACCCATGATCTCCTTAACCCATGATCTCTTTAACCCATGATCTCTTTAACCCATAATCTCCTTACCCATGATCTCCTTAACCCATTATCTACGTTAACCCATTCTTTATGTTAACTAATTACCTCCTTAACCCATTCTCTCTCAACCCATTCTATTTCCAACCCATTCTATCCTCAACCCATGCCTCCTTAAACCCATGATCTCCTAACTGATCTCCCTATCCATTCTATCTTAACCATTCTTCCTTAACCCATTCTCTCCTCAACCCATTCTATTTCCAACCCATGATCTCATTAACCCATTCTCACCTTAACCATTGTCTCCTTAACCCATTGTAACCCATTATCTCTGTTCTTCCTAATGACCACCTCAGGACAACCCAGTACCTCTCCCTTCTTTTGTCTTCCTCCCCTTCCTCCCTTCATTCTCTCCAAGTTTCCTGCCTAATTATTCCTCCTTCTTCCTCCAGGGTTCCTAGTTCCCACTCCATCATCAATATTTGGAGAGAGAGAGAGGAGAGAGGAGAGAGAGAGAGAGAGAGAGAGAGAGAGAGAGAGAGAGAGAGAAGAGCCAGCACAGCAGAGAGAGAGAGAGGAGAGGAGAGCGAGAGAGAGCGAGGCAGCAGAGAGAGAGAGAGAAGAGAGAGAGAGAGAGAGAGAGAGAGAGAGAGAGAGAGAGAGAGAGAGAGAGAGAGAGAGACAGACGATGAGAGAGAAGAGAAGAGGAGAGAGAGAGAGAGAAGAGAGAGAGAGGAGAGAGAGAGAGAGAGAGAAGAGAAATGGCAAGGTACAATCAAAATAAGAGGACAGCTGACAGTAAGGAAGGGGCAAAAGAGGTCGGACAAAGAGTAGTGGCAGCGAGAACTAGGGCGGAAATAGGAGGATAGAATAATTACAGAGAGAAGAGAGAGGGAGAGAGAGAGAGAGACGAGAGAGAGAGAAAGAGGAGAGAGAGGAGAGAAGAGACCAACATGTCCACAAGAAATATGTGTGATAAAGAGGATAGAGTGGAAGGGATGAAATAAAGAAGTAAACTCACAGGGTGAAGATCACACACACACACAACACCACACACACCATCAAACAAACACACACCGTAGTGTAGGGAATCCGTAGTGTAGGGTAGCACGCTCGTTCACAACGAAAAGTCCCGGTCGATCCCGGCGGAGCGGAAACATATGGCTGTTTCCTTAAACAGAGTCCCTGTCCACCCAGAGTGAATGGATACCGGTGTTAGCCACGGTTGTGACCCATCCGGGTGCTGCTCGGCCAAAAAAGCACACAGGATGAATGATAAAAATAGTTGAATGGCAGACGGGCCATACGAGCGTCGACTCGGCCCGTAAATACAACTAGATGAATACACACACACACACACACACACAAACACACACACACACACACCACACACACAGACTCAGACTCAGACTCAGACACACACACACCTCACTCACTCTAATGAACCGTCGTGAAGGTAACGCTAAAAGAAGAGTGTGTGAGAGAGATAAAAATAAAGGCGGGTCCTCCCTTAAAGCGTCGTCCCTCGCCGCGTTAAGACAAAAGTGCCGCGCTCTTAAACAAACACGTGTAACGAAAACAAGAGCAATGCAAAAAGTTATACATCATGGAATGCAATGTGAAGTAATTTGTTTTTTACGTATCCGTTTCTCTTTGTTTTCATATTCATTTTCTTTTTACAAACCCGTTTTTCTTTTTATTCATATTATCATTTGTTTTACATTTTCGTTTCCCTTTGTTTTCTCCTTGTTTCGTTGTTTCCCATTGTTTTATCAATTTTATTTCATATATATTTTTCTTAGTTTTCTTTTTTTTTTACCTATCAGTTCCCCTTTGTTTTCATATTATTTTTCTAAATATCCGTTTCGCTTTGTTTTCATATTCCTTCACCATTTCTTCACTTACTTTCGCTAATTTCATTTAGGTTTGGGAAGGTTGAATTATTTTGGTGGAAAATCTGTGATGAATATGTGAATAGAAATTATGAATGTTGATTTGTCCTGATTTCATTCATAGATAACCTTTTCCTTCATATATGTATCTATATGGAAGTAGAAATAGGACTTTGGACAGAGAAATTTCCTCATTGATTTTGATACGAGCGTTCCAGAGAAAACGTGGAGTTTCTTATACTGAAAATACGTAATTATGACAGATGATATAAAAATAACAATGGTGATAATGATGATAATAATGATAATGATGATAATAATGATAATGATGATAATAATGATAATGATGATAATAATGATAATGATGATAATAATGACAATAATTTCATGATAATATAATGTGAATAAAAAAACGGTGGCAACAACAAAAACAATAATAGTAATAATGATAATATTAACAATAATTAAAAAATTGAATATATTTCGGGTCATAACAAAAAAAACCATGACAAGAACAACAACACTCGACCAATAACAATAATATATTTTTTCAGTTTTTTTTTTATTATTTTTTTAGTTCTTATATTATATTATTGAGAAAAAATAATATAATTAGTTTTATCATCAGCGCTACAAAAGTGACCATTGCAGTGGCGAGGCATGTCCAGTCGTGACGTCAAGGGGAGCGGCCAATACAATCTATAGCTTACCCCTTGACGTGCGTGCGGCGGCCAATCAGACAGCCATCGAGACAAATCACTTCATTGCGGGGATTAAGGCGATTTATTAAAGGTTTACCTGTCGCCTAAGACCCTGCAACGCGCCTCAACGACACGCGGATTATCGTTTCTCATCGTTTCTGCGGCATCTTTCACCTCACACTTCCAAGGACCAATCAGCACACGCGGCCACTAAGGTGACACCCGGGCAGCCAATAGCCGTGCGGTATGAGGAAGGTTCTGCCAATGGTTAGCGGCGCCCTTCATGACACCATCTTTCGCAGCATCCAATCTCGGGCTGATCCGACATTCGCGTCCCTCAGCGGCGAGTGTCACGCTGGCGAGGAAGCCTTTTCCTGATTGTGTCTTTGTGGCTTACGGTTGTTTATCACGGGATTTGATGAAATTTCGGAGGTATGTTTGTTTGTCTGTGCGTTTGTAGGTCTCTCTCTCTCTCTCTCTCTCTCTCCTACTCTCTCTCTCTCATCTCTCTCTCTCTCTCTCTTCTCTCTCTCTCTTGAGCCATTATTTACGTGACATCGCAATGTTTGCTCCCATGCGTCGGTGCTTTGCCGAAAAAAATAAGCGAGCAATCAAAACAAACAATTGGAAAGAAAGAAATACAGAATAACTGAAAATAAATATAAATAACAACAACAAACATGAGGATGAATGGTATGATTTTTTTCTTGTTAAGGAGGAGGGAAACTATAATTAACATCAAATTTATCGGAATGGAAAAAAATTGAAACTCGAAAAGATTTTCTGATACACGTATACGAAATATCTTAAAGTTGACACACACACACACACCACACACACAACACACACACACACACACACACACACACACTGTATCGAGTGGTACAGTGGTAAAGTTCTATGTGTCATTTGACGCTCACAGGTTGGAGCCCCACTCACGACCTTACATGTTGGGTACATTAGGAGATTGTGTGTGTGTGTATGTGTATGTGTGTGTTGTGTGTGTGTGTGTGTGTGTGTGTGGTGTGGGTGTGGTGTGTGTGTGTGTGTGTGTGTGTGTGGGTGTGTGGTGTGTGTGTGGTGTGGGTGTGGTGTGTGGTGTGGGTGGGTGGTGTTGTTTATTGTGGTTCGTGTTGTGTGTGTGGTGTGTGTGTGTGTTGTGTGTGTGTGTCTTATTGTGTGTGTGTGTCGTGTGTGTGTGTTTTGTGGAAGAGTTCCAGATGGTAAATACACACACAAAGCATAAATTCTACTCAGCCGTGTTACCCCCATTATATGTGTGCCAATGGGCTGTACTTGCCTCTTTCTAGATAATAAAAGTATACAAACAACTTTTTAGATGCATATTTTTTGGGTAAATTTGATTCAACAACTACTTTATATTCAGACAATAAACTTCTAGATTTTTTAAATATTCATAAATGTTTTGTTCTTTACTTCATGTTTAAAAATAAAAAAAAATGTTCCAGGTACTTCTATTTATAAATTTTGTAGAATCAACGCATGGAACCAGAGGAAGCAATATGAATTTAGTATGTCCACAGTTCCGTACAACACTCTTAAGAACAGCATAATTTGCTTTGGTCCTCAAACAATGGAATGCTCTGCTACACCCATAAAACTACTTACTAATATATCAGCTTTTTTTAATTCAAGAGGAGAGTAAAAAAATAATTTCATTGTCCTTCAGACCTCACAAACATCCCACGAGGATAGGTAGAATATGTATTCATATACATTGAAGATGCCATACATGTATACATGTATAGTATTATGTATGTAGTTTGGTATGTGGTTTAGTCATAGTGTTAGTATTTTCATAGTCATAGTAGTAGTATTATATATATAAAGTATGTATTGGATAGCATAGGTTACGAAAGTTCTTATTTTGATTTTTTCATGTAAATGAATATGTATATGTGTCATTGCATATATATGGATGAATGAATGATCTGTATATATGCGTGTGTGTGTATGTTTGTGTGTATGTGCATAGATGTGTATATGTGTATGTGTGTTATATGATTGTGGTATGTCTGTATGTTGTATATTGTATGTATATATTTTTTTTTGCTTCACGTTACAAAGTAGTATATTTTACTACATAAACAAACAGCCAACTGATTCTGCTCAGCACATATAATTTATATCTGAACATGTCTGGTCAGGGAGCCTTGGCTCGACAGACCGTGCCAACGACCTCTTTTTATGTAATTACTGAATGTATATATTTACTAGTAATGGCAATAAACTTTACTTACTTTATTACTTACTTACACACACACACACACACACACACACACACACACCACACACACACCACACACACAACACAAGTAAAATCACCAACGAATTTTCGATAACAAAGGACCAACAAGAAACGAGAAAAAATTCGCTTCATCAATCAAAATACAAAATACAAAAGAAAGAGAAAAAGAAAAACAGAAACAAAATCAAAAGTCAGCAAAAAAACATGTGAGGTAAAGAATTTGTAATTACGCATCGAGGAAAAGTTAATGGTTGATGACTTGCCTCTCGCCTCATTGCCACTAAATAAAAATAAGAGGGAGATGAAAAAGGAAAGTCGGACACGCCATTGGTGGAGTGACATCACAGGCAACACCCAATCACCTGCGGGTACTAATTCCAGAGTTTTGCCGCGTGTTTACAAAGAGGAATCCATTAAACATTCTGGATAATTTTTTTTTAAGGTGAGAACGAACATTTACTTCCCGTAGCTTTTATTCATATGTAAGAACATCCATTTGCACGCGCACACACACAGAGAGAGAGAGAGAGAGAGAGAGGAGAGAGGGGAGAGAGAAGAGAGAGAGAGAGAGAGAGAGAGAGAGAGAGAGAGAGAGAGAGAGAGAGAGAGAAAAAGAGAGAGAGAGAGAGAGAGAGAGAAAACGAGAGAGAGAGAGAGAGAGAGAAATATATATATAATATATATATAATTATATATATATATATATATATATAATAATATAATAATATATATAAATATATTAATAAAATTAGTAATGTCTACCCCACAGTTAATTTTTCCTCACTTCCTTTAGACCTCAAGTTTTTAAAAGAATAATAAATCTACTCATGCGCAAATTCTTTTCAGAATATCACTATAGCTTTTTTTTTTAACGAGGCGAAAATTCCATTCTATCTTTAAAGTAATTGTCCAGACCATTTTTATCATTCCTGATTTTTAAAGCAGTCAAATATAGCCATTTCGAGTATATCAACAATACGTTGTCACTTTTTTCATCCAGTCACCCCTTTTTAAATGATCCGCATTCAAATCTGTTTAAATTTCCCCGACTCTCAAAAAAACAACTGACGACCAGCAGACGACGCACCACGGCTCGGTGACGTCAAAGGCAGGAAGCCTCCCAGCCCCGGGGGTAATATAAATACATGTAAACTCATAAAAAAAAGTATAGTACTTGAAGAATTTTGGGCGTTTCGATGTATTTTCTTTTCGATATGGCATATACTTGCATCCTTTATGGGTGCAGCAAGAAAGCTGTGCCTTCCCCAAAAAGCTTAACACCCATTTCCGACCTATTCGGCCACGATATATGTGTGGAGCGCCGGGGAGAGGCGGGCGGTGTGAAGCAGATTGTCTCACTGCGACCTCTCGCCCGCCTCTCCCGGCCCCTCCCCAAAATATATCGTGGCCGTATAGGTCGGAAATGGGTGCTAAGCTCTCTGGAAATGCACAGCTTTCTTGCTGCACCAATAAAGGATGCAAGTATATGCCATATCGCAAAAAAAAAAATATCAGAAGCAACCAAAATTCTTGGTACTATATTTTTTCGAGTTACGGTTTGATGGGGGGATTCCNAAACGGGCCCTATTTTTCAAGAAAGGGCCCCAAGGGCAAGGCAAATAAAGGGGGAACTCAACCCCCCGGGAAACAAGGAGGGGTGTCCCGGGGGGGCGGGGGGTAAAGGGTCCTCCTCTGTGGGGCCCGACTTTTTTAAGGGGCGGTCACACTACCCTTTTTTCCCCCGTGGACTGGGCGGTTTGCGTGGGCTGGGCCCCCAATGGCCGCCCCATTTTTGGGGTTAAAAACTCCCAAAAGCATCGACGCCCAGGGGTGGCCCGGAGCAAATCTTTTTATCCGTGGCCCCCCGCCTCACTATGTCGGGCAGCAGAGAGGATTAAAGGGTCTATAGTTTGACAGCAAGCTAATTTAAGAAAATTATGTTCTTTTTTTAAAGAATAAGGAAATACTCGTGTAACCCCTAGAAAATTACATTTTTTGAGATGATCAACGATGGGGGAAACCTAAAACAATGACCCCCAATAAAAAGCTACACACTCGCTTGACCGGGGAGCTTCAAGTAAAAACAAACCCCCGTTGCGTATAAATAAAACCCTTTTTTTTGGTGTTTTTTGGGGATTCGATGATTCCCTGAGAAACTCTATGCCCCCGGGTTGATGTCCTAGATGCTATCACAGGCGTGGCCCCAGCAGTAGTGAGGGGCGGGGGACAGACGTAGGGGGTGCGGTTTTATGAAATCACGTTTGGGATTTTTTTGGCCAAAAAACCAACCGGAATTCTCGCCGATTTAAAATTTTAAAAACCTAACCGGGAAACTTTTGGCATCTTACTTAACCAAAAATGAGCAAGTTTTTTTGCTGGCATTTCATCCCTGAATCAAAAAATACGGGTAAACCTGGTAATAATGGACGAAAACTGGCGGTCATTTTCAGTAACACCACATATTTTTCCTCCCCCAAAATGGGTGTTTTTTTCCGAATGGGATAGTTTTTTTTTCCCCGGAAAACCAAATAGTTTTCATAAAAAAAAAAAAATAATCACCCAAAAATTTTAGGGGTCGCCGTTTCCTTAAAAACACTAAATTTCCTCAAAAAAGAAACTAAAACTTGAACCCGGGGAAAAAAGTGTCAGGGGCCCCAGATAAAAGGGAAGTTATTGAAAAGAAAAATACCCAAAACCAACCTTTCCCCAAAATTATAGGGTTTTTTAAAGAAACCTAACCTAACCTTTAACCCCAAATTTTACCTAACCCTAAACCCATAGGGGTTTTAAAGAAAACCCCCTAAAACCTTTAAACCCCAAAGTATCCTAACCTAACCTTAAAACCCCAAGTTCCTAACCAACCTTTTGGGGTTTTTTAAAAAAACCAACCTAACCTTAACTTAAGGGTTTGGTTAGGTATCTTAGTGTTTAAGGTTTTGGCTTTAAATTTCATTAAAAAACCCATAAAGGGTTTGGCTAAGGGCAGGTTTGGGATGTTTCTATTCAACACTTCCCCTTATTTTAGCCCCGACAAAATTTTTTTTGGGAAAGTTTTAAGTGGGTTTTTTTTATAAAAAATTCAGTGTTTTTAAAGGAAAAGGGCGATCAAAAAAATTCGGTGAAGAATTTTTTTTATTGTAAAAAAACTATTGCTTTTCCCCGGAAAAAAAAAATTTTTTTCCATTTGGAAAAAAAACACCCATTTTTTGGGGGAGGAAAAAATTTTTCAGTTGGGCTCTGAAAAAAGACCGCGAAATCCCCCGTCCCTTAAATTCCCCAAACCTATTAAATTTTAAATTGGGTCCCGTAATATCAAAAATTGGAAGCTCGCCGCTGGCGGCGAGGGTTCCAAACGGCGACAGTTCCCGGTAACCCCCCGCCGTAGTAATTTTTCGCCCCCCGTCGTCAAATTTTCCCAATTTCCCTTGTATTACAGGACCCAATATTATTTAATCAAGTTTTACCCGTTTTTCCCTGCATTCAGGGATAAATTTACTTCGTTAGCTTACAGTTGGGTTAAGTTAGGTCCCAAATGCCCAGGTCGGGTTAAACTTTTTTCCCACTCGGCGAGATTCTAACGGGTTTTTTTCGGCGATAATTCCCATGGGCCCGACAGTTCCAAAAACCCCCCGGGCGGTTTTTTACTCACGGCACCTCAGGTGTGCCGTGATTTTGTCGCGTGGATATCTCTTAATACCCAAAAATTTCCGAAAAACACCTAAACACAACCAAAATATACCAAATAAAACCGAAAAAAAACCGATAATACACCTAAAAAATTCCGAAATAACCGAAATTTCAAAAAATATAAACCCATTACACCTAAATTACCCAAAAACCCCGGGGAAAATACCGAAAATAAACCCTAAAACCGTTTAAAAAAAGGGATGTATTTAAAGTCTTTTTGATTTCTTTTTTTAGTGTATTTTCATGTTTTCGGTGTATTACGGTAATTTTGGTATTAAAAGGGGCGCCCTTGTCGGGGGTTTTTTTTTTGATTTAAATTGCCTAGCCCTGGGCTGGGAGGCCCCCGCGGCCAACGTAAATGTGACCACTTGCTTTTGGGCGTCCCGAAGTAGCTTCTGCTCCCCGCCCACGCCAAAAACCCCCCCCGTCCCACGGGTAAAAATGGCAAATGGGGACCGTAGCTTTAACTGCTGTAGTGACTGGGTGGGGCTGGGGGTCAGTCGCCGGGTTTTTTTAAAAATGGGGCTTGGGAGGGTCTAACGTGGGGGCCAAAGCGGTAAAAACTAAAAAACTGGAAAAACCCTTTAAAAAAGGGGTAAATAAAAGGGTAAAGTTACTCTTTAGTTCTTTCGTCCACTAGATGAGGGCGTTAGCGTCAATTGAGCTATGACTATTCAAAAGACACGAAGTGTGAATTGTAAAATGGCAGATATGTAGATTAAGGAACATTTTTTACTACATTGCCTGGAAATTCACTAACACGGATGAAGTCGTTGATGTTACAACACCATGTAAAGGAAACCAAACAGTCATTTGGAATTTCTTAATTTACGTAAAACAAATAGGAACAAAAAAAATCAGTGGATCTTTTGCAGATATTTTCAAAATAGACACCAAGGAACTATATTGTGGGCAGAAATTAAATAAATTCCGTAATTAAACACTTTAGGTGGTGCCGTTGCAAAATCAGTATTCAGTACCTCCTTGCAATCATCCATCTCGCGTGGTTGTTTACAATTTTACATCCTTGAATAAACTCGGACGTCCGTCGTCCAGTCGTCCACTCTTTGAGCTATCGTGGTGGTGGCAAGACGTGTATGCTCCTGCTCCTCCCCGAAAATATTACCGCTACTACCGCTTCCCTGACCACGACACTACACTACGTTGTACTGTGTGCATACATATAGACACCAATTTCCCTTAATATATTTTAATATTTTCCCTCAATAATAGAAAATAAAGGCTAGCAATATCTGGAACCACTGAGGTAGTTTTCTCGTCCACTCAATAGATGGCGCTCTAAACACAAGATCGGGTGCTATCTGGCATCTTTCTGGCTACACTTATTTGTTATGTTGGATAGGAATATTTCCGTCTTTCTTAGTATACAGTCTTGGTGGAGCTTCCATGTTAGACTCAGTGGTGCCAATGCCAAGAACGCGTGCTTTAGACGCCAGCAGCGAGAGCTAACATGGTCCTATGTTGATCCACGACTGCGCTTGGGTTGGTAGCCTGAACCAGGAGATCATATAGTTGGGGACGGAGAGCGGAAATATTCAGACATTTGTCTCCGCGCCCTGCTACCGAGAACAATAAAACACACCATACCATATATGAACCTATATTCTTCATTTATTCACATTTTTACCCACATTTTCCTTGATCTTCATAGCTCTTCCCATTATCGGGAGTCAAGATTGTCATGGTCATGTTATAGTTATTACTTAGTTGCACAACTAATGATGCCTTAATCACTAGTTGATAGTTGAGTTTGATAGTTGATAGTTGACTAGTTTTTTAGTTGATAGTTGGAGTATGTGAGAGAGAGAGAGATCATGCATGAGTGAAAGGACAGTAGGATGTGAGAATGAGGTGGATAGATGTGTGGAAATGGGAGACTTCTGCCGTGATCTCCCCGTAGAGGGATGTAAGGAACCGCTGTTAGCGTAGACTAGACTATTATGACCAAAAAGAGAATAAATGTCTCCTCTCTTTCCATTAATTAAATGCAAGTGCTGCTGTATAGTCGTATAAGTGAGTGACTATTATATTGCTGATAGTCTGGACTCGGCGGGCGAGGAGAGATAAACAAACTCAGATTTCGTAGGGCGCCAAACGCGATCTTTAAAAAAATATTTCAGATGCTTCATAATCTGCAGTAGACGCATGTATACACTCATATTTTGCCAAACAGAATATTGGCAATACCGGTAATTTGTCTTAGCATGGGCATTTGCATAGTATTCGTAAATATCATTAGACTCAAGTGTTGGACAGGGTCCTGGGTGTCTAACATTTCCAATACTATTCTATATAAGGTTTTATCCTTTCGTCATGCTGAATCATCATGCTGTTCTAAAATTGATCCAGGGGTCTGTATTCCTTTAGTATCTTTTTATAGGGACTTGCAAGCGGGGTTTTTTTTTCCGCCAGTGGTCTAGATTCTCTAGTTCAGTGGTTTACTTAACCTTTTTTAGTGCTCGTACCCTTTGAGATCTCATAATTTGTCTCGTACCCCCGATCAGAAAAAAAGTATCATTAGAGTAACGAACCTTTTATTTCACTAACTACAATACTACATAGTACACAATGTTACATTTCAGTGACTCTTTTGTTGTTGCATTTCATCAATTATGATGATTGAAAACGAGGTTCCCGAAGTGCCAACGCATGTCGTCACTTGCATCCGACGGTTCCCAAACTTTGTTTTGAGGTGTAGTTGTGTTGAAAAAACGCATAAGAACGTGGTTTACAATGGCACCATCACCTCCAGAGGTCTTTCTGCTAAATGTGGTAATGTTTTGAAGTTGAGCACACCAAAACATATCTAGCTGCCATGATTCAAACTGCTTTTTGATTTCTGTCGCTGGCCTGCAGCTCAACATGATTCATTTTTTTCACTATTACTGTTATTCATGGAATCCAGGTTGAAAATTATATTTTCCGTTCCATCTCTGTGCCCAGAACCTGTCATCGGTTGAAGTACTCCGGGAAGGGGAATGCAGCCTTGCCAATGCTTTCACTTCAGTAAACGATGGACACTTCCTCTGCAAAAGCAATGCTTCATCTAATGAAGGAAGTTAGCATTCACCTTCTTGTGCAATGCGCCACTCCAAATTTGAATTTCTGGGTAAAAGGTATCCCTTCTCTGACAGTTATCATGTTTTCAGCATTCTTCCTGGGATGGAGATGTTCAACTCGTTTGCAAGTTCGTGAATACATCTGTCGGGCCATAACCACAAAACTTAAAGACCTTTTTTGGTCGTTAGTCCCAACCGACGGGAACCCCCAGCGCAGAAAGTCCGTAGGACTTCGGTCCGTTAACGTGCACACCTGGCCAAAGACTCTGCTCAGACCGTAGTAGCAGAGGTCGGAAGTCGCCAGCATGCTCATTATTGCTTGGTATGCTATGAAATATTTTGTTTATAGGTTACTGTTAGACATATGATTGCACTTGGATGGATATTAGTCATATATTGATAAAGAGATTAAATACCAAGCAAGGACCTCACCACGTCTGGCAGCGCGGCCTTCGGCACAGCAGCAAGCAGCAGCAGCATGATGAAGCCCGTGAGGTGGATTATTCAACAACACCCACTTCACCAATGGAGAATAGATGTCTTTGGTATATTTAGTAGGGGAGCGAGAAAAAACCCCTTGAGGAATCCTATGATCCCTGGTGATATCCTATGGTGCTATCACATCGTGGGAGCTGGCTGTCTTCTTCATGAAGGCCAGGTGAGGCGGATAACTGCGGGTTTTTTCTCAAAACGTTGAGTGTGGCAGCTGGACCGCCAGCTCCTCCGCACTGTAGGTTTCGGCAGGATTAAACGTCTTATTACTCGTTTTATACAACTTAGTGCTTATGGTGTATGTTTATATATACTTGTCATTATCTAATTCAATGTAGCACCGTGTGTCCCTTAAATAGTGTGTTTAAAGATGTTATGATGGTGTGACTGATGGCGGGGCAGAGTGACGGAGAGGCCTTGCCGCGGGGGCCTCCCCCTATAACAAATATTCACTAATTTCACCCCACACACACACCTTATACCACCAAAACCTAGCAACACAGGCTCCTTACTTATACATCTTATTATCTGTACATTAAAAAACTCCTTAAAACGCAAGCATCCGAATAAACGAGAATTATAGTTTGAGATGACGGGGACACGAAGGCGGGGAGAGGCAGTCTGGCATGCCATTCTTGCCCGGAAATATGTCTCGCTGACTTGTGATTGGTCAGAAGTTTTAAATACTGTTTGGTCATTGGCTGGTGACTGATGATGAGCTTGATGACGTCCATTACTCGTCTTAGCCCGTTCCACCTTCCGCTTTGTACGGCTTCATCACAACACTGACGTCACCATCATCACCGCTTGAGTGTTATTTTGGTAACTGGGACACAGTTGGCAACTCCACTCCGAGCGGACACCGCCGAGCGGGAAAGATGATTGAATTAACTTTTGTTAACGGCGGCCGAACAGCGTGCGGCGGTGCGGTAGACTTTGTTGTGACGTCATTGTGACGTCTTTGTTGTTTGTACGGCGGCCGTACAAGCGGGAATGTGGAACCGGCTTTAAGAAGGCCAGTCAGGTCGCGCCTTCCGAGCGCGTTAACGACCGACCGATGGAGCTTTGTAGCTTTAGTCGTAAGGAAAAAAAGTTCGGGATGGTCGTTGCTGGCGCTACTACCTTTGTTGCTGGGTTCCGCCGCTCGTATGCTAAGAGCCCAAACAAACCCCCCACAAAATGAACTTCCGTTTGGACAAAGTGGTCGGCAATGTCACTGCTTGATTTATAAGAAGCCTCTTGATTTCTTCCGGTAGTTCGCAGACAGTGTGTGTAGTAGTAACGTTAGAGCCACCTCACTCCGTGGTGGAAACAGTAACCTATGTTCATCTCAAATTTCTCACAAAATGAGGCAAAGAGACAAGACGAAGACAGACAAAATAATTTTTACTATATAATTTAACTCCTTATAATATGAAATATTGAATTATTGGTCAGCATGTCCTCGTACCCCCAGGTGTAGGGTTTTCAGGGGGGGGGGGGGGGGTGGTACAGGTACCCCAGGGGTTAGAAACCACTGCTCTAGTTCAAGGCTCGCCTGGATGAGCTACTTTATTGTCCGTCGTCGAGTAGCCGAAGACACCCACATGGCTGCCCATCAACTTCCCCTCCGACTGCAAGTGTGGCAGAGGGCCAGGGGGAAGCATAAGCCTCAATTAATTACATTGTCATCTCAACAAATCCAGGCCTGCGACACCACGAGGCGGTGCCCTTCAGCCTTCTAGAAAATAACATATAAGGCCAACCACCTTGCGGCCTCAAGGAAGATAAACCCCAAAGGCGCATCTGTGGAAATATTATAAAATAATACTAGAACATAAAATATAGGGTGGAGTCAAAGCCTTTTTCCGTCTCATCAAGTTCCCTCTAACGACTTTCAGGAGAGCTTCGCACGAGTACGTCTAATCTCTTGAGAACGAAACTGCGAGACTGGAAGCGCGAAGCGCACATTTGTTTCGCTACAACAAAACAAAAAAAAACGTTAGCCTTGGAATGTAGTACGAGGCTGCGGAAATGGGGGGAAGCAATGTTTCCATATATCTCAAGAACCGTATTAGCCACGAGAAACGTTATGGATGTAAAAAAATCCGATTTCAACGGCTGCCCTGGGGACTAAGAAAATTTACTTCCATTGAATAAATGACCCAAATAAAGTTTGGTTTTAGGTCATATTACCCGAAAAGAAATATTCCAGAAATCAAGGGAAAATTGCATACATGCGTAAAACTCTTTGCGATTACGAGAATTTACATTTCCTCAAGTGGATACGATTCCTGCAGACACGCTCTCCCATCAAGCATAACAATATGTTAGAACCGGATAAAAGATAGATGTAATGGTGCAGCAATAATCTGCTGGTCATTGAACGGCACAAGGGTGCGCAAATATAAAACTATATATCTAAAAATCGGTATAGCAAAAAGAAACGGATAGATGCTTAGGGTAGATCCTCGTTCAGCTTAACAAAAAGTATTCATGCCATTTTGGTCCTATGGGTCAATAGTTTTCTTAGTAAAAAATTGGGTACGCATAAAGGTAGTGTTCTGACATTTTGAAGCTGCAAAAATTTTGGTAGAGTTTATTTTCCTACAGACGTAAAATATCTCAATACCATTGTAATCTTGCGAAGAACACTATAATTGTTCTATAATATTTTGTTTTTCCAGAACCCTGCCAGTCAAGAACAGTTTTGAAGTTTTTTTTTTATAGTAAGAACCCTTTTCCCTTATAGATACGGAAAAGTCAGAGCAGCAAAGTTTTAGTAGTGCTCCAAAAGCCTGCCTATACGGCGTTCCAAACTCCGCCTCTTTTATCCCGGATTTAGACCGCCAAATGCCCAGAACAGTTTTGTGCACGGGCAACTGTGTGCACGTGCACACCGTACCCACATTTTACACACTTTATAACGTAAAATGTTATTACAACACACACTGGGGCTATGTATTAAGCAGTCATCCGATGGATGGATTTGGTTTACGAGGAGGACGGACAAATATAACTCGTCACAGCAGCCTCTGTCGCTGACTTGTTGTTACTCTTGTCTCTTGTCTTCTACTGGAATAGTGACACTTATTTCTTACGGCATCAGTCCTTCCGAACCCATCCAGGGCAGGACCAGCACAAGGTAGTTGTCCAGCAACGACGATCTTCCGAACTTCGTTTCCTAACGAAGAAAGCTACAAAGCCTCCCTTTTTCGGTCGTTAACGTGTCGGAAGGCGCTGACCTGGCCTAAGGGAGTATGCGTATCAAGCGCGTCATCAGTCCACCGCCATGACAGATTGCTTTTAAAATTTTTCGACAATCAAAGCTAGCAAACTCATGCATGTTTACAACACACAGCTTGTCACAGCGAGTTCCCGCCCGCACCTTGCAGCAGCATCGTCCCCTGTGGGCCTCTATCTCTGTCTCTATCGATCTATCTACTCTACTACCTCTTATCTATCTCTCTGTCTCCTATCTATCTATCTATCCGTCTGTCTCTATCCTATCTATCTATCTCTATCTCTATCTATCTTTCTCTATCCTCTGCAACATGGGCCCAACCAGTCACCAAAAAACCAAGGCGCCAAAAATTCAGTTAATGATTTTGGTTGGGCTAGTGGAGGAAGTGAGGAAGAGGAGGGTGGTGATAAATGAAGACTGGACACCTCCATTAGTCCGAGACAAGATGCTAGCGTGGAGGAGGTGACGGGCTGTGTAAACAGCGTCAGTCATGTCGCCCGCCTCTCCTCTGAGGTGAGGATAAGTTTAAGGACCTCAAGTCGGTGGTGAAAAAGAAGGCAGGATGACGCATGCACATCAGCGAGGCACCAGTAGATATGCAAGTGTTATCCCTATTCTGTCGCAACTGAGCACCTGCGTACGTTTGACGTAAAGTTCACGTCAACCGTACCACAATTTTACAACTTTATAGTTAAATGTTTACATACCACGGGGGTATGTGTAGCAGTACCATGGAGGATTGTCTACACCGACAAAATATCGTACATAGTCCTTGAGCCAACCGGCCATATTTTGAAGTGAATGCTCCGGCGGGGGGAGTAATTCTCATTATGATTTTCCATTAGGGCAATATCTCAGGTATCAGAAAATGCATGATGGACATCTGAGAACGGTAGCTTAGTGCCCGGATGGACGCCATCTTGAAACCACCCAGCGCGAAAATGCCCATTTGGTGGGGTACATTGTTGCACGTGTATCTGGACTTCTATACTAGCTATCGATGTGCGGTTGACGACTAAATATACGTCCAATGTGTACCGTCTAAATAAAAAATAATATGAAGCATTTTGTTATAGATTAATTATTATAAAAATCAATTATCGAAAAAAAATCATATATTTTCAATATTTTATTATTAGACTTGTACTTTTTTTAGTGAAACAACACTGGTATGATTTTCCAAATTATGCATTTTGCTACACCGTTTATCTGTCTATAAAAATAACTCAACAAGTACAACATATCATCCACCACGAGTTTACAACAAATATATGTAAAGAGGCATAAAATGACTTAGGCCGCCGCTGGCATTATCTATTCTGACGATAACGCAAGTTAGGAATGTCGTACGGAGAGGATTTTAACACCATACGATATCTAATAAGCAGGCGGAAATTGTTACATAGGAAATCTGCACTTTGGTGGCCATCTTGGATTTCAAAATGGCCGCCAATTATATTAATTATCATTACTAGAGTTTGGAAAGACGTATGGAGCTGATTTTAACACCATACGATGTATATTCCTAATAAGCAAGCGGAGGTATCATTGAACATGTCATGTTTTAGTCAAATAACACCGGTATGATCTTCCAAATTATACATTTTGCTAAACCGTTTATCTGTCTATAAAGATTTTCAGGCAATTTGGCCTGCATTATAATAGAGAACAACATATGCTATACAATATACAGTGCACACAAAGTTAATCATCAGAGTCGCCATCAGAGTCATTGGCATCCTGAGCCACGATAGCATCATCCTGCACCATGTTGGAGCATCCCTGCAGCTTACACACAACAGTGCACTTCAACCCATTCAGTATGCAGGAGCAATCTGACGGTCGACACGTCCTTCTGCATGTGCATGAGATGAGATTCAAGACGACATCTGGAGCTGGTAGACCCGCCATCCATCGGATTTTGAGCGAACCGCCATCATCGAGTTCCCAGCCATGTCCTGCTGATGGTGCTGGGACGTCTGGCAGGTTTTCAAGGCTGCGTCGCCAGATAGCCGCCTGATAGTTGGCCCTAAGCGTATGCTGCATCAAGGAGTCTTTTGTCCAGATTCGATCTGGCCCTTCTTTGCACAGAACATGTGATAACGGAGTGAATTAGCACCGACGATCTTCGTGTTCCTGGCGTACAGCTGACACGTGAAGGCCTGAATGCTATTGAAGACGTCTGTTGGTACATTCCACGAAGATCCCAGATCTGTGAATGCTTGAAGATACAGATCATTCGCTTGCACAAGCTTCAAAGCCTTTATCTTTCCTGGCTAGCCAGAGCACTAACAGTGTCACACCCGCTCCATGCATGAAGCCCTGGCAATGCACTGCAAACTCCAGACCCCAATACCGCAGCCAACTTTGTTACACTCAGCAGAACCATCGATAGTCAGCTCTTCATCAGACGAAGAACAAAGTTCGAGTCAGAATGATTGACGTTGGAAGTTGGCTGCGGTATTGGGGTACTGGAATAGTGACACTTATTTCTTACGGCGTCAGTCTTCCGAACCCATCCAGGGCAGGAAGCCAGCAACAAAGGTAGTTGGGCCAGCAACGACGATCTCTCCGAACTTCGTTTCCTAACGGACGAAAGCTACAAAGCCTCCCTTTTCGGTCGTTAACGTGTCGGAAGGCGCTGACATGGCTAAGGCGAGTAATGACGTCATCAAGCGCGTCATCAGTCACCAGCCAATGACAAGATTGCTTTTAAAATTTTCGACCAATCACAAGCTAGCAACCTCATGCAATGTTTACAAACACACAGCTGTTCACAGCAGGAGTTCCCGCCCGGCCACTTGCAGCAGCATCGTCCCCGTGTGGCCTCTATCTCTGTCTCTATCTATCTATCTATCTCTACCTCTATTCTATCTCTGTCTCTATCTATCTATCTATCTCTATTTATCTATCTCTTACTCTGTCAACATGGCCCAACCAGTCACCAAAAAACCAAGGCGCCAAAAATTCAGTGATAATGAGTTGTTGGTGCTAGTGGAGGAAGTGAGGAAGAGGGAGAGGGTGATAAATGGGAAGACTGGACAACTCCATTAGTGCCAGAGACAAGATGCTAGCGTGTGGAGGAGGTGACGGGCTGTGTAAACAGCGTCAGTCATGTTCGCCGCCTCTCCTCTGAGGTCCGAAATAAGTTTAAGGACCTCAAGTCGGTGGTGAAGAAGAAGGCAGGCGATGACGCTGCACATCAGCGAGGCAGCGGTAAGAATATGCAAGTGTTATCCCTTTATGTCGACAACTGAGCACCCTGCTGAGGGAAAACCATATTTAGTTCCCTTTGTTTGATTAGGGAAATTCATGGCCCTGCTGGTGAGGCCGCAAGACTAGTGAGAGTGATTTTATGTAAAGTAACTTTCTTCAAGTGTACTTGTGAATATGCAGCAAATAACAGGAATAATTATATCATTGCAGGGTCAGATAAGGTTTTAATTATTTTTAACATAATGGTTCAACTGCAGTTTAAAGCATACAAGGCACGTAGTAATAACCATCATCATCTTGTAGAGCTGCCCATTAGCAGCACTTGTAACCCATACAACATCTGTCGGAAATAAAAATAAATACAAGGGGGGGGGTATGCGGGGGCGATCCCCCCAGCGGGGTTAGGTTACGTATTCAATGCCCAGAAGCTAGGTTAGGTGACTAGCGGGGGGGGGGGGGAGGGGGGGTTATGTCAGGAGAGTATTGGTCGATAGGGAGTATTGTACTAAACTGCAGTTTTACCAACATAATATTCTAGTTTGGCTTACATAGGTCCACTGTAGATGTACATACGTACACACATACAAATACACACGAAGTGTCAAACAAAATACACACAACCATTATAGAGGGAAGGTTCACACTTTGCTCTATACCGAATCCAGAATTGACCCAGTACATGACCACGTAACAATTGACCCAGTACATGACCTTCACGTAACAATTGACCCAGTACATGACCTTGTGGCATGAAAACATTGAAACATTTAACTCTTCACTTATTGCCTACGTCCTAGGTACATGATTCACCATATAAGATAGGTTTTTGATGTGAATTACCTTAATATTAAGAAGTGATAATGAAGAGTAATGTTGCACTGTAGTCAAATGGTGTATATGACAAAATAACCACAAAGACTTTCCCAATAGGTGGTGGTCCAGCAACCACAGCCACCTACAGTGAGGTGGAGGAGGCAATGCTTTTCTTCCTCTCTTCAACGGGTTTTGCTGGCTTTCCCGTTTCTGACAGTGAGGATAGTGAGATCAGTAAGTCATAGTAGAATTCTTTAATTTCATACTATACTTCTCGTCTATTTGCACTATTAAAATGTATATTGAAATATGAGCCTTGTAGCAGTACACAACTACTAAAGTGGTTTGTGTAATATTGCTGCATTCATACTCACTCCACAATCACATACAAACACTTAGATAAGAAAAATTATCTTATGTATGTGACATATTTCATTATGCTTACACAACGTTGACCTTTTTATCTTTCAACAGCCATGCACGCGGCACCTCACTGGAAGACTCTATGATTTTAGTCACTGGTGATGACGCAAAACACGTCATGCCAGTGACTAGGTATGTATTGAGAGAATATAAGTTACTTGTATCAGTTCCATAATGCAGTTATTTCACTGTATTATAGTATATATAATATATATATATATATATATATATATATAGATATATATATTATATATATATATATATATATATATATATATATCCTTCGGCATGGCTATTATTCAACCTAAGTTTATCTTAAGTTCACCGCTGACTAAGTCTCTTATAAGAATTAGGTACATAAATTAAATCAAATCTTTTCAGTATGAGAGTCTCAGGTGCCAGGCCAGAGATGCCCATGAGGTATCCATTATCCTCACCACCAGCACCAACACGGCCTGCCAGTGCTGCAGTAGGCTTTGCCTCCCCACCGACAGCATCCCAAGAGCCTGATGCCCACCCCACCGCACCATTAGCATGCCTGCTAGAACTCCTCCAGGTAACATTATATAACTACATTATGTGCTATATGAGTCAGATTATATTCGCAAGTGAAACAGCTATGTACTCTCTATGCATGGACATGAGTGTTGGGATTGGCATTGATGAGGGTGGTACATATTAACCCATAACACCTTTAGATTCAATTTTCATTCTCATTTATTCATACATGTTACTTATTTCCTTATTCATATTCATGATTTTTACATAATTATTATTTACTTTTAACTATTTATGATTAAAATTTTATGTGTTTTAGGGGTATGTGAACTCGTGACCGAGTTCACACGCTCCCAGGAGGAGACACAGGACATGTGCTGGAGCTCCTGGCCGTGCAGAGGGAGGTGGCTGCCACCCAGAAAAGAGCAACTGGCGGTGAAGAAGGAGGAGGTTAGGGTGAAGAAGGAGGAGAATAAACTTCAACACAGGATGTTTGAAATCTTGCGGGAGGGTGTCGAGGCAATGAGCGAGCTTGCTGCCAGGTCTATGCCTTCAAGACCATAGATCCTCACCTCACCCCTCTCTCACCCTTCCCTCACTCCTCTCTCTCTCTCCCCGCCAGAGACATGCGAGGACCGTGCACCTCAGGGTGCCTCACCATGTTGCCTGTCTTTAAGTGCCTCCCGTATTTAGTATTTAGTTAGGATTAGGTTTATCTATTTAGTAGGTAAGGCCTTATTAGGATTAATAATTAGGATGTAGTAGTTAGTTGGGATTAGGTTAGCTATTTAGTAAGGCCTTACTTAGGTTTAGTAATTTAGGATTGAGGACTTAGTTTGGAATAAGATTTTAGGATTGAGGATTTATTTTTTGAGGATTGATGATATTTGTATTCTATTAGCTATGACAATGTAGGGATATATTTTACAACTTGAAGGAATGATGTTTGTCGTACTTTCAACATTCCAAAGTTTAGATGCAATGAAATGTCTGGCGGTGGCGTTCTCGAGTCCCGAGTTTGATCTTCGCTGGCCAAAAAACTTTGTGCATTCTTCGAGCGACCAAAGATTAAGGTTAAGTTAAGTATCTTTCACACGGGTGCATAATTATTATCAATAATGTGATATGCTGAATGCTGTGATTATCATTGTCTTTCACTACGAGCTCACAGTATAGTGTGTGTGTACCTCGGTGTATGGATATTTGTATTCTATTAGCTATGACAATGTAGGGATATATTTTACAACTTGAAGGAATGATGTGTGTCGTACCTTCAACATTCCAAAGTTTAGATGCAATGTAATGTCTGGCGGTGGTGTTCCGAGTCCCGATTTTGATCTTCGCTGGCCAAAATAACTTTGTGCATTCTTCGAGAAGACCAAAGATTAAGGTTAAGTATCTCACACGGGTGCATACTATTAATGAAGTTTGTTTAGGTTACTCTGCCATATGTAATCATGTTAATAACCGATGCTTAGCAACATTTATATTAATGCATTACATGCTATACTAGTCTGAATATATTCGCAAGTTGAAATAGCTATACTAAAAATATATTAATATAAGGATATATTTCTCTATTGTGCAGGATATATTTTTCCACATATCATTCCGCATATTTGAATGTTATATGCAATATATTGTCAAGGGTAATGTAACTAGTCTTTCGCACGGGTGCATATTATCAATAAGGTGTTATGGGGGTTGCTGTGATTATATATTGTCTTTCACTACGAGTTTGAAAGTGTGTGTACCTGTATGGTTGCTTATTATTGATTGCAGTCACTCAATGAGTTGGCACTTGGATCTCAATAGGCAGTAATGTTTTATATATTTTTTACACGTGAGTTGACGTGAGTTTCTACAGGGGATGCTTGCAGCCCGTATGCCCCCAATGATTGATTGTATTTTTTTCCTTAATGTTCATATTCACTGACCGACACAGGGAAAAAAAAGGCTATATGGTGATATTAACAGCTTTTATGTAAAAAATATATACACTGACTAGTCTAGTTGTCTGAAGGCCATAAAGGAATGCAGAACAGGAGATCCATGGGAGCTGCTATATACAGAGGTAATGGATATATCCAAGAAATTTTTGCGATCTGTTGCGCCTGGGAGCGACATAAAAGCATCACTCAGGCCCAATTTTTTCTACGGCAACGCCTGAGGAAAGTGGCGAACAAATGTGGCGTTCCAAATCCGCTCTTTTATCCCGTATTTAGACCGCCAAATGCCTAAGAAAGTTTTCTGCACGGCAACTGTGTGCAACGTGCACACCGTAACCCACAATTTTACACACTTTATAACATAAAATGTATTACATACACACACGGGGGATATGTAGTATGTTATGGTATGTTATGGTTCCCCCTTAAAATGTCTATTTTCTATTATTATTAAATGTATGTTTATTATATATGTAATTCTAAGATATGTAATTATAAGGATAATTGTTAATGATTAATTATCGCTGACGTGTCATGATGATGACGTATGGTAGCTGACGTGTCAGAAAGGTTCGTGAACGCTGAACCCATAGAAGTAGGCAGACTGGTTTTGGACGTCGTGAAGTGAAGACCTCCTTCCTGCGGTAACCCCGCAACCAACACTTGAGTATTGTTCCACCTTTTATATATTATGTTATTTTATAGGATTTGTGTAGAGCTCACACAACTGTACTGTTGTATTAACTGTGTATACTATGTATTCATGCTGGGTAGCAACTAAAGTTAGCACTCTTAGGTTAAGTGGTGGTGGTTATGGTATGGTGTCTAGTTATATAGGACTATTTATAACAAATTAAAAAACTGTTAAACCTGGATCACTTGTGTTTTTCCCGTAT
>JACEEZ010022554.1:8187-15687 GCA_016584305.1 Chionoecetes opilio
TTTACTAATAAGGGGGACCGAAAAATAAATGGCGATGTGCAGAGGTTCTCAACCAAAAAAAAAGAGTCACAGCAGAACCCGTCAAGAGGTAAGCAACAAGTGGTAGGGACACCCCTACCACTTGCTTACCTTTTGACGAGGCTCTGCTGTGACTCTGTTTTCCTGGTTGAGAAGCCTCTGCATATCAGCCATCATCTCGATCAGGTCTTCTCTAGTCTTGTCAGCGAGAACAGAGCTCGGTAATAGGCTGATACCACCTGGAATATCAATTTCGCGCAAAACAATTATAAATTCTTCCATCGTCGTAGTCTCCTCTTTGTAGGATGTACATATTCATGGTTATGATAGTATTTATGTTCGTTCCTTATTAATTGAGTTCCTTTTGTTGTCTTTCCTCAGAATAAGTAGTAAGGTATACATCATGGTTTAAGTGTTACTTGACAGTTGTTTATGCAACTTGTTTATGGAGTAATCAGATAAATGAAAGCAAAAATTGGTGCCGTGGTTATGCAACTTGTTTTTGGATGGAGTAATCAGATAAATGAACACAAAAACTGGTGCCGTGGTTATTAGGGTACGCCGTAGGTCTAATGAAAAGTGAAATATAGATTATTTCGAATTTGGCAAGGTGTTTTCTTATGTAAAATTGAATTTCAAGGGTGGTTTGTCCCCTTCAACTTTTTGGTTTGAGCACTTCTTGCTATGCAAAAATGGACTTTTATATTTATATGCAAAACATAGCTTAAAGTGCGATTTTGCATAGTAAGAATTGCTCAAATGCAAAAATAGAATTAGATAAAATCGTCTTAGAATTCCATTTTACATAGAAAATCGGCATGCCAAGGTTGAGAAAAAGAAATTTTTGTTATACGGCGTACCCTAACCAGGGTACCAAAATAGTTGGATTGGGTTACGATGGGAGGAAGGACAAGACCAGGGCGATGGTGCCCGACAGCTATGGGAAACTGCACCCAAGGTTGATCATGGAGGAGCATGTGTCAGTGACAGAGGAGCCATCTGGAAGGTACCTTTGGCACTTTGTACCAGAGGACCCGGTGCCACCTGAGAAGCCTGCGTTCAAGGTGGCTCAGGCTCTCTATGATCTGCTGGTGACATACGACTCCACCGACTCACTGATCGTACTGCAAGGTGACTCAACTAGGGCCAACACGGGGTGGAAGGGTGGTACTCACGCCCATTTGGAGAAGATGCTGGGACGCAAGCTCTTCTGGAGTATATGCGTGTTGCACACAAACGAGTTGCCCCTGCGCCACCTTATCACCAGCATCGACGGGCCTACCTCATCTGACACTGGCTTCACGGGTCCAGTGTGCAGTCTGCTGTCCAGCGTGAATGAGATGCAGTACAACGTAGAGTTCAGAGGAGTGCCAGGCGGTGAAGATCTCACGGAGATAACGGAGTATATCCTGGTCAACATGTTCACTAACCAGCAGGTCTCCTACCAGCTGGTCCAGGCTGTGAAGCGGGGCGTTCTCCCGTCCGAGCTGCAGGAGATCAAGTGTGGCAAGGTGTCCCACTCCAGATGGCTCACCACAGCCCAGTCGCTCGTGTATATGTGGACCAGAAAGCATGGATGGCAAAGAACTGAACACCCTGGAAATCCTAGTCAAGTACTGCCTGCAGGTGTACTTCAAACTCTACTACGACATCAAGGTTCACCACAGACTAGAGGACGGCCCCAAGCACATCCTCACGCAGCTCAGAGTGATGAGGTCGCAGCCCAAGAAGGTCCAAACAGCTGTGACCTTCTACGTGCGGACAGGAGCATGGTTCGCACACTCAGAATGTGTCCTCCTCTCGCTGATGGCGAGTCAGAGTGAGGACGACCGCAGGTTCGCCGTGACCCAGATTTTGAAGCTGAGGGCTGGCGAGGAGTATGGGGACACCAGTGTAAGACCTCGCATCACATCCGAGCTGAACTTGTCAGCCACCAGCTTGCAGACACTGATCAGCTGGCAGCCTGGCCAGGTGCACGAGCCGGCATTCACCTGTTCACTGTCCGGGGATCAGATCCAGGAGATCCTGGTCAAGCCGTACGAGGTTCCGGAGTTCTCTATCCACACTCAGAGCACCGAAAGAGTCGTGAAGCAGGTGACAGAGGCTGCGGCAGCAGTGGTGGGGCAGCAGGCCAGAGACGGGTTCATCCGGGCTCAGGCCCACCACCGGGAGACCATGCCCTGCTTCAGGTCTAAGGACATGATGGACACGTTCTAGGCCAACGTAGAGGCTGTGACACTGTGATGTAGTGCCTGATGAACCAACTGATCAGAAAGAGCTTACCACGCTAGTCATTTGGAACTCATATTGGTGCATGATGCAATACACAGGACCAACCGGATACTGCGTACTCATTTAAGCATTATTCGATAAGGGTGCAATATAAAAGTGCGATTTTGCATAGTAAGAATTGCTCAAATGCAAAAATGGAACAAGATAAAATCGTCTTAGAATTCCATTTTACATAGGAAAATGGCATGCTTAAGTTGAGAAAAAGAATTTCTTTTATACGGCGTACCCTAGTGGTTATGCAACTTGTTTATGGATGGAGTAATCAGATAAATGAAAGCAAAAATTGATGCCGTGGTTATGCAACTCGTTTTTGGATGGAGTAATCAGATAAATGAACGCAAAAATTGGTGCCGTGGTTATGCAACTTGTTTATGGATGGAGTAATCAGATAAATGAAAGCAAAAATTGATGCCGTGGTTATGCAACTCGTTTTGGATGGAGTAATCAGATAAATGAAAGCAAAAATTAGAGATGTTTGTGTAGAGATAAGTATAGATAATACAAAATGGAAGCTCAATACTATAGTGTTTGCAGATGACACTGTAGAATACTACTAGCAGAGTTAAAAAGGTTTTCAAAAATTGTTAAATGAATGCAGTACTGTTTGTGTGAGGAGGAAACTGAAAGTTAATGTGGCTAAAAGTAAAGTGCTAGTGTTTTGGTAGAAACCAAAGAGTGAAGTTATTGAGTTTGAAGATCAATATAGAATGAGAATTGAGAGCCAGAAGCGATGTAAAATAATGATGAATGGACAGTTAATGGCTCTATCATGTGCAAGTATGGAGGCACGGAAGGGGAGATAAGAGAGAGAGCCCTGCCTACAAGGAAGGAAAGTAGTGGGATCCTAGGGGCGCGTGATGAGAGGACAGTGAGTAAGGAAGGCGCTTAAGGATAGCATACTAGTGCCGACAGTAACATATGCAAGTCAGACCTGGACGTGGAATATATGTCGGAGGCCTAATTAAGATTCAAGCAGTGAAATGAGTTACTTGAGAGGTGTCTGTGATGGAGTCCACAGATTGTCGTTTCTTATCAGCTTTATCCAATTTATCTTTCTATTCTCAGCTTTTAAAAGTTGGTACAACCGTAAAGAAGGAGTTCGTCTACTTATTGCAACACAATATGGAACACAACAGTTTGCAGGAGGCATATTTAAGGACACAGCGTTGTCTTTCTTCAATGGATAGCGCCCGCCCGCTCTGCCTCATGACCCCGACTTATCCCCACAATGCACCGCGGTAAACAAACTGTGACGTAGTTATGGGTTAGGTCCATTCTGTGAAATAAAGCTCCAATTAATGCATCCCACTGTTCTACCTAGCAATCTTTTCACACATGCCTGTACAGACAAGCACCTGGTTTGGCCTGGAGCCAGGATTTTATGAGGTTCAATAACAACAAATTTTTGAAACTCTTTGAATGCATGTTGCCTCTTGGAGCTAAGACTAAATTAAGTGTGCAAAAATGTTACGGCATAAATCTTCAACATATTTTGGGAGTTTGAGGCAAGCATTTGATGCACATAGATGAATCATGTGGCATGAACATTTGACAATTATGACTTGAGGCAAATATTCTTTTAACAATGTAGCTACTGAATGGTTGGCTCCCATCATCACATTTGTAGTGTCAAAACAAAACCCAACAATATCATTAACAGGAATGTTTTTTGATGTGAAACATTCTTTCATGGCATTGAACAGTCCTACAGCTGAGCTATCATTAACCTCTATCAAATCTACGAAAGAGTTTTCAAGTTTATCTTTCTCAAAATATTGTGCTAATACGCACAATTGTTTAGTTGTACTCCTGTCTGTTGTCTCATCTATAATTACAGAAAAACGTAATTTTACGCCTTTCACGTAAGATTCCAAAGAGTTCAGTGCCGAAATGCTTTCCAAACACTTGTCTTATTATGTTTGAGGCTCTTTGCTTCCCTAGCTTTACATTCTGTATAGACGTCACACCAGGAAACCTTAAAAACCATCAGGAATTGCCTTAAAGAGGTCTAGAAAGGGTTCACATAAGGAAATGGGCAAGTGATGTTCTAATAGAAAAACACACACCTGAAGTAAAATTTTCCGTGCAGACTTTTCGATTGGGTCATTTGCAATAATAAAACTGGCAACTGACTTTGTCTTAAAAATTTCACCAATTTTCGTCATCTGGTGAAAATTTTGTCATCTGGCAGCACTAAACCCGCCCAGAGCAGACACAGAAAACGGGGATCTATGAAGGGTGACACCAGTAAATTTCCGCTAGCCTTACATAAATAAAGTTTCGTGTGTATAAAAAATGAAAATTAAACACTGATTTTATGTCAATGAATCAATTGAATTTGAATTTTTTAAAGACTGACACACATGATTACCCTAGAATTACCCTAGATTATGCATTACCCTAACCGCTACCCTAGAAGGGGTCTGATTACCCTAGTTTAGGGTATTTTACCCTAAAATGGAAGCACTGTATAGAAGGCAAGCTGGAATGGAGCCGACGATCACAGACCAATACAACTCTCGCGTGGAGTCGTCCTGCTCATGTGTGTGTGTGTGTGTGTGTGTGTGTGTGTGTGTGTCGTCACCCATTGTCTTGTCCCCGCGAATCGGACTCGTGATCCAGTTTTAACCCTCCCGGTGCGAGTTTGAAGCTCATTATGACCGATCTTTGGGTAATGCTGGGACCTTTATACCCCCCCTCTCCCCTTGCTCAAGGGGGACAGTAACCGCCCACATATGTCAATGAAAAATCCCCTAAGGCGAGCGGGGATTCGAACCGACGAACCACAGAATTGCGCACCAAGCTCTTATCTATTGGACCAATAGTGTGTGTGTGTGTGTGTTTGTGTGTTTGTGTGTGTGTGTGTGTGTGTGTGTGTGTGTGTGTGTGTGTGTGTGTGTGTGTGTGTGTGTGTGTGTGTGTGTGTGTGTGTGTGTGTGTGTGTGTGTGTGTGTGTGTGTGTCTGTCTGTGTCTGTGTCTGTGTGTGTTTTTATTTCATTTTCTAGGTTGAGATATCTATTTCCTGCATATATAATATAATGAGTCTTTTGTACATTTAAGGATAATCTATTGGATACAAGCCAGTCTGATACCTTAACAAGTTCTTGATTCATAATATTTTCTAAAATTTGGAGGTCTGGTTCTGAGCGAAAAATGGTAGTATTGTCAGCAAATAATGTGAATTTCAATATATCAGTAGACTGGACTAAATCATTAATATATAGTATGAACAGAAGAGGTCCTAAGGTAGATCCCTGAGTAACACCAGTTTTAATTATTCTATTGCAGGATCTTATATCATTGATCTCTGTAAATTGTTCTCTTCCTGTTACAGGAATTCTCAAACCATCGCAATCATTAATTTCTGACGCCATAAAATTTCAACTTTTTAATAATATATCATGATTAATTGTATCAAAAGCTTTCTTTAATAAAATTTTGAAAGTAGCTAAAATCATACCTGTTTATAAATGTGGAGATATGTTACAGTCCTCAAACTATCGCCCTATATCAATATTGCCAACTATTAGTAAGATTATAGAAAGGGCTATGTATGATACATTATTATCTTTCTTAAACATAAATAATATATTGTCTAAAGATCAATTTGGGTTCAGGAAAAACTATTCTCCACAAGCAGCAACAGTGAAATTAATAAATAGTATTCTGCAGAACAGCTTAGATTTAATTACATCTAAAAAGACAGCCATTGTGAAAAGGCCTTTATCGTTGTTCTGTAGAATACTATTTATTAATTTAACTGCTGCTGCTTGTGGAGAATAGTTTTTCCTGAACCCAAATTGATCTTTAGACAATATATTATTTATGTTTAAGAAAGATAATAATCTATCATACATAGCCCTTTCTATAATCTTACTAATAGTTGGCAGTGTTGATATAGGACGATAGTTTGAGGACTGTAACATATCTCCACCTTTATTGCACTTTATTTATTATTTTATTTTTACACCTCCGCCTCAAATGATATTTTAGCTATGCCAAAGTATGTAACTTTTTCCCGTGTTTTCAGGAATCAGATGGAAGATGCATTTTTGTTTCAATTTCTTTGTCATGCTTGAGTGTGGTGAAGGTGATTGTGGTGACGATGATGATAAACTAATGATAGTGATGAGGATATTATATTATACTTAGCAACTGTATTAATGTTTTTGTTATTGTTATCACTATTATTATTATTCTGTTGTTATGCAATTATATTTCAAAACTTAACTTTTATCATTTTCTGATATCGTAGAAAGGTCACACACACACACACACACACACACACACACACACACACACACACACACACACA
Source organism: Chionoecetes opilio (assembly GCA_016584305.1). Classification (NCBI taxonomy): domain Eukaryota; kingdom Metazoa; phylum Arthropoda; class Malacostraca; order Decapoda; family Majidae; genus Chionoecetes; species Chionoecetes opilio. The sequence continues at coordinate 14,814 of JACEEZ010022554.1, forward strand.
CACACACACACACACACACACCACACACACACACACACACACATACTATATGCACACACACACACACACCACACACACACACACCACACACACACACACACACCACACACACACACACACACACACACACACACAACACACACACCACACACACACACACACACACACACACACACACACACACACACACACACACACACACACACACACACACACACACACACACACACACACACACACACACACACACACACACACACACACACACACACACACACACACACACACACACACACACACACACACACACACACACACACACACACACACACACACACACACACACCACACACACACACACACACACACACACACACACACACACACACAACCACACACACACACACACACACACACACACACACACCACACACACACACACACACACACACACACACACACACACACACACACACACACACACACACACACACAACACACACACCACACACACACACACACACACACACACACACACACACACACACACACACACACACACACACACACACACACACACACACACACACACACACACAGTCTCGGCACCTGAAAGCCAACGGAACAAAACATAAATAAGATCATCGTATTTGAAGCGAGTTCAATCACTATTCATCAGTTTCCGGATCGTTTGAGTTATACAGTTGGCAGACAGTGTCGCTTTTCACGGCAAGGCGGGAGGAGCGCGTCCCTGGGTGGGTCAGCAAAGACTGGAAGTTACATCGCCATTACATCATCTGTAAACCAATGTAGATGATAAAGTATCGGCCAGAGAGATCTTCATTCATCACATATTCTCTCCTTACACGTTTTC
>JACEEZ010022554.1:27102-49602 GCA_016584305.1 Chionoecetes opilio
ATCCACACACACGCACACATGCGTGCATGCACACACACACACACACACACACACACACACACACACACACACACCACACACACCACACACACACACACACACACATGCATGCATGCACACACACACCGCGCGATGGTCAGGTTGATAAAGTTCTGGTCTCTCACTCTGTGGGTAGGCGGTTCGAATCCTCGCGCTCCCGGGGATTTTTCACTTGACAAATTCGGGCGGTTACTCTCCCCCTTGAGCAATGGGATGGGGGTGTGTGGTGTGTGAGGTCCCAGCATTGCCCAAAGATCGGTAATAACGAGCTCCAAGCTCGCACTGAGAGGGTGAAACTGGCGATCGCGAGCCAGCTCGCGTGGACAAAGACCATGGGTGAATAACACACACACACACACACTCACACACGCACACAAACGGACACACACACGCACGCACGCATGCATGCACACACATGCACACACACACACACACACCACACACAATCGCGCACACACACTCACACACGCACACAAACGGTAAGTCCATGAATCTACGGAGTTAGTGAAATGCGGCAAGACGTTAACGCAGAGTTTATTCATGTAATCTAATACTCTTAAAAGTGTTTTTAGCCCAAAACCCCCCTTGAAAATTATTCAACCGACATGGGACCAAGCCGCTTACCACCTACGATTTATTTGCAACTTTTTGAGCCTACTCTCATCAAAATTGTATTTACAGTTTCGGCTACCCAAAACAGACAGACAGACAGACAGACAGACAGACAGACAGACATACAGACAGACAGACACACCCACACAGACACAGACACAGAGACAGACACAGACACAGACACACACACACACACACACACACACACACACACACGCACAGACACACGGCTACTCCTATAGTATATTAGATGCAAAGAGTTAAAGAGTAACTTAATTATTTTTCTCTTTTTTTTTTTTTTTTTTCTTCTCTCTCCTCTCTCTTCTCTCTCTCTCTCTCTCTCTCTTCTCTCTCTCTCTCTCTCTCTCTCTCTCTCTCTCTCTCTCTCTCTCTCTCTCTCTCTCTCTCTCTCTCTCTCTCTTGCTCTCATCGCAATCAAACCTTATAGGGGTATTTTTTCAGCCGGCTTCATCATGGTTATATGTGGCTACTGAAAGTGATACGTGTTGTTAACAGGGAGGCAAACTAATTATGCGTCTGCAATATACTCTAGTAAATTAGACTAATCTGTTCCACAATCAAAATCTACCGTAATTCAATGATTTTTTTTGGGGGGGATCATCAATTATAGCTACTCTCACTGATTATTTTTACATTACAGGCAGACGTACACAGAGTAATGCCTAAGGCACACCCCACACAATAGAGCGAGAGCGAGAGCGAGAGCGAGAGCGAGAGCGAGAGCGAGAGAGAGAGAGAAAGAAGAAGAGAGAGAGAGAGAGAGGAGGGGAAGGGGAAGAGAGAGAGAGGGGAAGAGAGAGAGAGAGGAGGAGGAGAGGAGAGCGAGAGCGAGGGAGGAGAGAAGAGAGAGAGAGAGGGGAGAGAGAGAGAGAGGAGGGGAGAGAGAGAGAGAGAGAGAGAGAAGAGGAGAGGAAGAGAGGGAGAGAGAGAGATGAGAAGAGAGGAGAAGAGAGATGAAGGAGAGAGAGTGAGAGAGGAGAGAGATGGAGAGAGGGAAGAGGAGAGAGGAGAGAGAGGGAGAGGGAGGAGAGGGGGAGAGGGGAGGGGGAGGAGAGGGGAGGGAAAGGGGAGAGGGAGAGGGGGAGGGAGAGAGGGAGAGGGGAGAGGGAGAAGAGAGAGAGAGAGAGAGAGGAGGAGAGAGAGGAAGAGAGAAGAGAGAGAGAGAGAAGAGAGAGAGAGAGAGAGAGAAAAGAGAGAGAGAGAAGAGAGAAGGAGAGAGAGAGAGAGAGAGGAGAGAAGAGAGAGATGAGAGAGAGAGAGGGAGAGAAGATGAGAGAGAGAGAGAGAGAGGAGAGTGAGAGGATGAGAGGAGAGGGAGAGGGAGGAGGAGAGAGGAGCGAGAGCGAGAGCAGAGAGCGGAGCGACGAGAGCGAGAGCGTGAAAGGGAGAGAGAAGAGAGAGAGATAGAGAGAGAGAGAGAGAGAGAGAGAAGAGAGAGAGAATGCCAAAATGAAGTAATAACCGTATGTAACACAGCCGCGACAACACCAGGCATTCCACGTTCCTTTTCCCTTTTGCAAGATGAGGCAGAACCTTTCATATCCTATTGGCCCAACACATCGTTCTTTCTCCTCCAATATTACCAGCCTGATTATAAGCCATTTATATTCACCTTATTCTTGCGTGCCAGACCTGGCCTGCTGGGGAACAAACAACGTTACCTTGGCTGCTAATTCTCCGTTGTCTTATGGGCCGTGAAACAAAACCACCTTCGCAATACAGTTTCCTTCCACGAATGTATATATTTTTTTTGGCTTCGTTCCCTGGGTCTAATTTCCATAACTCGGCTCTGGCAACATCTGTGCAACTGCTGACATTATCGGCAAAACACTTTCGCCTTTTATTTATATCCCCAATAACGTCGTTTCCAATTTTACAGTGGCATTTAGGCTTCTGTATAAACATGGGGACGCGACGTGACATTCTTTCTACACGTAAATCATTCCTTTCCACTCCAAATATGGAAGGAAACACTGCACACACGATACTCCCCCTATACCTACCCACCCACCCCACACCCACCCAACCCACGCACACCCACTCAACCCCCCCACACCCACCCAACCCACGCACGCACGCATTGAGACACCCTTCAGCCTGGTGGAGGGTCTCATCATCTCGCCTTGCCTCCCACTGGGTATTGAGAAACATGCCTCTCGTAGCATTTTAGCCGCCTCCTGTGGCTGTCTGTATCATCTCGTATTTCAGGAAAACTGTTGCAGGATAAATGAATAGTTCGCAGCAGGATAGGATTATTATTTTTTCTATTTTCACTGATTTATTATATATACTATATTTTTTCTTTTGGGGGGCTGGGGTGCCTGGTGCGGCTTGCTGCGTCAAACTACGTTGTGCAAAAATTTACGTAGTATATAATCAGGGTTACTTTTTATGTGAGCCTCAAGTATTTTATCTAAACTCTCATCCTCCATCCTCACCTTTACCCTTCTTAAAAATCTTTTACCCAATTCCCCATTCTTCCCCAAAAGTTTTCCTTTTAATTTTATTTTCCACTAAAAAAAATTTTTTATAACCATTTTTTCCCCCTTTTTCCCCTTTTTCCCCCAAATTTTTGGTTTTTTTTGGGGTTCCTTGGGGGTTTTTTTTTTTTTTTTTTTTTTTTTTTGTTTTTTTTTTTGTTTTTTTTTTTTTGGTTTTTTTTTTTTTTTTAAAATTCCCCCGGAAATTTAAATTCATTACCCAAAAAAACCCGCCTTTTTTTAAACCCCCAATTTAAACCGTTTTTCCCCCAGGGAATTTTTTCTTTAAAAATTTCCATAAAATTCTTTCACCGTTTTCCCCCTTTTTCCACCCCAAAAAAAAAACCCCCCCCACTCCCCCCCCTCCCCCCCCAAAACCCCCCCCAAACCCAACCCCAAATAAAAAAAAAAAACCCCCCAAAAGAAAATTAAACCCCCCTTCTTGGGGGGCCCTCCCCCCTTCCTCCCCTTTTTAAAAAATTTCTACTTTTCCCCTCCTTTTCTTTCTCTCTTTCCTTTCTTTTTTTCCCCCTTTTTTTTTTTTATTTTCATTTTTTTCTTTTTTTTTTTTTTTTTGGGGTCCTTCCCCTTCTCCCCCTCTTTCCCCCTTTTGTTTTTTCTTTTTTTTTCCTTTTTTTTTCTCCCCCTTCTCCCTTTCCCTTCTTCCCCCTTTTCTTCCCTAACCCTCTTTTCCCTCCTTTTTTTTTCCCCCTTTTTTCTTCCCCCCCCCCCCCTTTTCCTCTCCCCCCCCCTTCCTTTTTCCCCCCCCCCCTCTTCCCCCCCTCCCTTCCCCTCCCCCCCCCCCCTCCTCTTCCCCTTTCTCTTTTTTTCCTTCCCTTTGGGGGCTCCCTTTTTCTTCCCCTTTTTCCCCTTTCTTTTTTTTTTTTTTTTTTTTTTCCCCCTTCTTTTTTTTTTCCCTCCCCTTTCTCCCCTTTCCCCTCTTTTCCCCCCCCCCCCTTTCTCCCCCTCCCCCTTTTCTCCCCTCCCCCCTTTTCTCTCCTCCCCCCTTTCTTTCCCTTTTTCCCTCCTTTTCCCTCCTCCCCTTTTTCCCTCTCCCCCCCCCTTTCTCCCTCCCCCCCTTTTCTTCCTCCCCTCCCCCCCTTTCCCCCCCTTTCCTCCTTCTCCTTTTCCCCTCCTTCCCCCTCCCCCTTTTCCTCCTTCCCCCCCCCCCCCCCCCTTTTATCTTCATGTTCAAAAAACACCAATATAATTTTCCCTACTTCCAAAAATTTTCAAAATAAAAATTACGGGGAAAATATATTATTTCTAATAAAACAATCTTCAACAAAAGAGAAATATAAAAAAAGGATAAAATATATAAAATTTTGCGGGGATGAAACGTTATTGAAACACTGCCAGCTGCGTCCCATAAACACTAAATATCCCTAGTGCCCCTTGACATGTTGTTTGTGGTTTTATCTTTCCGTCTAAACCCCTCCAACTATTTTGTCGCCTATTTTTTTGGTTATTTTTATAAAAAAGGAGAGAGAGGAAGGAGAGAGAGAGGAGGAAGAGAGAGAGAGAGAGAGAAAGGGGGGAGAGAGAGGAGAGAGAGAGAGAGAGAGAGAGAGAGAGAGAGAGAGAGAGAGAGAGAGAGAGAGAGAGAGAGAGAGAGAGAAGAGAGAGAGAGAGAGGAGAGAGAGAGAGAGAGAGAGAGAGAGAGAGAGAGAGAGAGAGAGAGAGAGGAGAGAGAGAGAGAGAGAGAGAGAGAGAGAGAGAGAGAGAGAAGAGAAGAGAGAGAGAGAGAGAGAGAAGGGGAGAAGAGAGGAGAGAGAGAGAGAGAAGAGAGAGAGAGAGAGAGAGATGAGGAAGAGAGAGAGAGAGAGAGAGAGAGAGAGAGAGAGAGGAGAGAGAGAAAAAAAAAGTGAGAGAGAGAGAGAGAGAGAGAGAGAGAGAGAGAGAGAGAGAGAGAGAGAGAGAGAGAGAGAGAGAGAGAGAGAGAGAGAGAGAGAGAAAGAGAGAGAGAGAGAAATTGCATAATCCTACTACTTGCAACAAACAGCGAAGAATGTATGGGAAAAGCAAAGATTAAAATATAAATGAATAAAGATATTAACAGTCTTGCGAGGAGGGGGAATCGAAAAAAGACGAAAGCAAACAAAAGTAATTCAAAAGTTAAAAGAAAAAGAGAAAAAATAAAATTCTACTAGCGAAGCAAACCACGTGAGAAGATATAAAAATGAAGTCATTAGTAAAGAGGAACTTCTGAGCACAACTCAAAAAGCAACACAGGCCAAGAATGCAGCGATAGATTTGTAATAAAAAGCTGCTAAAGAACAATGTAGAATTGGACTGGTCTGGAAAGGTGTAGTACATTGGCGCTAAAAGTGTGTAAGGTGAACGAAAATTTAAATATAAAAGAGATCAAGAAAAAAATAGGAGGGTGTAGGTCTTAGTGCTCCATGGTGGTTGATAAACACAGGAACTGGTGACTGGTTTATTTACTGGACAGAGTTGTATATGGTACAATGGTCTGTGTCCTAGTGAGTCTGTCTCTGCTTGAGACGTCCCTGTATATAAAGGCCGGGACGTCTAATCTCTTAATTGGCGTCGCGGCAAGATCACAGAAAAGTGGGAAGCGAATGCTAGGTAAAATACATTAAGAGGTATGGAGGTAATAATCTCTTGGAAACTTTTGGAAGGAGATAATCTATAGGAAAACTTTCAAAGGTAATTAGCCAGGTGTTCAGACTAAAATATCTTCGTCGTGTTGCTACAAGGGAAAGTGTTGAGGAAGTAGTGGATAGCCTAGAAGTTACGAGTGAGAGATGCGCGTACGGGATGGAGTGAGGGTGAAAAGGGCGTGGATTACAGCGAGCGGCATACTGCTCATATGCGAGATAAGTCTTATGACGTTACTGTATTTCAATTGAGGAAAACAATTTAGAAATACATTGATTTCTGATTCCAGAGAATTTTTTTTTAATGTTGGGTGTCGATTTAAAATAACGAAAATAGGTTCTGAGAGAAATGAACATTTTGTATAAATTGATTAAAAATAAATACAGAAAGAGATACATTACATGAACAAAATTAGAAGGGACAGGTGAGTGTAATTACGAAATATATAGATATTTTCATCTTGATGTTTCAGTTTTGTCATTTTTTTTTCTCGGGTCGCTACTTACGAAAATACAGAAAGAATATGAGCAGTCAACAACTCTATGATGATCTCTGAATCTGTACAGTCGTCCTGCCATTACCAGGTGGATATATAGTTACTGTATTAAGTGAAACATAATTACTTCCAAAAATAAAGATATCTTTCTGGTAGTTTTTTTCCATGTGCCATTTATTATTGAAAGACAGATTAAGAAAATAAAACATATCAGTATTAAGTACGACAACTTCCACGGGCCGCGGCACCAAAACAATTGACAGCTGGAACCCCATAACACACGTTCATCCCCCATCACCTGCCACCAATAGACAATGCACAAGTTCTCCTCTATACCTGTTGAACGAGAGGGTGGACAGTGCCAAGAATAAGTGCCTTCGAATGACAAATAGGCTTTCAGCTTCATAAGGAGGTAACCGGAGGAAAATATATCGTACATGTACGATAATTATCGTACGTGAGGCAAAACTGCGGCTCGCCACATGGGCACAGGGTGCGGGTTGGTAGGGGTTTCCATTGTATGATATGAGTATTATTTTAATACGAAAAAAATATATTGTCATTTATTTTGCTTGGTTTCACTTTGCTGTAGACTTATGTACAATTTTTCTATATAAATCTTATTTCGATTAGTCCATCCTAAGTCAACGTCAGTGGGTTTTTTTGGGTGAGTTTTTTCCCAACAAAAATGAGTTTTGCCCCAACAAAAATCCTTTTATATTGTATCTATTAATGGTCATAAAAATATTTCCATATTGTATAAACCTAAATACATATAAAACAGAGTACTTGACAGTAACTGCTGGATGCTTCGTAGTTCGTAACTAAATATAAGAATAATGTAGAATAGGCAACTTGTACAGAACTGCTTCCGCCCCTGGAGACACAAATTTGGTCCCGCGTACGAGTTTGTACCAGAATGACGGAGTTGATGACTGCTCCTATTACGTAAGTAAGAATTTGTATATTTAATTAGCATTACTTCCTGATTATTACATATTATCATTATCATTATAAATGTTATCATTATCACCATTACACTTTTAACACTACTGGAGGACACACTAAGAGCTTATCTCTTTATTTAGATTAGAAGAACATCCATGAACACTCGTTTCGTACACACCTTAGTCACCACACCTGCAACACACTAATCACTAAACACGACACACACACACACACACAAAAAAAAAAAAAATAAACACCCATTTTTCTACGAGACTCGCTCCTCTACTAAATTAAATAAAGAGCCGTCATAGTGGTGTCCTATAGCAGGCTATTCATTGGACTGCTTATTGGGCTATCCATTGGGCTATCCATTGGGCTATCCATTGGGCTATCCATTGGGTTATCCATTGGGCTATCCATTGGGCTATCCATTGGGCTATCCATTGAGCTATCCATTGGGCTATCCATTGGGCTATCCATTGGCTATCCATTGGTTATCCATGGGTTATCCATTGGGCTATCCATTGGGTTATCCATTGGGTTATCCATTGTGCTATCCATTGTGCTATCCATTGGGCTATCCATTGGGCTATCCATTGGGTTATCCATTGGGCTATCCATTGGGCTATCCATTGGGCTATCCATTGGGCTATCCATTGGGTTATCCATTGGGCTATCCATTGGGCTATCCATTGAGCTATCCATTGGGCTATCCATTGGGCTATCCATTGGGCTATCCATTGGGTTATCCATTGGGTTATCCATTGGGCTATCCATTGGGCTATCCATTGGGCTATCCATTGGGCTATCCATTGGGCTATCCATTGGGCTATCCATTGGGCTATCCATTGGGTTATCCATTGGGCTATCCATTGGGCTATCCATTGGGTTATCCATTGGGCTATCCATTGGGCTATCCATTGGGTTATCCATTGGGCTATCCATTGGGTTATACAGTGGGTTATCCATTGGGCTATCCATTGGGCTATCCATTGGGTTATCCATTGGGCTATCCATTGGGCTATCCATTGGGTTATCCATTGGGTTATCCATTGGGCTATCCATTGGGCTATCCATTGGGTTATCCATTGGGCTATCCATTGGGTTATCCATTGGGTTATCCATTGGGCTATCCATTGGGCTATCCATTGGGTTATCCATTGGGTTATCCATTGGGTTATCCATTGGGTTATCCATTGGGTTATCCATTGGGTTATCCATTGGGTTATCCATTGGGCTATCCATTGGGTTATCCATTGGGTTATCCATTGGGTTATCCATTGGGTTATCCATTGGGTTATTCATTGGGCTATCCATTGGGCTATCCATTGGGTTATCCATTGGGTTATCCATTGGGTTATCCATTGGGTTATCCATTGGGCTATCCATTGGGTTATCCATTGGGTTATCCATTGGGCTATCCATTGGGCTATCCATTGGGTTATCCATTGGGCTATCCATTGGGCTATCCATTGCGCTATCCATTGGGTTATCCATTGGGCTATCCATTGAGTTATCCATTGGGCTATCCATTGGGCTATCCATTGGGCTATCCATTGGGCTATCCATTGGGTTATCCATTGGGTTATCCATTGGGCTATCCATTGGGTTATCCATTGGGTTATCCATTGGGTTATCCATTGGGCTATCCATTGGGTTATACAGTGGGTTATCCATTGGGCTATCCATTGGGTTATCCATTGGGCTATCCATTGGGTTATCCATTGGGCTATCCATTGGGCTATCCATTGGGCTATCCATTGGGCTATCCATTGGGCTATCCATTGGGTTATCCATTGGGTTATCCATTGGGCTATCCATTGGGTTATCCATTGGGTTATCCATTGGGTTATCCATTGGGTTATCCATTGGGTTGTCCATTGGGTTATCCATTGGGTTATCCATTGGGCTATCCATTGGGTTATCCATTGGGCTATCCATTGGGTTATCCATTGGGTTATCCATTGGGTTATCCATTGGGTTATCCATTGGGCTATCCATTGGGTTATACAGTGGGTTATCCATTGGGCTATCCATTGGGCTATCCATTGTGTTATCCATTGGGCTATCCATTGGGCTATCCATTGGGCTATCCATTGGGTTATCCATTGGGCTATCCATTGGGCTATCCATTGGGTTATCCATTGGGCTATCCATTGGGCTATCCATTGGGTTATCCATTGGGCTATCCATTGGGCTATCCATTGGGTTATCCATTGGGTTATCCATTGGGCTATCCATTGGGCTATCCATTGGGTTATCCATTGGGCTATCCATTGGGCTATCCATTGGGCTATCCATTGGGTTATCCATTGGGCTATCCATTGGGCTATCCATTGGGCTATCCATTGGGCTATCCATTGGGCTATCCATTGGGCTATCCATTGGGTTATCCATTGGGCTATCCATTGGGCTATCCATTGGGCTATCCATTGGGCTATCCATTGGGTTATCCATTGGGTTATCCATTGGGCTATCCATTGGGCTATCCATTGGGCTATCCATTGGGCTATCCATTGGGCTATCCATTGGGTTATCCATTGGGCTATCCATTGGGCTATCCATTGGGCTATCCATTGGGTTATCCATTGGGCTATCCATTGGGCTATCCATTGGGCTATCCATTGGGCTATCCATTGGGTTATCCATTGGGTTATCCATTGGGCTATCCATTGGGCTATCCATTGGGCTATCCATTGGGCTATCCATTGGGCTATCCACTGGGCTATCCATTGGGCTATCCATTGGGTTATCCATTGGGCTATCCATTGGGTTATCCATTGGGCTATCCATTGGGCTATCCATTGGGCTATCCATCGGGCTATCCATTGGGTTATCCATTGGGCTATCCATTGGGCTATCCATTGGGCTATCCATTGGGCTATCCATTGGGTTATCCATTGGGCTATCCATTGGGCTATCCATTGGGTTATCCATTGGGTTATCCATTGGGCTATCCATTGGGCTATCCATTGGGCTATCCATTGGGCTATCCATTGGGTTATCCATTGGGATATCCATTGGGCTATCCATTGGGTTATCCATTGGGTTATTTATTGGGCTATCCATTGGGCTATCCATTGGGCTATCCATTGGGCTATCCAATGGGCTATCCATTGGGTTATCCATTGGGTTATCCATTGGGTTATCCATTGGGTTATCCATTGGGCTATCCATTGGGCTATCCATTGGGCTATCCATTGGGTTATCCATTGGGCTATCCATTGGGCTATCCATTGGGCTATCCATTGGGTTATCCATTGGGTTATCCATTGGGCTATCCATTGGGCTATCCATTGGGCTATCCATTGGGCTATCCATTGGGTTATCCATTGGGTTATCCATTGGGCTATCCATTGGGCTATCCATTGGGTTATCCATTGGGTTATCCATTGGGTTATCCATTGGGTTATCCATTGGGCTATCCATTGGGCTATCCATTGGGCTATCCATTGGGTTATCCATTGGGTTATCCATTGGGCTATCCATTGGGCTATCCATTGGGCTATCCATTGGGTTATCCATTGGGTTATCCATTGGGCTATCCATTGGGTTATCCATTGGGCTATCCATTGGGTTATCCATTGGGTTATCCATTGGGTTATCCATTGGGTTATCCATTGGGCTATCCATTGGGCTATCCATTGGGTTATCCATTGGGCTATCCATTGGGTTATCCATTGGGTTATCCATTGGGTTATCCATTGGGCTATCCATTGGGCTATCCATTGGGCTATCCATTGGGCTATCCATTGGGCTATCCATTGGGCTATCCATTGGGCTATCCATTGGGCTATCCATTGGGCTATCCATTGGGCTATCCATTGGGTTATCCATTGGGTTATCCATTGGGCTATCCATTGGGTTATCCATTGGGTTATCCATTGGGCTATCCATTGGGCTATCCATTGGGCTATCCATTGGGCTATCCATTGGGTTATCCATTGGGTTATCCATTGGGCTATCCATTGGGTTATCCATTGGGTTATCCATTGGGTTATCCATTGGGTTATCCATTGGGTTATCCATTGGGCTATCCATTGGGCTATCCATTGGGCTATCCATTGGGCTATCCATTGGGCTATCCATTGGGCTATCCATTGGGCTATCCATTGGGTTATCCATTGGGCTATCCATTGGGCTATCCATCGGGTTATCCATTGGGCTATCCATTGGGCTATCCATTGGGTTATCCATTGGGTTATCCATTGGGTTATCCATTGGGCTATCCATTGGGTTATCCATTGGGTTATCCATTGGGCTATCCATTGGGCTATCCATTGGGCTATCCATTGGGTTATCCATTGGGCTATCCATTGGGCTATCCATTGGGCTATCCATTGGGTTATCCATTGGGCTATCCATTGGGCTATCCATTGGGTTATCCATTGGGTTATCCATTGGGCTATCCATTGGGCTATCCATTGGGTTATCCATTGGGTTATCCATTGGGCTATCCATTGGGTTATCCATTGGGCTATCCATTGGGCTATCCATTGGGCTATCCATTGGGCTATCCATTGGGTTATCCATTGGGTTATCCATTGGGCTATCCATTGGGCTATCCATTGGGCTATCCATTGGGCTATCCATTGGGCTATCCATTGGGTTATCCATTGGGCTATCCATTGGGCTATCCATTGGGTTATCCATTGGGTTATCCATTGGGCTATCCATTGGGCTATCCATTGGGCTATCCATTGGGCTATCCATTGGGCTATCCATTGGGCTATCCATTGGGTTATCCATTGGGCTATCCATTGGGTTATCCATTGGGTTATCCATTGGGCTATCCATTGGGTTATCCATTGGGCTATCCATTGGGTTATCCATTGGGCTATCCATTGGGTTATCCATTGGGTTATCCATTGGGTTATCCATTGGGTTATCCATTGGGCTATCCATTGGGTTATCCATTGGGCTATCCATTGGGCTATCCATTGGGCTATCCATTGGGCTATCCATTGGGTTATCCATTGGGTTATCCATTGGGTTATCCATTGGGCTATCCATTGGGCTATCCATTGGGCTATCCATTGGGCTATCCATTGGGCTATCCATTGGGTTATCCATTGGGCTATCCATTGGGTTATCCATTGGGTTATCCATTGGGCTATCCATTGGGTTATCCATTGGGCTATCCATTGGGCTATCCATTGGGTTATCCATTGGGCTATCCATTGGGTTATCCATTGGGCTATCCATTGGGTTATCCATTGGGCTATCCATTGGGCTATCCATTGGGTTATCCATTGGGTTATCCATTGGGTTATCCATTGGGCTATCCATTGGGCTATCCATTGGGTTATCCATTGGGCTATCCATTGGGCTATCCATTGGGGTATACAGTGGGCTATCCATTGGGCTATCCATTGGGTTATACAGTGGGCTATCCATTGGGCTATACAGTGGGCTATCCATTGGGCTATACAGTGGGCTATCCATTGGGCTATACAGTGGGCTATCCATTGGGCTATCCATTGGGCTATCCATTGGGCTATACAGTGGGCTATCCATTGGGCTATCCATTGGGTTATGCAGTGGGCTGCTCTTCTCTCATTATATCAACTATATAATCTCTCTGCCAGGTACGTGACATCTGCCACATTCTTGTTTACGGATTCCCTTATTCGTTTATCTATCTATTCATTTTTTTTGTTGGTCCAGGCAAAAATGTCTTTGTAAGTCTGTATTTTTCCCTTTCCTTTGTCTACTTGGTAATACAACAAATATATTTCTTTCCCAGCAACAGTTTTTCACGTCAATGAAACAACATACCCAACGTCCTTTATAATTCTCTTAATATAGATATATATTTTTGTTTTTACGACACTACGTAGAAACTTGTATCTCCCCAACTCATCCCTTCCCATCCACTCACGTCTCGAGTCCTATTAAAAAATTCCAAATCATACTCACGAGTGCCAAATAAAATTGATCGTCTCTATGTAGAGTTCTGATTGATGCCGACAAATTGGCCTCAAGTCAGGCGTCACAAAAAATTCAGTACCCACTTCTAACTCAGATATGAATCGCAGTTGCTCTCTCTCTCTCTCTCTCCTCTCTCTCTCTCTCTCTCTCTCTAACTCTCTCTCTCTCTAACTCTCTCTCTCTCTCTCTCTCTCTCTAACTCTCTCTCTCTAACTCTCTCTCTCTAACTCTCTCTCTCTAACTCTCTCTCTCTAACTCTAACTCTAACTCTCTCTCTCTCTCTAACTCTCTCTCTCTCTCTCTCTCTCTCTCTCTCTCTCTCTCTCTCTCTCTCTCTCTCTCTCTCTCTCTCTCTCTCTCTCTCTCTCTCTCTCTCTCTCTCTCTCTCTCTCTCTCTCTCTCCATAAAAAAAATAATTTACACTTTTCTCTTCACACTCTTTACACTATGTCCATATACAAAATATATTCCCTTCAACCACGCGCTCCTATTTTTCACTTCCTGCTTCTGAAGTTCCTCCTCTTACAGCTCCTTCTCCTTCTCCTTGTCCTTCTCCTTCTCTCTTTCTTCCTCAGCACCCCCCCCCCCACACCGACTCCAATAGTATCGGTAATAATGCTTAGGTATCCAACACGGACGCCATCGTATTGTGCGGCCACATAAGGATTTCCTTGTGACACCTGGGAAGCACCTGCGCATTTGTTAACGAGCTGGTGTAAGGTAGTGGTGGAGCAGGTGTTTCCTCTGTCTCTAAAGGTTTGCCTCGGAAAGGAAATTGGAAAAGTGTGGCGGTAACCGTTCCAATTTGCATTTCACAGCTTGTTTGTACTGGTAGTGGTAGTGAAGGAGGAGGAAGAGGAAGGAGGAAGAGGAAGAGGAAGAGGAAGAGGAAGAGGAAGAGGAAGAGGAAGAGGAAGAGGAAGAGGAAGATGAGGAGGAGGAGGAGGAGGAGGAGGAGGAGGAGGAGGAGGAGGAGGAGGAGGAGGAGGAGGAGGAGGAGAAATACAAAGGAATACAAAGGAATAACAGACAGCAACAGCCCAACTGGACCAAACGAGGCTGCCTGTGTGACTAGTTTCTACCACTATAGTTTCTACGTGTTAGAGGTAAAAGAATAGCAAAGTTGAAGGCTCCCTCCCACCCACCCCTCTCCCTGCGGCCGAGACCGGCAGATAAAAATGAGAAAAAAACTACATGCAGTATAAAACTGCCATGGAATTTGATAGGAATTACTGAAGGAGAAACATACTCTAAACTAAAGGTAAGGCCTAAAAGTAAGGCTTTAAAAAAACAAATATTCGTAGGGCCGAAGTAATTGAGTTGGGCAGTTGATGCTAACTAAGTATTTATCTATATCGTTTGTTCTTAAACCCCTCAACCATGTTTCTATAAACCACTTGTATTGGAAAAGAGTTCCAAATATTAACAACTCTTAATAAAGAAAAAGTGCTTCGCTTCATGTGACCAAAATCGTCTAACAAATATCTTGTATCCATTATTAAGAGTCATTATCGAAGCCATAGAACATATTTTAAACAGTTATATTTAATCTCCTCGTAACCTACGTTTTGACAAACTGAACAAGTTAAGTTCCAAGAATGAGGAGGATGAGGAGGAGATGTAGAAGGATGATGAAGAAAGAGAGAAATATAAAGCAGAACAAAGACGCAAATAACAAAAAAAAGACTAATGGCAAACACATGGAAAAAAGACATAGAAACACAAGCATAGCAAAGAAGAAGCGCATTGAGTCATAGCAGGATTGTCTGCTTTAGTCTTCTCTGTCAATGTACATATTTTTGACTACCAAGAGATAAGATAGGTAAGACTGCAGGGGTTCCCAAACTATTCAGTTCATCGACCCCCTAACAAAGTTTCAAATTTTTCATCGACCCCCACACATTTATATGAAAATAATATATGTTATGAAGAAAAAAACCGTAGTACATACATGCTATGATTAAATGAATATGGGGAATTATAGTAGTACTTATAGGTAGTAGTAGTAGTAGTAGTAGTAGTAGTAGTAGTAGTAGTAGTAGTAGTAGTAGTAGTAGTAGTAGTAGTAGTAGTAGTAGTAGTAGCGTGCTGAGAATGTATTGGACTACTGGCTGTCCACTCTTCAACGAGAGGGGGGAATACGCTCGCTCGCTCAGTACGGGAAGCGGACAGGAATATTTCAAGTACGGTACGATCTTGGGACAGAGGATGGGAGAGAGAGGGGTGTGTGTGTGGAGGGTGCGTGGGGCGGGGTACAGATCCAACGTGACGTCATAGACTAGCACCGAGCCAAGTCAAAGCCGTCTATATGTCAGTGTGACACAGAGGCTGCTTTGGTACCACTCGCATAACGGTTGTTAGCAGCTGTTGCGTGCTGAAACTTTCCTCACCGAGCCATTCATCGACCTCCTAGCCATTTATTGACCCCCTTTTGACCCCCTGGCGATTCATCGACCCCTTGGATGGTCCCATCGACCCCTGGGGGTCGATATCGACCACTTTGGGAACCCCTGGGTAAGAGGAATACGAGAAGGTTGCCTCTCTTCCTTTCACTCTGTATCTCCTCAAGTAGGAAAGAAACTAAATTTGATCAGGTTTATTGACAATAAATATGGTAGCTTTTAAGTTACATCTGCATTACGTTTGTCTTTTGAATGTATAAAAGTATAACTAGGGATGACTGAAAAAACTGAGAAGTTACAAAATATTATATATAAAGTTGATAACGTCTTCAAACATTCCAATCTACTGAGCATTTGTGCACCAAAAACATCCTTGAAGATATTATTTTCTCGAATTGTTTCACGTCTCTGCGCTGAGGGCGGGCTTACAGGGTCTTCCTTTAGGTTTAATTTATTTTATGTTTCTATTTTTTATATTTCTACGTTGGAGCCTATAGCGCCTGTAGGCTATATTTTCTTTTGAGGGCTCAGGTGGTTGGCCCTGCACATTTTGGAGGGTCGTGATGGTTGACCCTTACCCGTTGGTGGCGCAGGCTAGATTTTTATAGTGACACCTGTGGTGTCACTATAAAACCTCCCGACACCTGTGGTCTTAGGTGAAGATGCCGTTTTTAATGATGTTCGGATCCTCAGTCAGGCTCATGCTGCCACCTGGTGTTTCCTCTGCCGCACTTGTAGTCGGAGTCGAAAGAACAGGAATGCTGCATGAGGGTTTCTTCGGCCACTCGACGATGGATTTGACAGTTGCTCCTTGGTGGGACTTGAACTCGGGACCTTCTGCTCCCCTACTAGGTTCTTGGTTGGCTATTATCATTCTGGTATTGTTCCTTACAATTTTGTGTCTTCCGTTGACTAAATTAGTGTTGTTCCTTGCAATCGTCTTAAGCTTCAGTTGAATATATATTCCCAGGATTTATGATATGTATTATGTTAGAAATGTTTTCAATTTGATGTTAGCGTATGTCTTCACTTAGCCTCCTCTTGTCTACGGTTATACTGGTACATATAGGCTGTCTACATTTCTTTTATTTGTTCTCCTTTAGCGCGATTATTTATCAATGCAGCATATAGGTATTTCGTCTTCCCGTAACACGCTGCAGAAGTGATACAGCTATTCCAGGAGAGACTGCAGATGCGCTTGTATTGAGTATGTCACGCTCCTCATACAACCTCCTGAATGAGTTTTTCTCTCACATGCATGTTTTTGTAAAGGTAGTAAATTGCGAGAGCCATGTCGAGGACGACATCGACGAGGAGGAGGAGCGAGGGAGAACAGAAAGTAAGGGAAGAGAAAAAAATGAAGACACACACACACGCAGATACGTGGTCAAGTGGATAAGTATAAGTCATAGTGTAGAAAATTATAAGACGCTGTAGCGGTTGAACTTCCGAATGCCACCAATTATAAGTCGTGGTGTAGAAATGTCCACCGCAATGCCACCAATTATAAGTCGTGTATATTAGTAGACTTATTTGGTTGAGTTAAATATGTATGTTCAGTTTTATGCATATTTATTTAGCGTCCAATAAGAAGCGTAGAGATTACAACCAGTACAATGAATGTCTTGAACACAGCCAGGGAGTGCCGGACGGAGCGAGTGAGAGGTGCGTCCTGATGTAAGTGTGGTCCGAGGGCTTCTCCCTTCCTTCTCCTGCTTCTGTCCACTCGTTCCTCCCGTTTCCTGCTTTGGTCACGAGATGACGTTATCATTTATGCTAGCCATAACAACTGACTTAGGTACATTTGTTTTGTGATCCACTTCCTTGGTCTAACAAAAGGTTGAGCAATCCTTTGTTCTCATGGCTAACTTGTAAAAGATACATGTACTTATAAATAAATATAATATAAATATAAATGCCTTATATGTACATAATTATATGATCATGATGTTTCTAAAAATACACTGGTTCATTTGATGTTAAGTACATGAAAATATCCTGTATGGTAGTTGTACTACTTGTTACGCTTGTGTGATAATAGTTGTAATTCAATAGTAATAGTTATGCAAGTTATTATATATGTTAGAAGTGATTACTGACTGACATAATTGCACCAGACAGTTATGTCATTCTGTGGTAGGACGTTCGATTCCCGACATCGCTCACTTCCGGAAATTTTTCACTAATAAATGCGAACGGTTACTATCCCCCTTGAGCAAGGGGATGGGGTGTGTGAAGTATGCGAGATCCCAGCAGTACCCAAAGATCGGTACTGCACCACGGAGGTGCAGAAGATAAGGTAAAGATGGGGGCATACGCTATGCTGCGCGTTGCCTCGGTGCTCATCTCCATGGCATGAACCCGTTACCTCGGGACACAGGGCAAGTGTGACATCAGGGTTACCATAGTTACCTTTCCCAGGTTTCCCCAGGTACCCATTTATCAACCCCGAAAGGGAGGATGCTTTATGGGGTGGCCGCCGACTTGCCCTGGCCCAGATTCGAGCCAGGACCAACACATTCGTAGCTAGGCGCGCTAGCCACTACACCACGGAGGCGACAGGTGCAGGAGGTGGTGTTATAATATTCTTCAGGCAGCGAGTAAATCTGTAAGAAGAGAAAGATCGAGGAGACGAGACTGACATGCATGGCGACGGTAGGATAACGAGGAGGAGGAAGATTGAGAGAGAAAGAAAGATAGAGAGGAGAGAGAAAGAGAAACAGAGAGAGAGAGAAAGAGAGAGAGAGAGAAAGAGAGAGGGATATGTATGGCTCTAACTATACAAGTCGCCAGCCTGCCATCCTTCCTCCCTCCTTTAAGTTTCCCTGCGGCCCTACCCTCCCCTCCTTTTCTCACCTTACCTTCCAGCATCACTTACTGCCTTCCTGCTTACCTGCCGCCCTCCCTTCCTCCCTTTCCCTGTCTTTTCTATTTGACCTCCTATCCAATAGCCTGCCTTCATCCCTCCTTCCCTCCTAGCCTGCCTGCCTGCATGCCTGCCTGCCATCCTCCTTCCTTCCTTGCAGGCCTCCCCTCCTGCCTGCCTTGCCTTGGTGTCTGCCAGCCTGCCTCCCGCCACAATAAAACGCAGGTTCCGACACTTTCTGAAACCCAATATTGCACACGTACCAATACCGGTTTCGAAACCTCGAGAAACCACAGGGAGGATTCGAGACTAAACGGGACTATAAATCTCAGCGGACCAATATTATCCAAACTTCAGGCAATTCTATCGGTCATTTTAAAGTTCAATGCGACAAACTTGGAATAGAAAACTTTAGACAAACGTGCTTCTGCCTTTGATCCGAGAGGAACTTGAGGTAAGGAGCGAAGAGTGAAAAAATGGTTATAGTTGGAAAGGTTTGAAAAGAGAAGTTCCGGGAAGCGAGGTGGTGGGGGCCAGGCGTACAGAAAGGAAGGGGGGCTAAGATAAGATACTTTGATCCTATCTAAACACTTTGCAAGTACCAGCTACAAGGTTATTGACTATACAAAGCACCACCACGCCAGGACGAACTTGGTGGACTCGAACCGCTGACCGAATGCGCAGGGACTCTGCACACGCAAGCTCACGACTCTACCAACCATGCCACCCTGACGGGTAGGAAGGGGGGCGCTAAGGAAAAGATCAGGGGTGGTTGTGCGGATATGGTTGTAGACTTTGAGTGGAGGAAAGTGTTAGCATGTGATACCTATATATATTTAATACCTTTTAAGTCTTCAGAGTGTATACTATTCGAGTATGTATATATGAATGTAATTCTCTCTCTCTCTCCTCTCTCTCTCTCTCTCTCTCTCTCCTCTCTCATCTCTCTCTCTCTCTCTCTCTCTCTCTCTCTCCTCTCTCTCTCTCTCTCTCTCTCTCTCTCTCTCTCTCTCTCTCTCTCCTCTCTCTCTCTCTCTCTCTTCTCTCTCTCTCTCCTCTCTCTCTCTCTCTCTCTCTCATTATATATATATATATAATATATATATATATATATATATATATATATATATATATATATATATATATATATATATATCTGCATACAGATGCACGCTTGTGTCATGTTTTGAAGACTTAATCAATCACTTATTTTCTGCTGAAGCATTGAAAGGCCAAAAATAACACTGAAAAACTATTGTGAACACACACGCGCACGCACACGCACACGCAGACGCACACGCACACGCACACGCACGCGCTCACACACACACACACACACACACACACACACACACACACACACACACACACACACACACACACAACCTCCATAACAGAGCCTCATCACGCCCTGCCATACCGTCGCCACCTCAACAGCCAGACCCGCCACGCCCCCGAGTGTTCCTCCTCCGTCACACTGCAAGCCCCTGGTGTGTTCCATTTGAATCCGAAAAATTGGTTCCGGCCATCAGTTACCTTGCGGCCTTTCGTCAACGCATAATTCCCTGACTGATGCTAAGAGACAGATAGAGAGAGATGGCAAGAGAGAGTGAGATACAGATAGAGAGGCGGCACGAGAGAGTGAGAGACAGATAGAGAGAGGCGGCACGAGAGTGAGAGACAGATAGAGAGAGGCGGCACGAGAGTGAGAGACAGATAGAGAGAGGCGGCACGAGAGTGAGAGACAGATAGAGAGAGGCGGCACGAGAGTGAGAGACAGATAGAGAGAGGCGGCACGAGAGTGAGAGACAGATAGAGAGAGGCGGCACGAGAGTGAGAGACAGATAGAGAGAGGCGGCATAAGAGTGAGAGACAGATAGAGAGAGGCGGCACGAGAGAGTGAGAGACAGATAGAGAGAGGCGGCACGAGAGTGAGAGACAGATAGAGAGAGGCGGCATGAGAGAGTGAGAGACAGATAGAGAGAGGCGGCACGAGAGAGTGAGAGACAGATAGAGAGAGGCGGCATGAGAGAGTGAGAGACAGATAGAGAGAGGCGGCACGAGAGAGTGAGAGACAGGTAGAGAGAGATGGAAGAGGCAACACAAACAGTCTATTTCGGTCGTGATTATGATCCTAAGGCTCACTCTTTCACACACACAAACACACAACCTTTCCTCATTGTTAAGTCAATATCAGTCGTGGCTCAGTCAGCAGGTAAGTCACTCCCAGGGGCGTGTCAAGAAGGAAACGCAACCCTCCCCTCCTCCCCCACCCCACTACTCTCCTTCCGGCGGCGAGGAGACGCTGCCTTGGCCCTGCTGGCTTGGGTCTTTGATTCACTATAGTCTATTTCTTTTAACGAGGTAAAAAATCCTGATCCATTGCTGCTTACTGACTGATATTTGATGCCAGGAGAAGGGAATAAAACGGTTCTTGTAAATTTCAGCTGTATTTTATCATAGACAACCCTATTATCAGGTAAATAGAGACATAATTTTAAGCATGAGACCTAAGATAGAATGAAATTTTGGCCTCGTTAAAAATAATAGACTATAACGCTAAAATTCGGAGTGCAGCAAGCATGTGTCCGAGGATTATGTATACAGTTCACATGACATAGGCGTTGTGCATGAAACGTTACACTCATGCAGTTATATTACTTTTACGTCCTTTTTATAGCCTGCCACAACATTAAAGGCTGCTATAAAATAAGGCAAATGTTTCCTTGGTCTCTTTGGGGCGCTGCAGAGATTGGCTCAAAAAATAACTTCAGCTTTTCTCGGCCACGACCATTTCGGTGGCTTGCTCCACTTCACACTTTTAACTAAATTAAGAGCTCCTTTATTGCATTACGCGCCACACACACATGACTTTTTTCAGCCACAAAAAATGTCGATCTCCGTAGTGACCAGCCCAAAGCCATGCGTCCTGCACAAGCTAGGTACAAACCAACGAAGCGAAGGCCATGTTTTGTTCCCACTGCGTCATCCCTCAGCCGCACCAAAAAACTCATCGACAAGCGCCCTTCAACTCTCTTATCTTTCTGGCTGCTGTATAGGGACTGACAATTTGCGAGCTTTTTGTAACTTTTTGCTTTTTTTTTTTTTGTCTTTGGCCAGTTCCTTTTGATGTAAAAAAAATATTCCGTGAGCAGGGATACTGTGATTGTACTTCTTCAGGGCCACAAAACGAGGTAGGCGTCAACATTGCCACTTTACTTCAGAACACAATTCATACATAAATATACAAAAATCATGTTTCACGAATGTTTTGTTGTCATTCATGTGATCCTGGCCTACATTATGGTTCAGACGCTTCAGTTCTTTAGAAATCAATTGAAAATGGTGGCTATATGTGTATTCCTTTTTCATGGTTACAGTGATTATAATCCTCCACAAGTGAACGTGACACTGTAATACTGGTGTCAAAGCTCAGTGTTTTAGATCAAGTCATTCATAATAAATGACTGAGGATTACGTGAAAAAGTGTTTTCCGCCATCTCTAACAAGGACGCTCGTATTCACAATGCTTAATGCCAACTATAAAATATAAACCGTGATTTTTTATTTATGTTTTATTGCAACAAGCGTACACATTATAATCTCATATAAGCTGCCGGAGAATATTTTTTCGTTTACTTTTCACCAGTTATTGAAATTCAGTACAATTTTCCTCTAAAGTCATGCTATTGTAATTAGTGTAAAGTTAGTTACTTTTCATTCAATAGACTAAATAGTTCTTGAATCATTATAAAAAAAATTACTACCCGGCCGAACAGCAGCGTGTGCAAGAACATTTTTGAAGAAAAACATAACGCTGGAAAATAATCAAAAGTGTGGCTCATTAATGCATGCAAGGAAATTATTATATACTAATTAAGTTTTAAAACTGTTGTTAATCTTGTAAAAATGACCTGTCATAGTACTACTACAATTTGCAGTAAGCTAGTCCTTAAGAAGTGACGAGAAATAGACAAAAATTAGCCACGCAATATACAAATATTGAGAAATATACCAGATACGTACTGGCAAGTGCAGCCGACACCACGCAAACCATTCCCACCCATCAAACAAACTCGAAAA
>JACEEZ010022554.1:52102-59602 GCA_016584305.1 Chionoecetes opilio
TGAATATAGAGCAGAAACAGACAGATAGATAGATATTCAGACAATCTTAGACTTAGACATCAAGAGACAGAGACAGAGAGGAAGGATACAGTGTGGAAAGTAGACAAATGAAAGCTGGGTAAAGTGAGGAAAAGGAGAACAGAGAGAGATAGAGAGCGAGAACGATTAGTTAATAGGAGAATAATTTGAATACGATGAAATAGATGATACAATGCCGAAGATGGAGCAGTGGAGGGGACAAAGAGAAGATCGATTAAAAAAGAAGAGGTACAAAGAGATAGAGGGGGAAAGAATGAACGCGGAAGTGTGAGCGCATGGAAAGAAAGAATAAGAAAGAATCGGTTTTTACAGTCTGAGAAAAGCGTTAATGAAGACGAAGAAAGGGAAGGCCGAGGTGGTAGTGCAGGGAGAGAAGACAGGGAGGATGAATGAACGCGAGAGAACCAAGAAAAATACGAGAAAAGCTTGAACAGATTGAGACATGTGCTGAAGACCACATTACTGAACGCTTTTGTCTATGTAAATGGAAAATTGAATTGACTGCAACATCATAGACACACAGGGGAGGAACACCCACTAGAGAGAGGACAAGGAGCCTGGCGATGCCAAACGTTGCTTCATCCTAATTGCAGTAATGCCCTAAGAGGAGCCACAGCGGCGCGGCTCATTGGTATGCGTTAGAGGCAGTGCGCAAAGGGGTTATCCTGTAGCTCCTTGCCAAGCTACCACGGTTTATCTCGGGAGAGGCTTTTTTTGTTACTCTCTGTGTGCGTGCGTGCGTGCGTGCGGTGCGTGCGGTGCGTTGCGGTGCGTGCCCTTCGGTGCGTGCTGCGCGGTGCGGTCGTGCGTTGGCGGTGCGTGCGTGCGTTGCGTGCACTGTTTTGCGTGCGTGCGTTGCGTGCGTGCCGTGCGCGTGCGTGCGTGCGTGCGTGTGCGGGCGGTGCTGTGCGTGTAGCGTGCGTGTACGTGCGTGCGTGCAGCGTGCGTGCGTGCGTGCGTGCGTGCGTGCGTGGCGTGCGTGCGTGTGTGTGTGAGCAGTAGCGTAGTTTGGTATCTATCAATAGGTGGGGGGCACCTGGGGGGGCAGAGCTGTGTATGGGAGGCACTATGGCAAGCGGAGCTTCTGATGCCACATATAAGGGTATTAGGGCATATTGTCAGTCACAGGTCCAAGCAGATTACGGCAGCCATGGATAGTGGGGGCGGGCGGGCACCTGGGGGCGTGTTGGTTTTCGGTTGGTGCGGGGGGGGGCACCGGGGCAGGGGCACCTCCTGCCTGGGGGGGGGTTTCCGATTCTCATGGGGGTACCTACTATATTTAGGTAGGTTTATTTATATACGGTAGGGGTACTAGGGTAAGAGTATAGGTTACAGGTTATATAAGTGTATTTTTTGTGGTCATACAGCTAGTAAGCTACGTTTATTTAGTTTTGTAGTTATTATATATACGTTAGTTATTATATGAGCTAGAGGTATAGGGCTGTACTTGGCTATACAATACGTTATGTAGTATACTAGGGTTATTAAGTATTATTGGGCGTTTTAGTTAGCGTTTACAACATATACATTATTATATATACGTAAAGTATAGTAATAATACATTTATAGTAATTACTAGTACTATTACTACGGTCTTTAGTATACAGTTAATTACTTTACTTGTAGTTATAGTAGTACTGTATTATGATAGGTTACGTATAAGTACGGTATATATACACGTGCCCCCCCCCCCCCCCCCCCCCCCCCCCCCCACCACTTTACTGATTAAACAACCTCAATATCACACGTAAGCTCTCATTCTTCCTGTAAGCTGATCCCTTTCCTCTTTCCCTGCATTCTCTCCTGTAAGCTTGATCAGGAGAAATATGGCACAGAGCTGTATTCACCATTTATTGAACCTAAAAGTAATAACAAGGGTCAGCTAGCCGTGAAAACTTCGTATGGCAAAAATTTAAAATAATTAATAAATAAATGCATGCATGTTGTCACTCAAGTCAATAAGCAAATCTACTTACACCATTGTGCACTCCAAATTCATATTTTTATTCCGATCAAAGTAATAGAAGAGAAAAAATGCCATTTAGATTATGCAGCAATGCTCGCGGTGACCGACATTGCGATGTGTGACCTAAACAACAATAACCCAATAAGTATGGAATAAACATGGACTAAACTTTCACTTGGAGTACTTTCACGAGTACTTGAATTATGCCAGAACTATTCCAGACCTTAATGCACTATTATCACATAGCAACAGTATAACCAATCACGTTTATCACGAGCATAAACACTCACCAGCAAGTCTGGTAATTCATCACAAGGGCTGACAGCAAAGTACTGTACATCCCACGACACCAGGCTTCCCGCCACCTAAGCAATACATCCTATTCTTAATAAGATACGCCGTAAACCCAACCCACTGCAAATTCCTTTACAGTTAAGGGAGAAGAGACAAGTACTGGAACACTTGATACGCTTAGCTCATATCATGTTTCTTCCTTTCACATGGTTATATGAAGAAATAAAAGAAAACCTCCAGAAACACATCGCCTACACATTCACAAGACACCATATTGATTCAGGAACAACAGTGTCATAGCAAATCTTCTTTCCCCAGCCTTGCGTACAGAGAAGAGCGAAGGGTAAGTGTATGCTTCTTGGTCAACGCAGCATAAACAGGATATAGTGGTCATACTTTTTTTCTTCAGGGCAATGAGCGGCAGTGGTGGTGTGGAAAGGAGATAATTTCGGTGCGTTGAGTTTGTTGGGAGAGGCGACACGCAGCATGGCGGGAGGGTCTGTGGTGCCAACAACATAATGCGAAGTTATGAAGTCAGGTAAAACCGTCATCCAAACATTAAAACTGATTACGAATATCATCTAATTTGTTTCTGAAAGTTACCGTGATCAGGGTTACGCTCTCTCTCTCTCTCTCCTCTCTCTCTCTTCTCTCTCTCTCTCTCTCTCTCTCTCTCCTCTCCTCTCTCTCTCTTCTCGCTCTCTCTCTCTCTCCTCTCTCTTTCTCTACTCTCTCCTCTCCTTCTCTCTCTCTACTTCTCTATCCTCCTCTCTCTCTTCTCTCCCTCTCTCTCTTCTCAATTGCAATAAACTTACACAGTTGATAGACAGAGGGCCATAGGGTGACACCCACCACATCAGCACTTTTACTAGATTTGATAACTTACCAACAAACCAAACCTGTTTAGTTTTAATCGTTGTTCCACGGAAAATATATCCAGACCCTGATACCTCATCAGTATTAATGTAAATATTAGTAAGCTTAAGGCGAAAGCCAGAAGAGATTAAAATTTTCGTCGCATCTGGGTAAGGTAAATATAGTAAGATTATCTGTTTTGTGATTACTTATGGAACAGTCCTCAAAACCTTAATCAAAAATAATGAACACCGACAATTGTTGACTTACAAGGTAAAATACTTTTAATAATAATTTTACCAAATGTCTGGAAACAAATTGTGCTCCCTTTGTAACAAGGAAGTTAAAGACCTTTAGCACTTGGCTTATGACGATTGCGTTCTGGCCATGAAGAAAACGTGATGATACTCGCAGTAAGTTGAGGAGAGACAGGTCTAATCTCTAACATTTCTTTGCAAACCAAAAGTACACTAAACAAAAAAGAAACGCAATTTTATTAAGTCTCGTACATTGCTGACCAACTAAAAAAAAGGAATATTTATGTCAATAAAATTCTATGATCTAAATGAAATTCATCTAGTATATGGAATCTTATTAAGGGAAGTAGTCCCTACAAGAAGTGGGCTCTGATATCATTTGAAATTCGAAAATGTAAGTGAGAAGGCCGAATAAATGTTTAATAATTTCTTGGCAAATGTAGGAAAGGAAAGACAATTATGAGCAACAACAGACTTTACAGGAAAAATAACTTATCTTCGTTGTTGAACCAACCTCTTGATTACAGAGTGATAATAGAGGGAGTTGAAAAAATTGAATTTAAGGACTTAAAGCCCGGGACACCTAAATACTGTGATATTAACAATAAAAAGTCTGAAGATACTGTTTCTGTGGGCTCAGATGGGATATTCGCGTAAGTTCATTCAAGGATGCCTTATATATTATTGGCATTTTACCTAACTTGCATTAATCATAAATCTATCGATTACCGGTTGTATTCCCCTGGCTTGGAAACAGCACATGTCATTCCTTTGTTTAAAGAAAGGTGATTTCAATTTAAACAAATAGTGATCTAAAACTATCGCCATTCTCTTCTTGTAACCAGTACTCTCTAAGATTTTAGAAAAAAAAAATTGTTTCTAGTCAGCTTTCAAAAACTCTCTCATAGAAGAATAACAAGTATCTCTCTATACTGCCAGGCATGGTTTTAGACCTAAGCTTTTCTAACGAGTAGTCGGCCCTAAATGTGATAACTGATTTAAAAATATATAAAATATATGGATAATAGGAAAATTATTTCATTGTGTAACATTTTTGATTTATCAAAAGCATTTGACAAGTTTCAGCCATAGATTCTCCTAAGAAAATCTTTATCTCAACCTTAAACATTGACTCCTTTCTGGGCGTAACAGCTATCTTTGAACAGAAGTCATAAAGTCTGTTCAAGTTTTGTTACAAAAAGTAATATCAAAAAAAGAGGAAACAAAAAAAAAAAAGAAAATGTCCAGCTATGGCGTCCCTCAAGGCCTCCATCCTGGGACCAGTATTGTTTCAACATTTATATCAATGAACATGGTTGACAACACTTCAATGGGACTGTACACTGTCCAGTACGCTGACGACACTCCCCCCAGTTCTTCCACAGTGGACTCTCGAAAAACTTAGCACTATCATTAAAGAAAACAGGAAAGCAACCCTTACTTTACTAAGCAAAAGAATATTTTTCTTAGTAATGGCCTGGATGATCATGCCAGCAACAAAACACAATGTATATGCCTTGGAATGCAGCACAGTTACTGTCACATGTTACATGAGGAAAAAAAAAATTATGATTAAGTTTGACGACAACAGCTGTCCCGTCCGAGCATCACAGCGTCAAAAATTTAGGTTTTATTTAATACATGGATCGCTATTATTTTTGACACGTATATTAACGAGGGGGTTAAATAAAAAGGTTATTGGATGTTAATTATTATGCGCCATCCATAAGTAAAAATTGGATAAATCTAGCAGGAAAATTGTTTGTGTTGTCCAGTCACTTGTTATGAGTCTTAATATTCAAACTGACTGGCATTACGCCATTGTGGCGGGTAACCACCAACACTTACGCTTTTACAGAGAGTACAAAAAAAACTACAAATTTTGCGGCCAGAGTTTCGATAGGTGGCTATAAGAAAATATGAACATATCTCCCCTGCCTTTTCAAAGAACTAAGATGGCTCAGAATTTTTAAACAAAAAAAATATTATTTTTTTGATGTTAACATTGCCATGTTATAAATTCTCTGAACGCATGTATCCCGGACTGGCTCCATCATTCCCAAAAAGTACCACAGCACAACAGTAGAGCATGACGAGACAACAAAAGTAACTTGTTATTCCTAGAGGTTAAGACAATCACCAGGTGCTAAAATTTTTACAGTAAATGACCAATAAAAAATGGTGGAACTCCCTACCAGCCAACGTACGCAGGGCAAATTTACACTTTCTGTATTTAAAATATAGATAGTTCAACCTAATTTTGCAAGACTCAAAATGATTTTTAGTAGAGTAGTTTTTTAGCAGATTTACCATATATCTTTTATTGTTAATTCTAGGTTTACTGCCCAATTTTACTGTCTTACTGAATATTTTAGCAGATTAGCAGATTTTAGATTTTACTTTTTAGTATTTTTATGTTTTACTAGAAGTTCTGCTTGTCTGACTATAATGTTTAGCAAATTTTACATTTTCTTTTTATTGCAATCTTGGGTTTTTACTGGGGAAATTCTGCCTGTTGACTGGAATTTTATTTATTTCTCTTACTAGATTATTGACAATGCTGTACCTTGCGGAATTGGTGCCCAATAGATATGTTTTGTACACTCGTAGGTCATCTACAGTGACTTTACTCACTCATATTTTGTTTGCCTATATTTAGCATGTAAACAACAGCACACTGACATGCTAGAACAAGTCTACCAATTATTATAACGTAATCTGATGTAATAACCATACCCTGTGGAAAATAAATGAATTTGAATTTGAATTTGAACTCCTTCCTCTCTCTCTCTTCTTCTCTCTCTCTCTCTCTCTCTCTCTCTCTCTCTCTCCTCTCCTCTTCTCTCTCTCTCTCCTCTCTCCTTCGTTTACAATACACACACATGCACGTATTTATTTTTTCATCCTATAATTGACTGGACAGCTGTGATGGTACTAATATAGTAAATATACCCTTACAGGTCTGACTTCTGTGTGAATCGCAACGGTTTATTGAGACGCTGCATCGTTTCAGAAGCAGTGAATTGCTAGGGAATGGTAGATAAGATTGCCTTTATGGAACACAAAAGGAATCTATGAGGGTTTTAGATGCATTACATACATGCACAGGCAAAACGAGAAGTTGCCCCCAGGAACTACACACACACAACAACGGAAATATCAACCAAGTGTGTGTCAGAGGGAGCAAAATTCGTGGCGGGTAGTCATCGACAGAGAAACGAAGTAAAGAAAAACCAGTGGAGGAAATTTGATGTGAATGGAGAGAAAAATAAAAAGAAAGATAAAAAAAACGATAATATAGATCCTAATACCACGTTTGAAAAGTTATAAATGGACGAAGCAATAGTAGTCTGTCTCGACGCAACGGGAGGAATAAACTGATGTCACCACGAGGCGCCAAATCATCACAACCTATATTATAATTGATGAGAACAATAACAAGTTCTCATCGTCACTCAATAAGCCGCAGCAAAACGAAATAACTTATATTTAGAAGTCTCACCGCATCCTTGTCCGCCTCTTTGCGTTCTGCTCATACTGAAGACAACTTGTATAAGGTTGCATTATATAGTAAAGATACTCATTAACCCCTTCACGCCCAGATCTTTCCTTTGCTATATAAAATCGTCTGTTGTCGAGCCATAAAATTACGAAAATTAACTTAATATACCAAATTAGTTAGTCGACAAGGGTACTAAACAGGTCATATCTATAAAATATTGCTTATATTCAGTAAAAAATCGTGCAATGGTAGCCAAATTACAATGGAAATTACGTTCTGAGTTTCAAGGGGTTAAAGGAAAAAAATACATAAACAAGAACATATCCTCTATATCAGGGTTCTTCAAAGTACGGGTCGCGACCCAATACTGGGTCGCAAGCTTTTGCTCAGTGGGTCGCCACGTCATAAACTGATAATTATATAATTAATATGTGAAATGCATCAATAAGAGAGAGAGAGAGAGGAGAGGGAGAGACGACGAGAGAGACCCCCGCACTGATGAGGAGAGAGAGAGTTCTGGAGAGGAGGAGGAGAACGAGAACTGGGGAGATGTAGAGACCGGCCTCTGGAATTTGGATGATGACGAG
>JACEEZ010022554.1:64602-87102 GCA_016584305.1 Chionoecetes opilio
CTTGGTGGCGATTAGGGTGGGACAATAATCTACTTTAATCGTATTTACAATGCGTGTGAGGTGGCCAGTTTTAAATAACTATTATAATATATTTTTACATGAAGTAGCTTTTCAAAACCATTAGTATGCTCTTCATCTAAATAAAAACTAATTCTCACGGGAAAAACGTTCTTAGAAACTAAACGTTAAAACTATACTCCTCACCTGGACATGGGGATATCTGGCGTCGTCTGCTTATCCAATTACTACACTCCTTAGCGGGCCACGATTGACTGCTTTTTTTCAATTTTTCATCTCATTGCAATCAGGAATTTTTTGCTAAGCTTGTGTCTCGTTTCTCACCCCGGTACTGTCATTTGTCTTGTCAAGCATGGCAACTTCTGATGTCATGAAAGCTGCAGGTGACATCATTTGCTCTCAAGTAAATGATAATGCCTTTTCGCTGAGTCATTTTACATAAGAACATAAGAAAATAAGGAAGCTACAAGAGGCCGTGAGACCTACACGAGGTAGTTCCTGTTACTTAACTCTACACCTCTCTTCCCCATCCATGAATTTATCCAGACTCCTTTTAAAAACCCCATTTTGAAGCTACTGCCCTTGATCACGAGCATTGTGCTAGGCTGAGGAACACCTATGGTATCGGATCCGCTATTAATCTGTACTTGGTATCCGTACAGACAACAGGCATCCAAGGGTTTACGAAAATAAAGACTGAAAGGAGGAAGAGAAAGAAGTAAGTGACGAATGCCAACTTCAAATCCGTTCTCTCCTTCCCGAATCTTTCCCTTCTGGTCTCTTCCTTTCACTTTTGTTGTCATTATTCTCTCATCTTTCATCTTTCCTATTCATATTACACCTCTCTTTCTATATTCTTTTCCTCTTCATATTACACCTCTCCTTGAATCTCTAGGGTTTTTTTGTGAAGATTGTTTTGGTTGGTGAGTCTCATGCTGAAGGAAACTACGACTTTAGTTCACATTCTGGTCTTCCTAATTCATCCTCCTCCTTAATTTCCTTAATATCTTCTCTTTTCTCGTCCTCGTTCTCACCTTCCTTTTCCTCTTTGTCCTCGTACGTGCCTTTTTCTGTATCCTAATCTTCAACTTCCTCGTCCTCGTCCTCACTTTCTTGACCGAGCCATGTGAAAACGTGACCATCATACTCTTCTTGGTAACCTTTGTGACCTGACTTCATAAGTATGCTACCGTCCACTCAGCCTATCTCGTGCGTCCGCGGTTGGAGGAAGGACACCAAGAGCTTCCACATCAGGAAAGCAAACATTTCTTATATTTTTCAACGTTTTTTTGCAACATGAGTATGGAGATGGAGGAGTTTGGCGGCGTTATGGAGGATTTACAGCGAAGAGCAATGATGTTGGGAAATGCGTGACAAGACATCATTGTTAGTATTGAGTGCGTCCAGAAGGCAGTCGAAGAAAAGCTAAGGTACGGTACATATATCGGGCATGAAACAGAGAAAGATACTAATTAGTTAACCATAATTATGTTGAGTCCGTTCAGAAGGCATGGAAAATGTTGAGCCAAGGTAAGTTATTATGAAAGACGAATGATGTTCATAAAGCAACCAAAGTGTTCTGGTGAGGATAGGAACTGTGAAAAATACAAAATATTTAGCTACTTGTAGATATTTTAGTGACTTTAGTCCGTTTAGAGGACAGTGGAAATGTTAAGTTAAGGTAGGAAAGCTGTATTACTGTGAAAGATGAAAATAAGTGAAGTGATGAATTTCAGTAACACGAGTTATACACAAAATATTGTGGGAGATGCGAGAGGCTCCTCCTCCTCCTCCTCCTCCTCCTCCTCCTCTCACCCCTTCTTCTAATCCTCTGTGAATATAATTATAATTTTCGTGCCGCTACTCTAAACTATATGGATGTTGCTTGTAATGAGGGTAACATTAGTAGGTATTAGGGTATAAGTGAAGACACCCAGGGATATGTTTGAAGTGCTGTAAAACGAGATTCATGACCAGGGAAGCCTCACGCGTATGGTGTAGTTAAACATCAACATTAGGAATTACATGTGAGGGGACCTAGGAGAAGGTAACATGGTATCCTAGACATTTAACTGAGGATATATGCAGCTGTGGCAATAACAATCTCCCTAAAGATGTATTGAGGTAGTCTAGTCTTTAGTATTAATTGAACTCAGAAAAATCAGTCCTCAAGATCCACCTAAAGGTTACAAGAATAGATGGCGAACCTGTGAGCGGAGGGGAGTCATGCAGAGAGCTGGGTAATGCATGAGGCCAATGTATAGATGAAGATGCTCGACAAGTAACGCAGAAGGAAGTGGGAAAAATTAGAACTGTGAGACGAATAGAGAGAGGTGCAATATGAAGAAGAAAGATGAGAGATGAGAGAATAATGACAAAAAAAAATGAAAGGAAGAGACCAGAAAGGAAAGATTCGGGAAGGAGAGAACGGATTTGGAGTTGGCATTCGTCACTTACTTCTTTCTCTTCCTCCTTTCCCCTTGAGTAGGAACATGAAGAACAGGGCAGGGGAGCAACTGTGACGAGAAGAGAGAGAGGAGAGAGAGAGAGAGAGAGAGAGAGAGAGAGAGAGAGAGAGAGAGAGAGAGAGAGAGAGAGAGAGAGAGAGAGAGAGAGCGAG
The DNA here is from genome assembly GCA_016584305.1 of Chionoecetes opilio. Classification (NCBI taxonomy): domain Eukaryota; kingdom Metazoa; phylum Arthropoda; class Malacostraca; order Decapoda; family Majidae; genus Chionoecetes; species Chionoecetes opilio. The sequence goes on from JACEEZ010022554.1 coordinate 67,241, forward strand.
AGAGAGAGAGAGGAGAGAGAGAGAAGAGAGGAGAGAGAGATGAGAGAGAAGAGAGAGAGGAAGAGATGAGAGAGAGAGAGAGAGAGAGAGAGAGAGAGAGAGAGAGAGAGAGAGAGAGAGAGGAGGAGAGAGAGAGAGAGAGGAGAGAGAGAGAGAGAGAGAGAGAGGATGAGAGAGAGAGAGAGAGAAGAGAGAGGAAGAGAGAGAGAGAGAGAGAGAGGAGAGGAGAGCAGAGAGAGAGAGAGAGATTGAGAGAGGAGGGAGAGACGGAGAGTGAGAGAGAGATGGATGAGAGAGAGAGAGAGAAGAGAGAGAGAGAGGAGCAGAGGAGAGAGAGAGGAGAGAGGAGGGAGAGAGAGGAGAGAGAGAGAGAGAGAGAGAGAGAGAGAAAAGAGAGGGGAGAGAGCGAGAGAGAGAGAGAGAGAGAGAGAGAGAGAGGAGGGGAGAGAGAGAGAGAGAGAGAGGAGAGAGAGAGAGAGAGAGAGAGAGAGAGAGAGAGAGAGAGAGAGAGAGAGAGAGAGAAGAGAGAAGAGAGAGAGAGAGAGAGAGAGAGAGAGAGAGAGGAGAGAGAGAGAGAGAGAGAGAGAGAGGAGAGAGAGAGAGAGAGAGAGAGGAGAGAGGAGAGAGAGAGAGAGAGAGAGGAGAGGAGGAGAGAGAGAGAGAGAGAGAGAGAGAGAGGGAGAGAGAGAGAGAGAGAGAGAGAGAGAGAGAGGAGGAGGGGAGAGGAGGGAGAGAGAGAGAGAGAGAGAAGAGGGGAGAGAGGGGAGAGAGAGAGAGAGAGAGAGAGAGAGAGAGAGAGGACAGGAGAGAACGAGAAGAGAGAGAGAGAGAGAGGAGGGGAGAAGAGAGGAGAGAGAGAAGAGAGAGAGAGAGAGAGAGAACGACTGTTAGAGTGATGAGGTAACGATGGACAAGAGGGTAAGGAATGGGTAGGGAGAGGCCAGGGAAGAGGTCGGATGTAGGGTAGGGAGAGGCCAGGGAAGAGGTCGGATGTAGGCTTGTGACAAACTAGGTCAGGCGAAGAATTTGGCAGGAGTTGAAAACCGTAAAACTGTAATAAATCACAAGTGACGCATGGTAGCTCCAGCCCTTCACGTATCACACACCAGCCTGCCTCATCGTGTCCACGGCTAGGCTCGCTCCTAACTCACTAGATTCTAAGGGCTTCCCAAGGCTTGTCCATTGCAGGCGGCGCTCGGATATCTAGGTAAAAATGTATGCAGATAGTTTATGCACTAAACCTTTCCTCTGCAATACGATAATCAGTGGCGCGAATCCTTGAACGTTGGTATTGATTCCATAAGGTAGGAATTGAGTCTACTCCAGTGTAACCATATTCTGTGCATCGCTGACTACACACGAGATAATACGAAGTTACATAGTGGTTGAAATATATGAATGTACTATTAGTTGTAACGTATTTCGTGTAATAAATGCTTCCACGACATATAAATCAGAGGCGGATCCGAGGCACTCGACGAAGAAAATACAGCGTTTATAAAAATTCAAAGAGCGGCGTGGCTTTGAAAGAGGCGGGTCTGACGTCTGGGAACAACTTGTTTGACTTCACATGCTGCGTTTGACTTCTTTGGATGACCTTCAGGGCGTGATAGAACGCTCAGAAACCTTGTCCATATAAAAGGGACTCCCTAGGGCCTAGACTGTGGGGGAGAGGTTGCTGGTGGACGGTGATAAGCAGGTAATGACCTGGCTTATCACTTTACCCAAGGCCAAGCGAATTATCTCTTTTTCTTGGCCTTGACTGTACCATTATGGTGCTGAAGAGGCATAAAGTGCGTGTCAAAGGGCCTGACCCACCATTCGGTCCCAACGTCAGGCGAGTCACGGGATGAGGAGGTTGTTAATAACGGTGCTGCTGTCCATGAGGTGTGCGTGAGGTGGCTTCCCAGCGCCAGGTGTAAATGTAGAAGTCATTGACAGGGTGACAACAATGTGTACTGTGTTGGGCTGTAGGGTACTGAGACAGGGTGACAACAATGTGTACTGTGTTGGGCTGTAGGGTACTGAGACAGGGTGACAACAATGTGTACTGTGTTGGGCTGTAGGGTACTGAGACAGGGTGACAACAATGTGTACTGTGTTGGGCTGTAGGGTACTGAGACAAGGGTGACAACAATGTGTACTGTGTTGGGCTGTAGGGTACTGAGACAAGGTGACAACAATGTGTACTGTGTTGGGCTGTAGGGTACTGAGACAAGGTGACAACAATGTGTACTGTGTTGGGCTGTAGGGTACTGAGACAAGGTGACAACAATGTGTACTGTGTTGGGCTGTAGGGTACTGAGACAAGGTGACAACAATGTGTACTGTGTTGGGCTGTAGGGTACTGAGACAAGGTGACAACAATGTGTACTGTGTTGGGCTGTAGGGTACTGAGACAAGGTGAGACTGTTGTGTATTGAAGGCGACGTGGACAAGAATAAGTGAGAAAACCTTGTATTTGTGTAAGTGACGGAATTACTGACAGGTACAGTAATTGTGATACTTGTTTACACTAGCGAAAAGCTTTATTAGAAGGCCTAAATGTGGCAGGCCATTTATACCATTTTTGTTTTCACTGGAAAGTAAATTTGCTTTTGTATCAGATCATGACTGTTTCCTTTGCCTTAATGTTAGATTCCTCATTGTTACTCTTTCTAATCTAATCAACAACATACAGACAGTGGACAGCAGAGTTGTTACCATAACAAAAAATATCTCCTGCAAACGAAGGCTGAAAAAAAGTATACTTGTTTCCGTGTTTATATTTATATGTGTGGTTTATATTCCCTGGCATATAATGTGGCATAATTAGGGTGAGGGTGGGTCATCACGCAGAGCAGTGAACGTCACGGCCCTGCTGAATCCCCAGAACTAAATAGAAACACTGAAAACAGGTGTGCCACGTGAGCGAGTCTTAAAGGCGTCACCCAGCCTGCGCCAGTGCGCCACACACTCCTCTGTACCCTCACTCGTGCACGCTTCCACGAAACCAAGGATGCAAACTTTTACTCAGTGAATAAAATGCTAAATTAATTCTGCTTAAACACGGTATTGCGTAGGTGAGTCCGTTACAACAGTCGCCTCTCCCATGCCGCGAGGACACACTTCATTAAAAATTTCTGCTTCATATTTTTAACAAAGACACTAGCATAGAGGTGTATATATGTATTATGGGATATACTGTATATGCGTGCGTGCGTGCGTGCGTGCGTGCGTGCGTGCGTGCGTGCGTGCGTGCGTGCGTGCGTGCGTGCGTGCGTGTATTTGTGTGTGTGTGTGTGTGTGTGTGTGTGTGTGTGTGTGTGTGTGTGTGTGTGTGTGTGTGTGTGTGTGTGTGTGCATTCATCTAGTTGTATTCATCTAGTTGTATTTTACAGGGCCAGAGCAATGCTCGTGTGGCCCCGTCTCCATATCAACATTTTTATCATTCATCCTTGGTGCTTTGTGTTGACCGAAGCCAGCACCCCGGAGAGCAGGTCACAAACCCCGGCTAACACCCAGTACCCATTCACTGCTGGGTGGACAGGGGCTCGGGTTTTAAGGAAACAACCCATCTGTTTCCGCTCCGTCCGGGGATCGAACCCGGGACTTCTCGGTTGTGAACCGAGCGTGCTTCCCCTACGCCACGGAGTACCCTGTGTGTGTGTGTGTGTGTGTGTGTGTGTGTGTGTGTGTGTGTGTGTGTGTGTGTGTGTGTGTGACATTAACGCATTAAAAACCAAACTCACCATCAATGTTATCTTCTACTTCTCTTCAGGCCCCCCCCCCCCCCCCCCACCCCCGGACCTTGCGCCCTGTCCACAAGCAACACACACCCTGACATCATCACGGACACACACACAAACCACGTCATATACCACCAAAGAACATAAAACAAGCAAAACTACACTGAAACCACTCGGAAATACGAGTACGTGACAAGCACCACAACGAAGGCGGCTGAGGAGAGAGGAAAGAGAGGGAAGAGCGAGCGGGAAGGAGGGAGGGAAGGAGACACGAACGGGACATAGAATTGTCACACAAGACACACATGGTATATATAACCCCTTGAGGCCCAGAACGTAATTTCCATTGTAATTTGGGTACCATAAGACGATTTTTAGTAAGTATAAGCAATATTTTATAGTTATGACCTGTTTAGTATCCTTGTCGACTAACTAATTTGGTATATTAAGTTACTTTTCGTCATTTTATGGCTAACAACATACGATTTGTTTTATAGCAAAGGAAAGATCTCGGCGTGAAGGGGTTAAAAAAAGTAATCATGTTAAAACCACAAAATATCGTGAGTTACAAGATGTCGACATGAGGTACATAAACATAGCAAGGGATATTATTCTTTTTTCAGATACTTAGGAATCCTTTTCATCTGTTAGCGAATTGCCTCTTCCTTCTTATATACGTTCCCCTTGAAGCTGATGAACGATTAAAGACAAAGAAAAATAGCACAATCGACTAGTATAATTTATAGCCTGATATATTATTACTTGACACACGTTTATTTCTGTAACTTTATCGATTTATCTATTCATTTTTTTCTCATTTGAGAGAACACACTCAGTAAAATTGTGTCTCTATGTCTGACGAATAGAGGCAAATATAACCAATTAAATAAATGCATGCGTGAAAAGCTATTTACAGGCAGGCAGATGTGGGTATGCATAGATAGATGAAACATTCTGATATGTATGCTTTAGGGATTGCAGTCACGGTCTATTTGTCCACCGGAAACATACTATATTGTGTACATTTCCGGCTTGGCCAGACACACTGCATACACGTTCATTTATCGTGGTGTGTGTGTGTGTGTGTGTGTGTGTGTTGTGTGTGTGTGTGTGTGTGTGTGTGTGTGTGTGTGTGTGTGTGTGTGTGTGTGTGTGTGTGTGTTTGTGTGTTGTGTGTGTGTGTTGTGGTGTGTGTGTGTGTGTGTGTGTGTGTGTGTGTGTGTGTGTGTGTGTGTGTGTGTGTGTGTGTGTGTGTGTGTGTGTGTGTGTTGTGTGTGTGTGTGTGTGTGTGTGTGTGGTGTGTGTGTGTGTGTGTGTGTGTGTGTGGTGTGTGTGTGTGTTGTGTGTGTGTGTGTGGTGTGTGTGTGTGTGTGTGTGGGTGTGTGTGTGTTGTGTGTGTGTGTGTGTGTGTGGTGTGTGTGTGTGTGTGTGTGTGTGTGTGTGTGTGTGTGTGTGTGTGTGTGTGTGTGTGTGTGTGTTGTGTGTGTGTGTGTGTGTGTGTGTGTGTGTGTGTGTGTGTGTGTGTTGTGTGTGTGTGTGTGTGTGTGTGTGTGTGTGTGTGTGTGTGTGTGTGTGTGTGTGTGTGTGTGGTGTGTGTGTGTGTGTGTGGTGTGTGTGTGTGTGTGTGTGTGTGTGTGTGTGTGTGTGTGTGTGTGTGTGTGTGTGTGTGTGTGTGTGTGTGTGTGTGATTCAACCAGGGCCTGATCACGCGCTGAACACGTCTCCAGCTGTTACCCTCCCACAGAGCACATAGACTGATCTTAGGGTATGGCTACGTATCCCCTTGCTCAAGAGGGACAGCAACCGCCGGCATTTGTAAGTGAAAAATCCCCATGAGCGATCGGAGATTGAACGTACCACCACATAATTATGTGAATTACAATTTTCTGTCTGTGTAAACCAACGCGGCATACCGTGCATGATGTGTTATTGATGACTCATGGAGACTGCCCTCGACGCCAGACAAGAGGGATAACAAGACCCTTGGTGATACCAGGTGAATGGCCGTACACAAGAATGATTCAAGGGAGGGAAAGACTGATTGCACCTGACATTGCTTCAAGAGGGATAACAAGACGCTCGATGTTACAAGGTGAATGGCCGTACACAAGAATGATTCAAGGGAGGGAAAGACTGATTGCACCCGACATTGTTTCGATCCCTCCCTTCCTCACTCCCAATCACTGCTCTCGTTAACGTGACTGTCACACCAGCCAGCAGCCACCACCCCAGGGCTTAGCTAAAGGACACTCGTTGGCTTCAAGCAGCTTATGGCCGACGCTCTAAAGGTATTCAGAGACCTATTGGTGTCAATGCCCCAAAAATATACTTGCAGTCCCTTCCAACACGATTATTTCTGTGGAATATATACATACATCATAGGCTAGTCCTTATGTTTTATATGAAGTGCAGCTGAATTTCCTGATGAATAACTAACATCTAGGCACGAGTATATGAATTAGATTTTTCGTTCCATCGGACTAAATGGCTGGTGAACAAACCTTCCGTTAATTTGTCAGCGCATTTCCGATCTTTGAGGTTGTCGGTGCTTGCGTGTTTTGCCTCATTGCTGCTGCGTTGCAACACAGGAGCCTGTAGATAGTACACACAAAGCAGACAAGAGACCATGCATTGTGTTTGAACAGAGGATGAAATAGTCCTTGCTGAAATTATAACACTATCAAAGAGGGAAAACAAATAAGTGTTGTGTGAATTAGAAGGGTTGTCACATGAATCACTAGGAGAGCGAAGACATACCTTGTTCCGTTGACGGTGGTGACATTATTGACTTTTTAACTATTATGCATTTTTGGGAGGTAATGAGCAGCGATCTTGAAAAAAACCAATATGTCATCTGTAATATAGTTAACCAATTGTGTTTGGCGTTCACAAAGTAGTTACTAGTTAATTGGTACTGTTTCGGATGATGCCTTGTTCACTGTTCCGAAGTCTATGTATTAGCCTAAGTTGAGCAGAGGAAACACGGGATCTGCCAGCTGATCGGGAAGCACCACTGTACAAATCACTAAACTGCAAGTCACCTCCCGTGTTTAATTACGAAGCCTTCCATAATACTACATCATCTGTTGTTAAATCGGCCTCAGTACAGATGCTCTCAAACGTTTCCGTTACCTATATGTTAGACATATTTCCGGTATTTCTCAAGTGTTATGGCGTTACATTTATTATCATTGCGTAATTTATGGAGATTAGTGGATTAATTTTTTTTATAGCGGAAGGCCGAGCTGTATACTGAAAGCGTTGAGTATGGGTGAGGATTGTGTTACGCTGTTGCTTAGTCATTATTATTATCACTTTTATAAACATTATTATCATTATCATCACCATCAGGGTTATTTTGATTATAATGATTATCCTTTTATCACCACTAACATTACTATTATGATCATATTGATAATGTTATTGTTATTGCTGCTGCATTTGTACAGTACCAATACACTTTCAGCGCTTAGTTTTCCAAGAGCCTCGGTTCCTAAAGCACAGTAGAAATACACACATTTCTAGTATAGGTGATTGATCATACATAGTTAGTGTAATTAACTTTTTTTCATTATTAAAATCAATGGGGCAAACATGTTGAAGTTTTATGGCCGGGAAATTTCAGCATAAATAAATTTTACTAAAAAGCAAATGTTCATTATGTACTATTATGCTTCCTCACATAATCCACGCCGCTGATGACGGGCACAGCTTCGCCCTGTGCTGCTGCCCCCTCCCCCTCCCCCTCGACAAACTACATCCATCTATTAGAGCAAAGTTTATTAGAGCATGTTTTGCTGCGGGTTCCTGCTGGGAGTTACGCTTCAGTGGTGTTAATTATCAAACAAAAGTACGAGTACATTGTTACATTGTTTTATCATTGACTTACAGCACGAAGTTGACAAAAGGAAATGTGTCGGGTAAATGTAAAACTATGTGAACAATGAAATGACTTTGTGTGTGTGTGTGTGTATCGCAGTGGGAAAAATATAAACAAGCGAATATGAGCCACCACCGTAATCCTTTGCTTGTTTATACTATTCACATACTATAAACGTTTGGACATTAACGTTTTTATTCCATTCTTTGAAACGTAAATTTCATAGCATTCCAATATTCCTAACTACGAGTTTTCTTTCTCTAGTACAGTACAAGTTGCTTTAGTAATCAGAGTACATAGCGTGGAACCTACTTTTCGTAAGGATCAGACACGTAAAAACTGTGGACGCGTAACAAACCAGTCATTGTAGTCAAGGGCACTTGTAGAAACCGTTGCAACGTAGTAAATAATCGTATTATTGATAAGGACATATGGAGGAACTAAAGAAACACCGTATTCGAATCACAAAACAAAAAATCACACGTAACAAAAAACATCGTATTGTTAGTAGAAAAGACAGTATATGCAAACGTTTATCTTCACGCCTCTATCTATGGCTGATGTCGACCTGGGTTCATCGTGTCACCCCATCATACTCTGACAGGCCAGTAGAAACAACGAGTCTACGGCAGGTGGCTGAGACGTTGTGTAGCGGTAAGGTATATAGCAACAGAGGTCCTGAGGCTGGAACCATGTGCTCTCCGTTCCCAAATTGAAGTTATTGTAACATCCAATCTCTTCTATAACTAGCTAACATTATACATCATGCAGCTGTCACACTTCACAGCCTTTGCCTGGTGCACCCTGCCCTGACTAAACCCACCCGCCTCAGTGTCAAGGCAGTTTGTGAATGAAGCTTGACGAAACTTTAACAAGAACCCATCAATAAGTGTGTGACCTTTTGACGCCCTTGTGGAACTGTCAATCTAAATATGTCCTGCTTTCATTTTGCCCTCCAATGTGGGACGATATTTCTCTAGCTTTTAACTACTCATGTGACGTCAGTGCTAAAAATATGTAAGAATGCAATGGTGTTTTGTTTGCTTTTCTTATCCTTTCTCTCTTTCCCCGCACTCTCGATTACAATCCTTTTACCTCACTCCGCTAATATAAATGAAGGTGGTGGTGAAACTTTTTTCCGACTTAGCATCTGACTGTGCTTCTCTTGATGCTAATAAACGTGCGGCAATGTGCTTTTTTTTAATACTGGGTGTTCTAGCTGTGTGAATAAAGCACCTTATTAATACACGTGGATTTAAGTTTCTATATTAATTAAACCATTTAATAACCGTGGATGTTTTCCCTGACATAACTTTTTCGTATTAACCCCTTCACGCCTAGATCTTTCCTTTGCTATATAAAATCATCTGTTGTTTGCATTATCATTACAAAAAGTAACTAATAATGCCAAATTAGCGGAGTGGAAAAGGATACTAAACAGGTCATATCTAAATAATATTGCTTATTATTCATTAAAATAGTCATATGATGGCCAAATTACAATGGAAATTACGTTCTGGGCCTCAAGGGGTTAAGTGATTTTGTAACTTTTTCCCCTTGTGTATATCCAGTTTTCCGTGAATTTCGCCATGCTTTAACTTTTTCTCGTTTTCACCACCATACTTTTTTTAATATTCTCAACTCCTATCCGGGACTTTTTTTCTACTTCGCATGCTCTATCGTAATCCGACCTTCCATCCATCCCCTCTTAACCACACGTCAAGTGCTACATTTTTCTTTGTACTATAAGAATAAAAACTAAAGGTGAGCCCTCTTGAGAGTCATAGCCTATATAGCCCAAAAAAGGGTTCCATATGTCTTGTTCCTGCCCCACTCCTTCCTCTCTCGTGCTCCTGCCTCCCGTCTTTTCCCAGCTAATGGATTCATCTCGGTGGCAAATGAGGGTAGTTTCCGCAAGAACATCTGAGGCGGATAGAGGAAAGAATTTTTTTTAGGAAAGAGAGAAGGTAGGGCAGGGAGAAAGAGGAAGGAAAGGCAAAATGTTAAGGAAGGTTCAAAAGGTCTGGAATGGCATTTGATGAGCATGAAGTGAATGCGAATAGAATAAGGCAACCAAAATATATAGGAAGAAAAAAAAAAAACATATGGCCCGAGAGGATCTTAAATAATTGTGACGAGAAAACTAATGAAAGGTGTATGTAATGTAAGGAAACAAACACACGAAAGATAAAAAAGCACGTACGTTCTACACATATTCAAATGAAAGAAAACATATATATCATTTGTGAAGGATCTAAATAGAGTCCTATAATGGTTCTTACACAACTTGTCTGCTTGGAGGTAACAAAAATAAATATTTATGTAGCCTGATGACGTAGCAATCTCTCCATGGTCATTAATCTGTATCCAAATGGAATATACAGTGTTATGGCACTGATGGAGTATATACATGTGTATGATGAAAAATATATGTTATCATCATGTGATCATTTTGGAGGTGTATGTAAGTGTGTCTGCCTCTTTCAGCAAAACATCTGTTATCGTGTTCTACAGTATCCCACCGCTGCCATCAATTATGTTGACATCGGTAACATATGTCGTAACATAAAATAACGGCAGTAGTAGAACACGATAACAGATGTGTTGCTGAAAGAGGCAGACATACGTACATACACCTCCAAAATAATCACATGAAGATAACATATATGTTTCATCATGCACATTTATATACTCTATCCAGTGCCATAACAACAGAGGAGAAAGACAAACACACTTTCCGCAGCATTTTCACATTAACCGAACTACAAGTCAGCTAAAAATAACAAAATATGACTAACTATACCCTTTCTTAATCCTATATCACAACTATTCTCACTTTAACCAACATTCTCTTTCCTCTCCTCTCATCTTCTCTCCTCTCCTCTCGTCTCTCGCGGGCTTCCCCTCGTCACACACCCGCGGTTTCTCCTCCCTCTACCGCGCCGTAAACAAACAAGAAAGGAGAGGCCAAGCAAACTCAACGACGTCCTCCCCCTGCCAGTCCCCTTCACTCTGCATAATTGGGGTTCGAGTCATCAGCTTCAGGGTACCGTAGAGGCACGCCAAAGAAGGGAAGTTACCGAGGAAGGCTAAGGAGGGGCTGTAGGGATGGAGGAAAGGCATTGGAGGAAGATTTAGAAGGATGGAGAGAACGAGAGATAAAGCTGGGATGGATGTAAAAGAGGGGAGGTTATATACCGGAACAGCAGAGGAGAGAAGGGGCATGGGTAGGGATGGGACACTGGAAAAGTCAAGGATGGAGAGAGAGGCTAGGGAGGGAGAAAATAAAGGTGTAAGGAAAACTACGAGAGAGAGAAGAGAGAGAAGAAGAGAGAGAGAGAGAAGAGAGAGAGAGAGAGAGAGAGAGAGAGAGAGAGAGAGAGAGAGAGAGAGAGAGAGAGAGAGAGAGAGAGAGAGAGAGAGAGAGAGAGAGAGAGAGAGAGAGAGAGAGAGAGAGAGAGAGAGAGAGAGAGAGAGAGAGAGAGAGAGAGAGAGAGAGAGAGAGAGAGAGAGAGAGAGAGAGAGAGAGAGAAGAGAGAGAGAGAGAGGGAGAGAGAGAGAGAGAGAGAGAGAGAGAGAGAGGGGAGAGAGGGAGAGAGAGAGAGAGAGAGAGAGAGAGAGAGAGAGAGAGAGAGAGAGAGAGAGAGAGAGAGAGAGAGAGAGAGAGAGAGAGAGAGAGAGAGAGAGAGAGAGAGAGAGACAGAGAGAGAGAGAGAGAGACAGAGAGAAGAGAGGAGAGAGAGAGAGAGAGAGAGAGAGGAGAGAGAGGAGAGAGAGAGAGAGAGATATGAGGGCTACTGTTGGGCTCATCAGGGGAAGGAGTAAGGCCACCACCATCACCATCCATCGTAAGCCCCTGGAGGACACAGGCCACGGTTCACCCCCACACACCAAGCCTCCTGGGGTGGTAGGGGGTCGCCGGTGGGATGAAAGAATGCACTTGTCCCACTGGCTAGTAAGAACGAGAGGCTCAAGCCAGCATAGCATGTTGATGAGTCTCTTGGCATTTCAGAAAGTTTGCATTAAGACCCAGTGCGGCTGTGGTTCCTTGTTTGTTACCTCCGCCAACGAAGTTGGAGGGAGGTTATGTTTTCACCCCGATCTGTTTGTTTGTTTGTTTGTTGTTTGTTTGTTAGTGTACAGGATTTATCGAAAAGTTACCAATAGATTTGGACCAAACTTGGTATACCAAGTCTATTTGGTATAAGGAAGAACTGATTTAATTTTGGATGAAATCTATTGACAACTGTTGCCATGGAAGCCAATTGATGAAATATTCGGGCGGAGGTATGCGCTCATAATGAGTGTATATATATATATATATATATATATATATATTATATATATATATATATATATATATATATATTATGTATATATATATATATATGTATATATATATATATATATGTATATATATATATATATGTATATATATATAGTATATATGTATAATATATATATGTATATAATATTATATGTATATATATATTATATATATATATATATATAATATATATATATATATATATAATTTATGAAATCAAATCATAACTGTTGCCATTGCAACCAATTGATGAAATATTCGGGCGGAGGTATGCGCTCTACTGAGTGCCCCCCCCCTAGTTATTGCTGTTATTATTATTCTTTGTAGTAGTAGTGATAGTATCATTGTTATTATTATTATCATTTTTAATCACCATTATTATCAGTATTATTATTATTATTATCATTACAATTATTATTATTATCATCATGATCATTATCATAATAATTATCATTATTATCATCGTTATCTGTTATTATTATAACCATATAGTTATGATTATCATTATCATTATTATATTATATCATTATTATCATTATCATATTACTATTATCATTATGATTAAAATTTTTATAATAATAATAATAATAATGATTATTCTTATTAATGGTGTTATTTTAGGTTGTTGGTCTCACACACACACACACACACACACACACACACATATATATATATGAAAAGGTAAAGATGGGGGCATACGCTATGGTGCGCGTGGCCTCGGTGCTTATCTCTGTCGCATTAGCCTTTGAGCTTGTGGTGGGTGAAAACACGTTACCCCGGGACACAAGGTTAGTGTGACATCCGAGTTACCACAGTCACCTTCCCCAGGTTTCCCCAGGGACACGCATGAAAGAGTGCTTGGTTTATCAATTAAGACATAACCCCGATGCTGGAGGGTGCTTGAAGCTAAGACAACCGTAGTGCAGATGGGTGCTTGGAGTTTATATATCCCAAGTGCAAAGATATCCTTTATCATCATCATCCCTCTTCAACGATTCTTTTGGTTGTGTATAATCTCTTGAACTAGTTTAAACCTTTGCATATATAGTAGTAGAGAGAAAAGATCAACATGCAGACAGCCAAGGACATCCACGTGAAGGCAAAGCAGCACAAAGAAGCATTCAACAGGGAGACATCACGCGATAGCCCCGAGATCCGTCGGAAGATCCTCAAGAAGAGGAAACTGGTGGGCAGCGGCAACTTCGTTGACGTCTACAAGGGAAGGCTGGCGCTGGGACGCGACCAGATCCTGCGTGGGGCCATCAAGGAGCCCGTGGACAACGCCAAGAGGCTGGCGTGGTCGTCGTAGGAGACATGGGTGTTACACGAGCTTGAGGGCGTGGAGGGCGTTCCCTAACTGTACGCCGTGATGGATGCCACGCCCGCTGCCCTGGTCATGGGCCTGTGTGAGGGGGTGCTGCTCCAGAAGCTGCAGGAGTGCGGTGAGGTCGAGATGGGCCTGCGAGCCGTGTTCAAGTTGTACTGGGTGGGGCGGCGCCTGCACGCCCGCGGCATCACACACGGCGACATCCATGCCGGGAACGTGATAGTGGACGTGATCGAGCAGGGCAAGATGGAGGCCACGCTGCTGGATTTTGGTTTGGCGGAGCGGTACACGGACGCCACCCGCCAGATGGACGACGTCACCAAGGTGGCGACCACTGCCCTGCAGATCATCCCCGGACGGAGAGAATGTCAGACGTGCGCTGGAGCCTGCAGGGCGCCGCAGACCTCGACACTGTGGAGGACCTACTCCACGAAGCTCTCAGGATCCACGACGCAGCCAAATGAGCGCCATGATCAGCGCCTGAGCAGTGGCGGATTTAGGGGTGGGCCGAGTAGGCCATGGCTTAGGGCCCCCGCACCCGCAAGGGCCCCGCACTTCAAAGGAAAAAAAATCCAAGATGTTGATCTTATATAGCCTACTCATAGGGTCATCTCTGTTGATGAGACAACCCTAAGTGGAGGAGACCAAGGGGACAGCCACATAACTCACAAGATAAACTACCGATGAACTTAGAGCAACTCCTTACAAGCTTGTCTATTCCTATCCTATGAACTTGGAGAATAGATTTCAGTGGGAGATCGTGCAATTCGCATCTTATGAAGTCTGTTTAAACAGATTCGGCAGCAACATCGAACTCAAAGGGGACTGAAGATGCAAAGAGTCCTGAACTAGAAATGTTCTTAACAATTCACAAGCATGATATGCTGGAAACATTTCCCAATGTTGAAATTGCTCTACGCCTGTATCTATGCATGTTTCTTGCAAACTGCACATGAGAGCGATCATTCGCGAAGCTGAAATTTCTTAAAATTATCTCAGAAATACCATGATACAGGAGCGTTTGTCCTCGCTTTCCCTTTTGAATGTAGAGCATGGTAAACTAAGGCAGTTTGATTTTGTTGGTATCATTACAGAATTTGCATGGCAGAAGACTTTTGGGGAGGTGGTGGCCGTTTTTTTTTTTTTTTTTTTTTTTTAACATTCGTACATATAGCGCCTGTAGGTAGTGACCTCCAGGATTCGGATGGTAGAACCTGGAGGTTCACTCGAGGACTGTGATGTTTGGCCCTCTTTAACGGAGGATTATAGGCTGGTAGTGGTGATCATCAGGTCCCGAGTTCAAGTCCCACCAGGAGCAAGTTCTTCTGCCATCATCGAGTGACCGAAAACACCCACATGCAGCTCAACAACCTTATCTTCGATTGCGAGTGCAGCGAAGGGCACTAGGGGGCAGCATGAGTCATCACAGAAAACCATCACAGGTCTCACTACATCAAAAATCCTGCCTACGCCACCACGGGCGAGGGCCAACCTTCACAGCCCTCCAGGATATGCAGGGCCAACCACCTGAGCCCTCAAGGAAAAAGAAGATAACACCTAAGGAAGGAAGATAAATAGCCTACAGGCGCTATAGGCTCAACGTAAAAAAAAGGCTCGCAAGCACCCGTTTTGAGCAATTGTCCTTGCACAGTGTATAATGTACATGTTAAATGCAGGTTATTAAGTAACTAAGTTTGGTAGTTGGTGGTTTGTTTTTGTTTGTATATTATATGCTATCAATTACATTTTGATGTAATAAATGAACTACGTGATTGAAGCTCCAAGGAATAAAAATCCAATTTTCAATGAAAATATGAGTGCTGGACCTTTCTTATTTGCTCGAACACTGTCACATTAATGCACTACAATATTCCAAAAATTACCACCAACATAATGTAAAAAATGGGTGGAAAAAATTTAAATTAAACTAAAATGAAAGACCACTGATCACATTTCATTCAGGGCCCCGCATTCCCACCGGCCTGGGGCCCCGCACATCATAAATCACCCCCTGCGCCTGAGGCACTGGCTTTGATGTCTTGATGACATCAAAAACGAAAAAAATGTAATAAAACACTTTTTTTTTTAATGTTACCTCACTGACAACGCAGACTTAAGATAACTATATAAACTCATCAGACTTTATATCGGTTACCAATATGATATATATATATATATATATATATATATATATATATTATATATATATATATATATATATATATATATATATATATATATATATATATATATATATATATATATATATATATATTCAATACTGCAGCGCCATCATCTAATATTAAGCAAGAGGGAGGTACCCTGGGAGGTACTGACGTGACTCAGGGTTGGCATAAAAAAAAGCAACCCCAAAAAATGACCCAATAACCCCCCCCCCCCCCCCACAAAAAATAAACATTTTCAAGGACATTTTTGGATGTAGGTTCTCACTCTTTCAATTTCCGCGCATATTATTTGTATTTGCAGGCTGCTTTCTGTTTATCATTTGCTATCATATCAACTTCATCCTATTCTGCTGCCTATTATTTGCCACTACCAGCAGGCATTGTGTTGCTGTGGTCCTCTCACTACCACGGAGACTGAGACTGTCAGTCAGAAAGCAGTAATCAAGGCTCACCCGTCCATTTCATGTACAGTACAAGCTAACACAGACTTTGTCCAACCGGACCACCCTGTATCAACATGTCTTAACAAGTGTCTGTCCTTCAGGTAACAGTTCAAACCTTTTGAATCACACTAAATTACTTTTTTTTTTTTATCTTAACTGAATTACATATGAATATGAGGTAAAACAAATAATAAAGCCCAAAAAAGCCCAATAAAACCCAGTGGATTGGGCTTTAAAGAAACGGGTTTTTTCTAACCCTGTCGTGACTCCACTGCGGCGTGGAGTTACGGCATGACTAGCAACAACAGCCTGTCTATGTATCAATGCCTACCTGTACACCACCTGCCTTGTGCCACACCAGCCCTGCCGCTGCTGGTTTTCATCACTGATTCATTACTCGTTCACTTTCCAGTCTTTCACATCAAATCAGCGTCATGCTATCTGGCGCCTGAATGTTACTGATTCACTTCACTTCAACTAGTACAACGTTACACAAACACACTGCGAATAACGAATGCTGATAATACAATTGTTCATCCCTCCCACGGCAACATTCAGTCAATGTATAAATGCATACGTGAAACTGTTCAAAAGAATGACTGAAGGACATCACTGTGAAATTAAATGCATGAATTGAAGAAAATCTTACATTTTTTTATGCATGGCCCACATCGAATATCCGACTTATTCTATCTTTCACCTTATCAAAGAATATAAAGAAAAATACTAGCATGTGTTCAGATAGTCTTTGTTTTATAGAGCTAATAAAAAAAACCATATAACTATAAAAGTGAGGCGTTTGATGATATTATTATTGTTTGTTATCATCATTTTACATTATCATTATCATTATTATCATTATTATCAACTACTGGTATTATGATTATTATCCGTATTATGGACTATTTTTATATTTTTCATATTGTTACTACCATTATTTCATTGCCACAGGAAGGAATCGAACCCGTGTGCGGCGTCTGTGCTTAGAGATGAGACACCTCTACCCGACCTTACTCGGCGGGGGCGGCGTGCACCTAACCTAACTTGGCCTAACCTAACCTAACTTGGACCTAACCTAACCTAACCTAACCTAACCTAACCTAACCTTCGTGATATAAAAAAACAAAAAATGTAAAAACTTGTGCCATTTGTCATCTCAATTTACGTTCGTCTGAATTCTAACCAAGTGTTCCAAGGTTATTGCTCCGATGCTTAATGGATCATCTGCGATATTTTCATTAACCTAGATTGAACACATATGCCAGTAGTCTATCCGGCCACGGCTCTCAATAAATAAGTCAAATAAGACGAGTTATTTCATTGCCATAGACAGGAACCGGGCCAGCGAGGTGGGCACAGACGGCCGCAAGAAAAGTTAAGAAAAAATAAATACAAGCGAGTTTCTAAATTCACTGCAAAGATTAAATTCCAAAACCAAAATGGATTGAATAAGAATAATAATATGAAATGTACTGGGAAAGGCTAACGAAATAACACTGTAGTGATAATACTGTGATAGCGCAAGACCGAATGAAAAAAAGAAGGAGTGCAACACAAAGCAAAAATGAAGATGTTCAGCCACCTGGAATACATTTACATAAACCAACATAATATTATAAGGAAAATAGTACGAAAAAAGTGCAAAATAACAAGACTTCTTTGTGATGAGATAAAAGAAGGTAACACTTACATCCTCTGGTGCTGAAAGTGCTGATGATGTCTTTGTAGGAGGAGGAGGAGGAGGAGGAGGAGGAGGAGGAGGAGGAGGAGGAGGAGGAAGGAGGAGGAGGAGGAGGAGGAGGAGGAGGAGGAAGAGGAGGAAGAGGAGGAGGAGGAGGAGGAGGAGGACTAGGAGGAGGAGGAAGAAGAGGAAGAGGAAGAGGAAGAGGAAGAGGAAGAGGAAGAGGAAGAGGAAGAGGAAGAGGAAGAGGAAGAGGAGAGGAGGAGGACTAGGAGGAGGAAGAGGAAGAGGAAGAGGAAGAGGAAGAGGAAGAGGAGGAGGAGGAGGAGGAGGAGGAGAAGGAGGAGGACAGCAGTAATTAATGTATTAGTTTCTGTTATTGCTGTAGGTGGGAAACAATGGCACGGTTTACCCAATTTTCCTTTGTGTTCGTCATTTCTCTTGTCGTGCTATTGCCTCGCCCTCACCGATAGCACATCTGCTGTTCTCCGGGTATTGTTTTCCTTGCGTTATTAAAGCCGCCACGACATATGATCGACACCCACTGAAATAAGTCTTGTAATTCTGAAGACCACGACTACTACTACTCGTACTTTCTTTTTTGCTTCTTCTTACTCCCTGTCCATTTCCGTCCATTTGACTCCTGAAATGAAAGAAACAATATATTTAAGGCACAAATAGACACCAACTTCACTACCACTACTACCACCACAACACTTACTTTTTCCATCAACAGAATCAAAATATTAGGGATTAATATGAATGTTCTTCACATCATTAGTATTTTCAGTAGCATGATTAGTGTTTCATTGTATCAATCCACTTGGGTAATTGTTATGGTAGTTAAAATTTTCTTTTGATTTGTAAATATATTATATTATTGTCGCCCTTCTTACATTTATAATATTTTGGACACTGTTCCTGTCCGCCAGGGAGCTGTGGCTCGGCAGACTAATGCCAAAGATCACATTTGTAAATAATTATATAATCTATGTACTTCTAAAGATATGGCAATAAACTAAACTAAACTAAACTAAACCACGCCTCCTCCTTCTCGATTTCCTTGTCCTCCTCATCCACTCACTACCTTGACAACCCATCTATCCTACTATTCACCCAACCCTCTCTTTCTGCCATCTGTCCACCTAACCAATGAAGTTTATTATACGTCCTATCAATCTCACGGGACCGACACATATTTCCTACCTACATACATGCAATTACTAGCCATCTAATAAGGTCAAGAGAAAGAGAAAAATATGCAGGAAGGGGAAGGATTAAATTTATTTCCCTTCTTCACTTACCTCTCCTTCCCTTATCCAATCCTCTGTTCATCTCTCTCTCTCTGGCTCTCGCTCTCTCGCTCTCTCGCTCTCTCGCTCGCGCGCTCTCGCTCTCTCGCTCTCTTGCTCTCGCTTTCTCGCTTTCTCTCGCTCTCTCTCGCTCTCTCTCGCTCTCTCTCGCTCTCTCTCGCTCTCTCTCGCTCTCTCTCGCTCTCTCTCGCTCTCTCTCTCGCTCGCTCTCTTGCTCGCTCGCTCTCTCGCTCGCTCTCTCGCTCGCTCTCTCGCTCGCTCTCTTGCTCGCTCTCTTGCTCTCGCTCTCTCGCTCTCTCGCTCTCTCTCTCTCTCTCTCTCTCTCTCTCTTCGATGCCACACACTCGCTTTCCCTGCAAAGGAAGAGGAGGACGAGAAGGAGATGGAAGGGAAGGTAACGTGGATACTTCGTCTGTTTCATATGCATGAGACAGATGTTTTAGCACCTCTACTCAAACTAAAATGTAATACTGTAATCTTCCTATCTTACGCTTCCTTCTTATGCTCCTACATACACACACGAAAGGTCCTATATTTCCCCAACCTTACATATTTATTTCCCATTCTTATTCTACCATCCTCCTTATTAGCATTATTATTATTACTATTATTATTGTTATTGTCATTACTATTATAATTATCATTTACATCTAGTGGTGTAGTGGTTAGCACGCTCGGCTAACAACCAAAAGGTCCAATAAAGTTTGAAAGGACATAGGTTCGATTCCCCTGTAGCATATTCCCGTTTTTGGGAAGAGTATGTGGCGTTTACTCTCGAACACGTCAGATTAGGTTACGTTAGGTTAAGGATAGGGTAAGGTAGAATTAATTGATCTCGTATGATAACTTTGCGTGGGAATCACAATGAGGGTATTTTCGAGAAGTTCCTATGGTTAGTTTCGGATCTACAGCCAAGCGTCTTCACTCGGAAACCACATACTCACATAGAGAACGGGAATATGCTCCCCGGTAGGGTG
>JACEEZ010022554.1:92102-99602 GCA_016584305.1 Chionoecetes opilio
CCATCAAAGAAGATTGTAAGTCTATCAACTGGCTTGGTGGCAAATGATTCTGTGAATGCATATGAGGCTCAAAGTGTTGGAAAGAAGATCCTTGATTCCATGGTCGGACAATCTGTCGCAGAATACAAGTTTTCTCAGAAGAATCAAGTTAAGACGCTGTTCCTTCCTCGCCTATGTGACGCAGGCCATTGAAGGTCTCGCCGAAAAGCTCACGCCGGACCAATTACACGAAAAATTGATCAAGAAACAAACCTTTCCCGGCTCCTACCTCACGCCGTGCCCCTGGAACCCCTTCAGCGCCAGCCCCCCTCGTCCCTCTAGTCCCTCAAGTGACGATCAGCACCAGGGATCAGGATCAGGATCAGAACACCCAGCACTACGTGTTACTGAAGGAAAGCTACGTGTTACAGCTAAGGAAGCTGTCAACAAGTCACCCGTTACTTCCTCGCGTCCCAAGACTGATCCCCGCCCTCCCTTCGACCCCCAAACGTCCGCCACCGTGCGTCTCCGCGTCGCCGTGCCGGCCTCTTCACGGCGCAGGGTCGTGTTGGTGCCATGCCAGCACGGTCACCGCGTGCTGTGGCGTCAGGGCGGCGTGCAGCAGTACCTGCAGCGCAGCATTGCGTGGCTGAGGTTCTTCTACTTTGCCGGAGTGAGGCGCGAGTGTGTGGTGGGTAATGGGGGCGAGGCAAGGGCCGGCCGCGCCCTGCTTCAGGGGCCTCGGCGGGAGGGTGGTGTGTGGCTGCCCGGCCCGGCACTCACCACCACGAGGCACGCGGGGCTGCACGCACACCTGCCACGCGCCTTCAGCCGCGGCGACTGAGTGCCTGGCGTGATCGACGAGCCCCGCCAGGCAGCAGCAGGGCCATTACTTATTAGCATTACATCACAGTAGTCGCGTGAAGACATGCTGACATACATATTTTGTAGTCAGCATCACCTTTTGCATGTTCAACGGCGATATCCGCTTTGGTCATTTGCTCTGCAAGTAGATTGATGAATGCTTGCTTGTTGGAAGGATTGGCAAGAAAGCTCTTCTTGGTCATGGTTACATGCACTTCTGGTGAAACCAACACTATAGCACCTATATCATTCCCCATCCTGCGACGATGTGCTTCATTCTTTGTGCTAGATCCATGATACCCATCAAACACAACCAAAGCATGACAGTATGATTGCTTGATGTGTCGGACGTACATTTCACAGATCTCCGAGTAGCTGGCATTTTTAGGCCATGAGAATTTATGAAGCAGGCTACCACCATCAAGAGGCTACCACCATCAATGATGTACTGCATACTCATGTCACAGGACGTTGCACTACTGCTCTCTGGAACAAGCTTGAGGAGATGGTGAATGATTTCCGATTTATCCCCCATCCTCATGCACACATGGTTGTCAAAGAGAGATGGTGGGAAAGAGCACATCTCATATCGGAAGAGATCTGGAAGTGGTATGTCACCATTGAAACCTGTAAGAAGAAGACGCTGATAGAGACGCTGTGAATCCATCTCAATTTGGGCACCAGAAGATGTTTTCACATGAGTAGCTGATGCCAGGGTCTTAACTTGATTCTTCTGAGAAAACTTGTATTCTGCGACAGATTGTCCGACCATGGAATCAAGGATCTTCTTTCCAACACTTTGAGCCTCATATGCATTCACAGAATCATTTGCCAACAAGCCAGTTGATAGACTTACAATCTTCTTTGATGGTTTGTTGAATACGCCACGCTCAAGGAACACTTGGAGAATCTTCTGTATATCACTCATGTCATGACGTATCCTGGCTGCTGCTAATTCACGATGTCCATCAGGTGTATCCATAGATAAACCAGCTATCGCGAAAATGGACTGGCTTATATTGGCACCCACAGGTCTTGAGAGCAGGAAGAGAAGTCGAGTGCTGTCACTGAATCCACGCCCTTGGGTTAAGCCAACTTTGGCAAAGAAGCTTGACTCATTACTCTCTGGCGCCCTGCTCTTTCTGCACGCTTTCAGTGGGTGTGACACTACGTCTAGACCTTATGGGATTGGCAAAGTGTCAGTACTCAAGAAATATGCAGAACTAGAGCGGTGTAGTTCAATATTCATGTCTCCATCTTCATCTAAAGCAGAAATAGAAAGAGCTGGAGAAGATGCCTTGTTGATCATCTATGGCTGCACAACATCTCTGAGCCTTGACTCGGCAAGAGTGGACAAGTTTCAGCAGAAAGTGGGTACTGCCACGCAGTATGTGTCGCCAGAGAAGCTTCCGCCAACATCTGATGCAGCTATTTTCCATAGTCATCGCGCATACCATCAGGTTCAGGCATGGTGTGGTAATGATCTTCCTGCAGAAGAATGGGGCTGGACGACTTCTCCTTCTGGCTTATATCCTGTCAAAATGTCTCAGCCGTCGGCACCTGATCGACTACTTAAGATAATGCGATGCAATTGTGGTGGAAATTGCAACACAAGAACATGTACATGCCGCAAAAATGGGCTCCATTGCACTCCAGCTTGTGGTCAATGCAAGGGCATTACCTGTTTGAACGGTCCACCTGTGGATATTGAAGAAAATGAGGTGGAAAACGATGATGATGAAACGGGACTATAAATAAATGAATGTGTTTGAAAGTCACTTTGGAATATACACATATACATATTTATATGCATATATACATACACAATATACACAATACAATAATACATATGTAAAAGATTATAGCCGGTTGTTCAGACAATTAATTTTGCTCATTTTAGGGTAATTTTAAACCAAAATTTTGATTTTTCGAGGATTTCAATATGAACACATCCTCCAAACTCTTCCAAAGTAACTTTAAATGAAAGAGCACCTCAAAATTAGTAGGATTAGACACTTTATTTGTGTTTCTATGTTGATTTTCAGCAAAGTTATGCCTATTTCAATATTTTACCTTCCGCGGCGGCGGGCATCTAGGATTTTCAGTGAAAACGAGTATTTGCCATGGGTGGATTCGAGTGGACTTTTTTGTGTGGTTAGAAATACCTCCAAAGAACCCATTTCAGGTGAAATTGCTTTGTTAACATTTTTGTCCAACCTCGGCACTTTATTGCCTGGCTATACGCCATTGATGAATAGCTGGCAACATAGCCTGTTGATGAATTTCAGGCTACTAAGGCGTGTGGGGAATACTAGACATGGTTGCTGGGATGAGACAAGAGCAGCCGTATCCCGTTTGGTCTCAGCTTCGTGGTTACCGCCGCCTTGGTGACCAGGGTCTTTAGATGTGCGTGCGTGCGTGCGTGCGTGCGTGCGTGCGTGCGTGCGTGCGTGCGTGCGGGCGTGCGGGGTGCGTGCGTGCGTGCGTGCGTGCGTGCGTGCGTGCGTGCGTGCGTGCGTGTGTGTGTGTGTGTGTGTGTGAAAGAGAGAGCATGGTTAAAAGCGGGCTACGATAACTATGACTATAGCGACAGAGCTCTCCTTAAGGCGGCGGAGAGCAGTGACAGTTTCAGTGTTCAGGCGATAACTGACCCCGTGACCCCGGCCAACCCCTCGGTCTAAGTACCCGTTGACGTCACGATCCAGTGGGCGGAGCACGGGTTTGAAGTGGACTGAACCTATCTACTAAAAGACCCTGTTGGTGACCTCACTCTCAAAAACAAGTCATCACGAGTATTCGAGTGACTGCCTAGTGCTTTCTTACACCAGATAGAATTCTAGGCATTCCAGGAAGAGGAAATAATAAAATGAACAATAATAACCATACAAATATTAATGATAATAATATTAATAGTAAAAAATGTATGATAATAGTAATGATAATCATAATAATGGGATAATAATAATGAATATAATAAATACTACTATCATTATCATTATCACCAATAAAATTAAAGAAAAAAAATAATAATAATGATAACAATTATAGCTATAACAATAACGGTGATAACAATATCAATCATATAACAATAATGTTAATCATAACATAAATAATGCATATAATAATAGAAAGAATAACTGTTATAATAATTATAATAATGATAATTCTAAAAATAAATAAGTATTGCTATTATTATGGTTATCGTTTTTATTATTAACAAAAATGAGAATAATAATAAAAATCAATAGCTATATGATGATATTGATTATGGAGAGAGAGAGAGAGAGAGAGAGAGAGAGAGAGAGAAAGGAGAGAAGAGAGAGAGAGAGAGAGAGAGAGAGAGAGAGAGAGAGGAGAGAGAGGAGAGAGAGAGAGAGAGAGGAGAGAGGAGAGAGAGAGAGAGAGAGAGAGAGGAGAGAGAGAGAGAGAGAGAGAGAGCACATACATACATATGACAGACAAACAGACAGACAGACAGACAGACAGACAGACAGACAGACAGACAGACACGACATACAGACAGACACAGTGTACCGTTAGGTAGTACACGGCTTTCCAAATACGTGAGCGACAGAACAATCAAATTACATCAGATACAGCGAGTGCAAACATGGTCTTGCTAACGAAAACACGTGAAAAACAATTAAAACGACACGACGACACGAGCAATCCGATCAACTCGAAAAAATACCCAAACAGGACTCAAACCTATCAACAAAATTTATTACGTTCAGAAGAATAATAAGTATGAGGATTTCGAGAAAATTGCAAAAAAAATAGTCACCTTTAAAGTCTTTTTTTACCCAATTTGAGCCGCCTCCTCCACCTCCTCCTCCCCTTCTTCCTTCCATTCCCAGACCAATTCGTGAGGTGAGTGAGGCAAGCCGTGAACATGGAAAAAATTAATGTTCAATGGCCTGTAAATGACGTGGAGAGAGGACGGGGACCTCTCGCCACCCTCCCATCCCGTCCTCTTCCACCACCTCCCTTAACCCCTTCACGCCCTGATCCTTCCTTTGCTACATGAAATTGTCTGTTGTTAGCCATAAAATTACGAAAACTAACTAAATATACCAAATTAACTAGTGGACAAAGATACTAAACAGGTCATATCTATAAAATATTGCTTATATTCACAAAAATCGTCTTACGGCTTACCCAAAGTACAATGGAAATACGTTCTGGGCCTCAAGGGGTTAACCAATCCTCCCACTCCACCTCTCCTATCTATCCTCCTCCTTCTGTTCCTTTCCCTTTCACAACATCCCCTACGTCACTTCCCTAACTCTTCCATATCTTGCTATACACGAATCTACATATACCATCCAGTCCACCTCTCCCACCACCTCCTCCTTGCCTTCTACGATACCCCCGCCGCGTCCCTACCCCTTCCTCTTCTTGTATGTCTTCCGCCTTGACTCCTTACCTCCAAATTACCCCTTTCTCTCCACCCTTCAAGCCGACCGACCACTTCACGCGAGCGAAAAAATACGAGGTTGCGTCTCCTTGGGTTTCGCCTGCAAGTGAAACGCGATAGCTCGTAGAAAACGGCAAGAGGAGCGTCTCGAGGGGTTGGGGAGCGATAAAGACTTCGCCCCCAGGTATCGGAACCCCTCCCAGGACTTGAAACGGCCACCAAAACTTGAGGATACAAGCGAACGTCTCAAGGGTAGGAAGAGGGAAAGAGTTGAGGGAAGAGGAAGGAAGGGAAGGTAAAAAAGGGCGATAAGGAGGGTGAAGGGTGGGGCTGGATGGGAAGGACAAGCGAAATAATATGACAATAATAGATATGTGAGAGGTTGGAACAGGACGAAAGGAATGTGAGAGGTTGGAACAGAACGAAAGGATAAAACAGAGAAGATGGTATACGAAGAAAGGAGAAAGAAGGTGTGATACAGGTAAAGATGGGGGCATACGTATTGCTGCGCGTGACATCGGTGCTCATCTCCGTCGCATTAGCCCTTGAGACTGTGGTGAGTGACAACCCTCTACCCGGGACACAGGACTAGTGTGACATCCGGGTTACCACAGTTACCTTCCCCAGGTTTTCCCAGGTACCCATTTATTGAGCAACCCCGAAAGAAAGGATGAACACCTGATTGGGCTGCCGCCGACTGCCCTGGCCGGGATTGGAACCAAGGCCCGCGGATTCGTAGCTAGGCGCGCTAGCCACTACACCACGGAAGCGCTATACCACAGAGGATGTGAGACGAAATGTAAATGGAAATGGGAGACAGAATAAATAAAACAAAAACTAAAAGAGAATAGTATAAGGAATATGCAAGAAGATAAAAGGTAGGGGAAGAGGAAGGGTTGGAAGGTGAAGTGAGAGAGAGAGAGAGAGAGAGAGAGAGAGAGAGAGAGAGAGAGAGAGGAGAGAGAGAGAGAGAGTAGAGAGAGAGAGAGAGAGAGAGAGAGAGAGAGAGAGAGAGAGAGAGAGAGAGAGAGAGAGAGAGAGAGAGAGAGAGAGAGAGGAGAGAGAGAGAGAGAGAGAGGAGGAAGAGAGAGAGAGAGAGAGAGAGGAGAGGAGGGAGAGAGAGAGAGAGAGAGAAGAGAGAGAGAGAGAGAAGAGAGAGAGAGAGAGAGAGAGAGAGAGAGGAGAGAGAGAGAGAGAGAGAGAGAGAGAGAGAGAGAGAAGAGAGAGAGAGAGAGGAGAGAGAGAGAGAGAGAGAGAGAGAGAGAGAGAGAGAGAGAGAGAGAAGAGGAGAGAGAAGAGAGAGAGAGAGAGAGAGAGAGAGAGAGGAGAGAGAGAGAGAGAGAGAGGAGAGAGAGAGAGAGAGAGAGAGAGAGAGAGAGAGAGAGAGAGAGAGAGAGAGAGAGAGAGAGAGGAGAGAGAGAGATAGAGAGAGAGAGAGAGAGAGAGAGAGGAGAGAGAGAGAGAGAGAGAGGAGAGAGAGAGAGAGAGGAGAGAGAGAGAAGAGAGAGAGAGAGAGAGAGAGAGAGAGAGAGAGAGAGAGTAAAAAAAGGAGAGAAAACAAAACAGACAGACAGACAGAGACATACAGACAGACAGAGACAGACAAACATACAGACAGACAGAGACAGACAAACATACAGACAGACAGAGACAGACAAACATACAGACAGACAGAGACAGACAAACATACAGACAGACAGAGACAGACAAACAGACAGACAGACAGAGACAGACAAACATACAGACAGACAGCAGAGTTGTGGAGGTGGGGGGAGAAAAGTCTGCCGAAAAATTACGGGAAGAAGCTCAACCAGGTGAAGTCTTTCCATAGAAATTAGTCCGGAAAGAGACCCGACCTCATTATAATATGAATGGAAGGGCTCAGTGATGTCAAAATGAGTGAATGCTTCTCACCCGGAACGGAAACTGCTGATATGATGGACAAAGGAGAAGGAAGAGAAGGAGGAGATAGAGGGAAAGAAGGAGGGTGTTGGCATAGGGAGATGGTGGTGGTGGTGGTGGTGGTAGATGGGAGAGGAGGTATAGAAGGGAAAGGTAAATATGGTGATGGTTGTAGTGAGTGGAAGAGGAGGAAGCGAAGTAAAGGAGATGGAAGAAAAATCAGATGGAGTTGTCTGTGACTGACGGACTGATTGACTGACGAACTGATTGACTGACGGACTGATTGACTGACGGACTGATTGACTGACGGACTGATTGGCTGACGGACTGATTGACTG
>JACEEZ010022554.1:109602-114602 GCA_016584305.1 Chionoecetes opilio
CTTTTCACAAGTGAGAAGTGATAAAGTAGACATAGTGAAGCAGAGCGGGGGTGGAAATGACTTCTGGCATTGTGTGTGCATTTCACATTACATCAAAATTATCCCAGTTATATATTTATCTTCGTGTCCATTCAGGAAAACTATTTCTTGAAGTATGAAATCAATTGACGTAAACCAAGATACTAAGGCGTATATCCCGGCAACCCAAATTATTTACATTAGTCTACTACTGATTCATAGCTTCATCTACTCTTCCTATTCCACGCATCAGTCAGAATTTATCATAGGTTTCGTAAGGAAATATTTTGTAATTCTGCAGTCAAGATCGAAAACAAGTAGAATTTTTTTTAACAGTTTAGGTTGTGCTTCAAAATCCCACGACGGTTGTTTTACCCCTTGAGGCCTCGAACGTAATTTCCATTGTAATTTGGGTACCATTAGACGATTTTTAGTGACTATAAGCAATGTTTTATAGATATGACCTGTTCAGTATCCTTGTCCACTATAGGTAATTTGGTATATTCAGTTACTTTTCGTAATTTTATGGCTAACAACAGACGATTTTATATAGCAAAGGAAAGATCTGGGCGTGACAGGGGTTAGCTGTCAGCCGCCATACTCTTCATGGGTTTTGGTCGCCCATCAATTTTGCAGGGAGATCGATGCTACACTGATAGTTTCATCCATAGTATAAAACTCCCGCTTGGACCAGTTTTAGGAAAGCTTGCTGATATGTGGGATCTCTCCAGCAAGTTTTCGGTGGGTATTGAAAGGAAGTGTGAGGAAAGTGAATCTCAGTGTTGAATAATTCTAAATCTTACGTCCGAGTGCCACGTTTGGGATTCTCAGGCTCTTCACTAAGCAGATGGATAAAAATAAGGTCGTTCCTGAGCGTGTCAGCAGATTATTTGGGAATACTAAAATGTGTGTGGAATGAGACAGCGTTCCCTCGCACCGTGTGAAGGCGCGAGTGTGAGCCTCCGCGGCCGATGCCAGTTTTACGCCGAGAAAAAAAAATAGAAAGAAAAGATTTCGTGTTAACCCCTTGAGGCCCAGATCTTTCCTTTGCTATGTAAAATTATCTGTTGTTAGCCATAAAATTACGAAAAGTGACGAAATATACCAATTTAACTAGTGGACAAGGATGCTAAACAGGTCATATCTATAAAAACATTGCTTATATTAATTAAAAATCATCTAATGGTAGTCAAATTACAATGGAAATTACGTTCTGGGCCTCAAGGGGTTAATATTGCTGATTGTCCTTTATCTCCAAAAACTATAATGAAAAAAATATAAAGTTTTCAAATGAAATACGGGAATGTGAAAGGTCAACAATTCGGGAGACTTACAATTCTTTCATTATCATTACAGCCGCGAAATAAATGGTGAAAAAAAATCGTAGTCACAACTCTTTCTGCCAAACGTTTTACAAATTTTCTCTCTATGGACATAAAATAAAAGCGTGGCCGATGTCCTCTCATTGAGACACCTGCCGCCGTGCATCATGCTTCTTGACATTTATTAAAACTCGCCGGGACTATAAATATAAGGGATGGGCAGCATGAAATCTGTTTATGAAATTTCAACAGCGAGTGATTCATTGTTTGCCATCGAGGTCTGGCATTTTTCTTATTACTAAATGTACATTTTCTTCACAGTATCTGAAGCCAGGAGACACACTGATAATAATTATAATCCTAACGTTATGCTACATACTTGTAGTCCCCCACAGGCAAGGTTCTAAATAATTGTAGTAACATTTCCTGAGACCGATCTGAAATATATCCTCGGCGCAAAAACACATCTTTATTTTGTTTCTCCTACCTAGCTTCTTTCCTTTACCTCCTCCTTACCTCTTCCACAACAACAAATTGGTTCTAAAAGCCAAGGCGTGCCTCGACTTTCCTCCTTCCCTCCTGTCTCCACCTCCGCGCCCTAGTTTCTTATCCGCCATTTCATCACCATTGGCCTCCTCCACTCCACATCTATTCCATCCATCCCTTATCTTCTCTTCCTCACCCCTCCACTACCCTTCCTCCTCCCCTATTCTACTCCCTTCCCGCCACTACGATATACCCTACCTGCCTCTGTACCTCATCCCACCCTTGTGTAACATGCGCAATGCTTCCCACGACCTGAAATGTCACTCCATTTTCGCTAAATTTCATCCATTTTCGATACCATGTGGAGTTAAGATTTTCTCTCTTTCTATTTCTCCTTCATCCGAGGGCAGAGTGAGGTACTATTGAGTGAATAATTGAGCACTCATAAGTGGTGGTGGTGAAAATGGTGGTGGTGGTGTTGAGACCGTTGAAAGTCTAAACAAAAGTAAAGATCAAACCAAAGTCAAACAGAAAATCATAAGCTAAGCTACACCTTACTAATGTGCTCAGCTGAATCTGTTCCTCAATCTGTGACCCTGAATGCTTTATTTCAAGTTACCTGGAACATGATGATGATTGATTGATTGATCTAATGCCAAAAATGGTGAATGTGCCAGACATCAGAGGTCATATGGCACTATGGTAAAAGCATAAAAAGGGGAGGGGTGATGATGATGATGATGACGACGATGATGGTTACGGTGGCAATGATAATGATGATGACGCCAGACGATGATGATGATGATGATGACAACGATGACAAAGACCACCTCACCACACACACCAGAATATGACCAGCAGGTACATACTTCAATGACCAACCTTTTAGCGGAGGTGAGGCATCGCGCGGCCAGGCAGAGTCGTGGTCTTCCCTGGCCGCGGGATACGAGAGGATCAAACTATTTTCCACTATCTCATAACTTAAAAATATTCGAACACAGTTTTATTCTTTTACAACACAAGTACCTACACCGTCAAGTTATTGTTTATCAGACACTATTTTCCACCAACTCGTACCTTAACCATTGTATAGCATAGTTTCACGCCAGATCTTTCCTTTCCTATATGAAATCGTCTGTTGTTAGCCATGAAATAATGAAAAATTAACTAAATATACCAAATAAGTTAGTTGAAAAGACTACTAAACATGTCATATCTATAAAATATTACTTATATTCACTAAAAAGCGTCTAATGGTACCCAAATTACAATGGAAATGACGTTCTGGTTTCAAAAATAGTCTTATGGTACCCAAATTACAACGGAAATTACGTTCCACATTCTATAGCATAGTTTTACTATATTACAACACATTATGTAAGTACACCACACCATCTAGTTATTGTTTATCAGACTACTAAACCTACTGCAAGAATCTACAAAGCTTTGAAGAAAAAAAATTCGAACTATTTTCTGTTTACGTTTCAAAAGCTGTGTTTAAGAACTAGCTTTCCTCTTTAAGGTCTAAAAATGCGTCTTCTTCTTCTTCTTCTTTAGTCAGGGAAAATGGAATATAAAGGAAGGAATAAATGCAAGGAAAAGTAAGGAAGGAAGGATACATATGATCTGAGTGGGTACATAAGAAAAGGATTAAGAGAGAGAGAGAGAGAGAGAGAGAGAGAAGAGAGAGAAGAGAGAGAACGAGAGCGAGAGCGAGAGCGAGAGCGAGAGCGAGAGCGAGAGCGAGAGAGAGAGAGAGAGAGAGAGAGAGAGAGAGAGAGAGAGAGAGAGAGAGAGAGAGAGAGAGAAGCGAGAGCGAGAGCGAGAGCGAGAGCGAAGAGCGAGAGCGAGAGAGAGAGAGAGAGAGAGAGAGAGAGAGAGAGAGAGAGAGAGAGAGCGAGAGCGAGAGCGAGAGCGAGAGCGAGAGCGAGAGCGAGAGCGAGAGAGAGAGAGAGAGAGAGAGATCAAAACGTTTATTGTGAATAATGTACACATTATACATGATACATATATAATTAAGGGTACAAAATAGACAAAGGGCGCACCCCCCATGCAGGTTGCATAGGAAGGATTGCCAAGAGAGAGAGAGAGAGAGAGAGAGAGAGAGAGAGAGAGAGAGAGAGAGAAGAGAGAGAGAGAGAGAGAGAGAGAGAGAGAGAGAGAGAGAGAGAGAGAGAGAGAGAGAGAGAGAGAGTGTGTGTAGGGGACGAATTCAAGAAATAGTAGACTGGGCTGCATGGTGTTATTGGTGGTGGTGGTGGTAGTATGAGAAGAAGAGGAAAAAGAAAGATAAAGAGGGAAGAAGGGAAAGGAAAAATGAAAGAGAAAGAAAGGGAAGGAGATTAGGGACAGGAGAAAAATAAAAAGAGGGGGAAAGGGGAGTAGAAAGGGGAGGGGGGAGGGGGGGGGAAGGGAGGGGGTCGGGGAAAAAGGGAAGGGAAAAAAGGGATGGATGGAAGGTGTTTAAATTTGGAAAAAAAAAAAGATAAGGGAGAAAAGAAGGGGTAGGGAGAGAAGGAAAGCCGAAAAAGGGAGGGGAGAGAGAGAGAGAAGAGAGAGAGAAAGAAGAAGAAAGGAGAAAAGAAAAGGAGAGGAAAATAAGAAAGAAAAAAGGAAGAGAGAGAGGGGAAAAAAGAGAGAGAGAGAGAGAGAGAGAGAGAGAGAGAGAGGGGAGAGAGAGAGAAGAGAGAGACCCGGGCGAGTCCTTTCCTTCCTTCCTCCTCCATTTCCTCCCAAAACATCCTCCCAATTTCCCTCCTTTTAAGACTCCTTTTCCATTTTCTTTCCTTACGTTTCTCAATTATCTTTCCCCTTTGTATGCTTTCCTTTTCCTATCTCTAACCTACTCTCCTTTCCCTTCACTCTCTTCCTTCTTCCCCTTCCTCTTACTTAATTCCTTCCCTTTCCCGTCCTTCTCTCCCATCCGTATCTACTCCCCTTTTTTTTTTCTCTTCCCTAACCTCTCGTGCTCTCGAACTATTCCCTTTATAACATTGTCTCTGTCTGTTTTTTTTTTTTTTTTTTTTTTATTTTTTTTTATTCATTCCCTCTCTCTCTCTCTCTCTCTCTTCTCTCTCTCCTCTCTCTCTCTCTCTTTTCTCTCTCTCTCCTCCTCTTTTCTCCTCCCTCTCTCTTCTTCTCTCTCTCTTTTTCTCTCCCCCTTTTCTCCTTTTC
>JACEEZ010022554.1:119602-144602 GCA_016584305.1 Chionoecetes opilio
CCCCACCCCCACCCCCACCCCTCCCCAAAAAACACACAAAGGACGACGGGGAAGGGGTAAAGGTGAAATAAAGATCGGGAAACTTTTGAATTTTGACGATATATAATTTCAAAAAAAGAAAAACAAGGAAAAGAAAAAAATATGTAAGAGCCGAAGCAGGATAAACAGGAGCAAGTGAAGAAATACGAGGAATACAAGCAGGAACAGAGAGACGCAGAAGGCGCAAGAGGAAATGAAGAAACAGAAACACAAGTAAGAATAGAAGCAGAAAGAACGGGAGGTACGAGAGCAAAAGCAGCAGGAGCAGAATTAGGAGCAGAAAGTGTAAAGAGAAAAATGAAGCAGCAGGAAGGCGAAGACGAAGAGGAGGAGGAGGAAATGGAAGAGTTGAGCTAGACAAATACGACATAAGACGTACTCGATAACCACGCGCCCGACACGTCTGACGGCCAAGATTTATGCCCAGGAGGAGGCGGCAGGGAGACGGGATGCCACGGACGGAGAGACGGGTTGACGGATAGACGTGTGGACGGGTGATGAGTGGACGGTTAGATGAATTGAAGTCTGGAAGAGTTGAGGAAGGAAGTACGAGCATTTATAATGGTAGGATGGAGAAATGGAGAAATGTAAGAAACGGGCGATTGATTGCTATACGTGAGCCGATAACTAGATGGATATTTAATTGTTATGGTCACCACGCGAAAATCGGCCGATACCACTAGATAAAGTACCGATACAGGGTAATAAACTCACTTTCACTTAAAAGACGTATTCAACTATAAAATTATACCTTGACTCTTAATTATGCAAAAAAGGTACTTTGCCAAAGTAAACACTGTGTTCCATCTCCGACATTTACGCCTCTAATGGCTAACATCTCACCCCCCATGACAAACCCAACGGTGCTATCCTGGTGACAAAACTTAACATGCACCAGGACTCTCCATGCATTCATCAACAACCAACCTACAAGACAGGCCGAAGAGCAGCAAGGGTTGTGCCCCTCCTGCCTAGCCTAAATCCTAAAAAAATATATAAAAGGCATCCTTTACAGATAATACAAGGGACGTGTACATAAATCCACTTTACGAGATGCATTGTAAATAGACCTACACATTATGTATGCAAAGCTTTTGAGAAGAAGGCTACACTCAACATACAATTTCTTAGAGAGAGAGAGAGAGAGAAGAGAGAGAGAGAGAGGAAAAGAGAGAGAGAGAGGAGGAGAGAAGGAGAGAGGAGAGAGAGAGAGAGAGAGATGGGGAGAGAGAGAGAGACGGAGAGAGAGAGAGAGAGAGAGGAGAGAGAAAAGGAGAGAGAAGAGAGAGAGAGAGAGAGAGAGAGAGAGAGAGAGAGAGAGAGAGAGAGAGAAGAGAGAGAGAGGGGAGAGAAGAGAGAGAGAGAGAGGGGAGAGGAGAGAGAGAGAGAGAGAAAAGGGGAGAGAGAGAGAGAGAGAGAGAGAGAGAGAGAAGAGAGAGAGAGAGAGAGAGAGAGAGAGAGTGAGGAGGACGAGAGAGAGAGAGGAGAGAGAGAGGGAGAAGAGAGGAGAGAGCAGAGAGAGAGAGAGAGACGAGAGAGAGGAGATGGAGAGGGAGATGAGAGAGAGAAGAGAGAGAGAGAGGGGGAGAGAGAGAGAGGAGAGAGAGAGGAGAGAGAGAGAGAGAGAGATGAAGGGAGAGAGACCGTTGAGAGAGACGAGAGAGATTGGAAGAGAGAGAGAGAGAGAGACAAAAAATCAAAACCTTAGGATGAGTTTTTGAGTTTTTCCTTAATAAAAGCCGCCGTGCCCTACTTTCCCGCGTTGGCTCACCGCGTCATGTCTCACGTAGCGTATTATCCCTCGCTCGCCTACCCTGTCTCCACCTCACACTTTTAGCACAATTCTTTATCTCCCGGTAATCTGTATTCTTACCACACGTCATGCAGTCAGTCAACTTTGCTGGTTATTCTGTGAGATGAGATGAGACGCACTGCCAAAGACATTGCGTTTAGTAGTACATACATGTGGCAACGGTAAAGTTGTTTGCAGGTAATTGCAGGCTAATCAGCTTGCAGACGTTTTTCTGTCTCCTCTTACTGTCTCTATTCTCATTTTCAATCCAAAGCTGGCTGTTGCGTATATGTGCGCAATGACATCACTTGCTCTCGTGCCCACGGCCTTGAATCTTCCGAATTTTCTACCATCTGGCTTCGACTTCAATGTCACTCTCTTACTAAATTTATCTGTGCTGTATATCTCTCACCTAAGTCCTCTGACTATGTAAAATTCTTCGACTATTTAACATAAAAAGTGGAGCACATCTCATCTCATTTTCCTTTAGCAGAAATTTCCATTCTTGGGGACTTCAATGTTCACCACCAGCTTTGCTTTGGCTATCATCTTCTTTCACTGACCAACCTGGTGAACAAGCCTACAACTTTTCTATCCTCCAAGACCTAGAGCAGCTGGTGCAGCACCCTACCCGTATTCTTGACCGCCTTGGAGACACGCCCAACATTCTTGATCTTTTCCTAACTACTAACCCTGCTACTTACTCTGTGAAACTATTCTCTCCGTTGGGTTCCTCCGATCACAATCTTATTTCTGTAACCTGTCCTATCGCTCCTGTGCCGCCTCGGGACCCACCTAAGCGGAGGTGCTTCTGGCACTTCAACTCAGCTAAGTGGGAAGACCTAAGGCAGTACTACTTTGATTTTCCATGGAATGATTACTGCTTCCATGTCAAAGACCCATCTCTTTGTGTAGAGCGCATAACTGAGGTCATAGTCTCTGGCATGGAGGCGTACATTCCACATACTTTCTCTAATCCTAAAGCCCTTGGTTTAACTCTGCTTGTTCTCATGTTGTCCGAGATAGAGAGGTGGCTCACAAACGGTACCGTAAGCATCCATCTCCTGAAACTCATGCCCTTTATATTTCAGCCCGTAATCATGCCAAATCTTTACTTCAACTTACCAAAAACTCTTTCATTCATAGAAAATGTCCAAATCTTTCTGAATCAAATTCCTCTCGTGACTTCTGGCATCTAGCAAATAACATCTCTAATAATTTTTCTTCTTCATCTTTCCCTCCTATGCTTCACCCAGATGGCTCCACAGCTGTCTCATCTATTTCTAAAGCTGAACTCTTCGCTCAAACCTTTGCTAAAAATTCCACTCTGGTTGATGAAGGGCTTGTTCCTCCTTCTCCTCCACCCTCTGACTATATTATGCCTGTCATTAAGATCCTTCGTAATGATGTTTTCTTTGCCCTTTCGGGCCTAGATCCTCGGAAGGCTTACGGTCCTGACGGAGTCCACTCTATTGTTCTCAAAACTGTGCTTCTGTGCTTGCACCTTGCCTGGTCAAACTTTCCGTCTTTGTCTAATTTCTTCCCCCTTTTTTTTCTGCTGGAAGTTGCTCACATCCAACTGTTCCTAAGAAGGGTGACCGTTTTAATCCTTCAAACTACCGTCCTATAGCTTTGACTTCCTGCCTTTCTAAAGTTTTTGAATCTATACTTAATAAGAAGATTCTTAAGCATCTATCTGCTCACAATCTTCTATCTGATCGTCAGTACGGTTTCCGTAAAGGGTGATCTACTGGCGATCTTCTAGCTTTCCTAACTGAATCTTGGTCATCCTCCTTTAGGGGTTTCGGTGAAACTTTTGCTGTTGCCCTTGACATATCAAAAGCTTTTGATAGAGTCTGGCACAATTATTTAATTTCCAAACTACCCTCATTCGGTTTCTATCCTTCTCTCTGTACCTTCATCTTAAGTTTCCTTTCAAACCGTTCTATTGCAGCTACTGTAGACGGACATTGTTCTTCTCCTAAATCTACCAATAGTGGTGTTCCCCAGGGTTCTGTCCTATCACCCACTCTCTTTTTATTATTCATTAATGATCTTCTAAGTCTAACTCAAAGCCCTATCCACTCCTACGCTGATGATTCTACCCTGCATTTTTCAACGTCGTTTATTAGACGTCCAACTCAACAGGAACTAAGTGATTCACGGAGAGATGCCACCGAGCGCCTAACTTCTGATCTTTCTATAATTTCTGATTTGGGCAAAGCAAACCTTGTTTTGTTCAATGCCTCAAAAACCCAATTTCTTCACCTATCTACTCGACAAAATCTACCAGATAACTATCCCCTCTTCTTCAATGACATTCAACGGTCTCCTTCTTCTACAATGAACATTCTAGGACTATCCTTTACTAAAAATCTGAACTGGAAATCTCACATCTCATCTATTGCTAAAACAGCTTCTAAGAAGTTAGGTGTCCTGTGGCGTCTGCGTCCTTTTTTTTCTCCCTCCCAATTGCTTGCTCTCTACAGGGGCCTTATCCGCCCATGTATGGAGTATGTTTCACATGTTTGGGGAGGATCCACTCATACAGCTCTCCTAAACCGGGTTGAGTCAAAAGCTTTTCGTCTCATCAACTCCTCTCCTCTGACTGACTGTCTTCAATCTTTAAATCACCGCCGCAATGTTGCTTCTCTTGCTATCTTCTACCGTTATTTTCATGCTCACTGCGCTTCTGAACTTGCTAACTACATGCCTTCCCCCTCCCGCGGCCTCGCTGCACAAGACTTTCTACTCATTCTCATCCCTATTCTGTCCATCTTCCTAATGCAAGAGTTAATCAGTATCTTTACTGTTTCATCCCTTTCACTGGTAAACTCTGGAACTCTCTTCCTGTTTCTATTTTTCCACTTTCCTATGACTTAAATCTTTTCAAAAGAAGAGTAACAAGACAACCCCCAACTACAAGTGGGCTCACCCCTCTTTTTTATTTTATTCTCTTACTGTCTTCTTTATAGGAACTGGCAACTAAGCGGGTTTTCTGTTACCCATTTTTGTTGTGCCCTTGGCCAGTCCTTTGTGATGTAAAAAATAAATAAAAAAATCAAGTTAATATTTGTCATTTAGCTTTCGACGACTTCAAAACATCAACGGACAAATAAACATAGAGATGCGCTGATACACAAGCAGACCGAATGTTGATAGAAAAATAGTAACATCCAATGAAGTTAATAATGCCGTGTTTTCAATTTAATATCGTATGTGTATTTATCAGGCAGTCATATACTGCCTGGTACACTCGACACCTTAGTGTCGAGTGTACCAGGTGTGCTAATCAATGCCATATATTCATATTAAAAACATAAAAACATAAGAAAATAAGGAAGCTACAAGAGGCCGTGAGACCTACGCGAGGTAGTTCCTGTTACTTAACACTACCTACATCCACCTTTCATCCCCATCCATGAATTTATCTAGTCTCCCTTTAAAGCTATCTAATGACTCCGCACTAACTACCTGTCTACGGAGTCCATTCCAATCATTTACCACCTTTTTCGTGATATATTTACTACTAACAATGGACTAGATTTCAGTTTCATCTCCGCTAGTATTTGCTGTGAAGGAGGACAGACAGTTCCGGGTGACGCAACGCTTCTTTGTCTTCCATTCCCCAAAAAAATTTCCTCTGTTTACGCGATTTTTTTTTTATTACTTTATCATGATTTTAATTTATATGAATGGCATTGCAAACCATGATACAGCAGTATAATTTGGAGTATGTATAGAGAACTTGTATGTATTGATTGCTGCATATCTGCGTCATAAAAAACATACAGATATTTATTACCAATACTGCCATATATAATACACAGGTCAGCTCTGAATCACAATGTTCATGTTTTGTTTTCATTTGCCATTTACAATTCCTGAAATTAAAACAAACATGGGTTTATATTTCACATCAATTGTTAATCTGCGTGCAATTAGAGTAACTAACTACTACATCGCTTTCAGACAGCAATGGGTTGAATTACCTACCTATCAGTATACAGTGTAGTCATATGAGTGACGGTTACTATAGATGATAACTAATCAAAATACCCTTTATAAGCCGAGGTCATTAACTTACATGAGTCACTCAGTTACCAATCAATGTATACGCAGGGGGACTGTGTGTGTGTGTGTGTGTGTGTGTGTGTGTGTGTGTGTGTGTGTGTGTGTGTGTGTG
This sequence comes from Chionoecetes opilio, assembly GCA_016584305.1. Taxonomy (NCBI): domain Eukaryota; kingdom Metazoa; phylum Arthropoda; class Malacostraca; order Decapoda; family Majidae; genus Chionoecetes; species Chionoecetes opilio. The sequence continues at coordinate 125,620 of JACEEZ010022554.1, forward strand.
TGTGTGTGTGTGTGTGTGTGTGTGTGTGTGTGTGTGTGTGTGTGTGTGTGTGTGTGTGTGTGTGTGTGTGTGTGTGTGTGTGTGTGTGTGTGTGTGTGTGTGTGTGTGTGTGTGTGTGTGTGTGTGTGTGTGTGTGTTTGTGTGTGTGTGTGTGTGTGTGTGGTGTGTGGTTGTGTGTGTGTGGTTGTGTGTGTGTGTTGTGTGTGTGTGTGTGGTGTGTGTGTTCATTCACACATTGTCTTGTCCACGCAAGCTGGTTCGCGATCGCCAGTTTCACCCTCCCAGTGCGAGCTTGGAGCTCATTATTACCAGTCTTAGGGTTATGCTGGGACCTCACACACCACACACACATGCATCTCCTTGCTCAAGGGGGGCAGTAACCACCTTAATTTCTCAATGGAAAAAGCCCCTGGAACGACCAGGACTTTTTCCACTGAGAAATTCGGGCGGTTACTGTCCACCTTGAGCAAGGGGTTTGGGGGTGTTGGGTTGAGGCCCAGCAAGGGCCAGCAATCCTAAGATCGGTATGATAAGGTCAGTCCACGGGAGGGAAAGGGGGAAAACCCGAGTGAATGAACCACACACCTTGTGGTTTTTGGGGGGTTTTTGTGGTGGTGTGGGTGTGGGGTGGGTGTGTGTGTGGTGGTGGGGTTGGTGTGTTTTGGGGTGTGTGTTGTGTGTTTTTTTGTGTGTTTTTGTTTTTGTTTTGTGTGTGTGTCTGTGTGTGTGTGTGGTCTGTGTGTGTGTGTGTGTGTGTGTGTGTGTGTGTGGTGTGTGTGTGTGTGTGTGTGTGTGTGTGTGTGTGTGTGTGTGTGTGTGTGTGTGTGTGTGTGCGTGCGCGCGTGTTATATTCATCTATGACCTTGATCACGCGCTGGACACGCAAACAGCTATTAGTCTAGGGTGGGTCACTGTATATAGGGCATAAAATAAAAATTGTCAAATTTCTTTGCTTGCTTGCGTGGATGTTCCACTTGAAGTAAAAATTACATGTTTAAATTATCTCACGGATCGGGTATCATTTAGGGGTCGCACAACGAAACTTAAGTTAGGAAAAAAGACATATTTATGCAAAATTTTATATTTATTTGAAACAAATGGGTAAAAAACATATCCATGTATATTCCTTACTAATACTACGGAAAAGTGACATAATACAATGAAGGGATCTATTACAACAGGATATTACTTATGTTTACCGTCTTCGATGTTCATCATCGATTTGAATCATTGCTTGTAGCTGATCCTCTTGCTTGGTCCTGCCATTCTTTGTGAACTCCTGAATAGCGGCCACGCCGCTCTCTGCCACGTCGTTTGTCACCAGTAGCTTAGTCACACGTTCCTTTCCTCGAGCATATGCTTTTGCCGTTTTCCAGGTAACGGGATCAGTGCCCATAAATGACGAGTCAATGTCCAGATGTTGCAGCAGTTTCTTCGTCGTACTGGTGAAGAATTCTGATAGGTTTTTACTCACAACATCATCGGGGGTCAAGTGGAGACGAGGACTTGGTTTTTCCAAACCCTTAACAGTGTTTATACGGTGGACCATTTTCCTTTTCCCCATAATGAAAACTTCTTCGTCGAACAGTAGCTACGAGCCCACCTGTCACCTCAGATAGGTACCAAGGGTGACGAGAGAAGGCTTTTGTCCCGACGTTCCTAATGGCTTGGTTTGTGTGCGATGCTAGTTCCTTGATGAGAGTGAGGTCTAGGCGAGGAGAAGCAGCTGCTAGTGTGGCGGAGAACCATGCTCGAGTGAAGTATCTCACAATGAAAACGCAGAAATCTGTCAGTTTCTCCCGGAAATTGGTATTTCGACTGGGTCCACGAATAGACGAGCATTTGGGACGAAGCTGTTCGAACTGATCAAGGAATATCAAGATTTTCAAAGCAAATAGCCCTTGCCATCCATCTTACACGATGTAGCGCACCTGGGACACTGAACTGGACGGAGGAGCGGTTGTGGGGTACTGACCCAAGAAAGATTATTGTAAGCTCCAGGAACTCTTTGTAATCGTCACGAGGATGCTTTTGCTGCAGAAATGCTTGAGAAAGCTGTATAATTTCTTCATACCACGGCTGAACCCGCAGCATGATAGTTTCATCATTCATGGCAGTGGAGTACTTTGTTTAATCTAGTTGTGGCCATATGTTTCTGAAGTCAAGGAAGAGGCTGACTTCTGGTCCTGTGGACTGTTCTTTGAAAAGAGAGGAAAACACTTTATCCAATAGGATCTCGAGAACATGATGGCGGAAGTGACTTGTCTAGCATCATCTCAAGGCGAAGACAGACTCCCGACTTGCCGCCTGTATTCACTGCCGTTGTGTCAAAGCAGACAGCAACGATGCGGTCCTTCATGTTCTACTCAATAAGGACTTCTTCTATCACTACTGCTCTTGATTAAGCCTTTCCATCAGAAAGCTTCGGCACTGCAAGGATCTCCTGTATTCCGGCGGAGTAGGCCATGTCTGCCATTCTTCAAATATGAAGTCGGTGTGTTGGATAATGTCAGTGTGCTCGGTACTTTTTTATAGATTTTTTTTCCTGAAAGAAGCCACTATCCCATTACGGGCTTTTATTTAGATGCTACTTATTAACAAATAACAAGTTTATTATGGTTATGGACTGTTCATAGATGGTTTAACAGTAAACACTTACATGTTTAAATTGCTGAGTGTTAAAGGGCACGAGAGACACTGCACCACAACCTTCCTCTATTACGTCTTACGGGTGACTTGAGTGCAACCTTCCTGTGCGACCCCTAAATATGAAGCAATCACATTGATACTTCTCTTGGCTAACCATATATCGAAGTGTATTAAAATATCTATAAAGCGAAAGAATATAACAACTTTCAATTTTATGACCCACCCTAAGCTGCTATTACCCTCTCGAAAAGAGCTAGAACTCATATAAATCGATCTGCTGGTACCTCACACACTACACCGTATCCCCTTCCTCATGAGGGAAAATAACTACCATCGTTTCCAGGGAAAGATCTCGAGCCATGAGCGAGTGTGGCAGGACGAGGAGGCATGTCAGCCTTGTAGACCAGGCAATAAAGTGCCGAGGTTGGACAAAAATGTTAAAGCAATTTCACCTGAAATGGGTTCTTTAGAGGTATTTCTAACCACACAAAAAAGTCCACTCGAATCCACCCATGGCAAATACTCGTTTTCACTGAAAATCCTAGATGCCCGCCGCCGCGGAAGGTAAAATATTGAAATAGGCATAACTTTGCTGAAAATCAACATAGAAACACAAATAAAGTGTCTAATCCTACTAATTTTGAGGTGCTCTTTCATTTAAAGTTACTTTGGAAGAGATTGGAGGATGTGTTCATATTGAAATCCTCGCAAAATCAAAATTTTGGCCTAAAATTACCCTAAAATGAGCAAAATTAATTGTCTGAATAACCGGCTATAATCTTTTACATATGTATTATTGTATTGTGTATATTGTGTATGTATATATGTATATAAATATGTATATGTGTATATTCCAAAGTGACTTTCAAACACATTAATTTATTTATAGTCCCGTTTCATCATCATCGTTTTCCACCTCATTTTCTTCAATATCCACAGGTGGACCGGACCGTTGAAACAGGTAATGCCCTTGCATTGACCACAAGCTGGAGTGCAATGGAGTCCATTTTTGCGGCATGTACATGTTCTTGTGTTGCAATTTCCATCACAATTGCATCGCATTATCTTATGTAGTCGATCAGGTGCCGGCGGCTGAGACATTTTGACGGGATATAAGCCAGAAGGAGAAGTCGTCAGCCCCATTCTTCTGCAGGAAGATCATTACCACACCATGCCTGAACCTGATGGTATGCGCGATGACTATGGAAAAATGGCTGCATCAGAGTTGGCGGAAGCTTCTCTGGCGACATACTGCGTGGCAGTACCCACTTTCTGCTGAAACTTGCCCACTTTTTGCCGAGTCAAGGCTCAGAGATGTGTGAGCCATAGATGATCAACAAGGCTCTTCTCCAGCTCTTTCTATTTCTGCTTTAGATGAAGATGGAGACATGAATATTGAACTACACCGCTCTAGTTCTGCATATTTTGAGGACGGACACTTTGCCAATCCCAAAGGTCTAGATGTGTGTCCCCACCCACTGAAAGCGTGCAGAAAGAGCAGGGCGCCTTTGAGTAATGGGTCAAGCTTCTTTCCCAAAGTTGGCTTAACCCAAGGGCGTGGATTCAGTGACAGCACTCGATTCTCTTCCTGCTCTCAAAAACCTGTGTGTGCCAATATAAGCCAGTCCATTTTCGCGATAGCTGGTTTATCTATGGAGACACCTGATGGACATCGTAAATTTAAGCAGCAGCCAGGATACGTCATGACATGAGTGATATACAGAAGATTCCCCAAAGGTTTCCTTGAGCGTGGCGATTCAACAAACATCAAAAAAGGTTGTAAGTCTATCAACTGGCTTGGTGGCAAATGTTTCTGTGAATGCATATGAGGCTAAAAAGTGTTGGAAAGAAGATCCTTGCTTCCATGGTCGGACAATCTGTCGCAGAATACAAGTTTTCTCAGAAGAATCAAGTTAAGACCCGGGCATCAGCTACTCATGTGAAAAACATCTTCTGGTGCCCAAATTGAGATGGATTAAACAGCGTCTCTATCAGCGTCTTCTTCTTACAGGTTTCAATGGTGACATACCACTTCCAGATCTCTTCCAAATATGAGATGTACTCTTTCCCACATCTCTCTTTGGACAACCATGTGGCATGAGGATGGGGGATAAATCGGAAATCATTCACCATCTCCTCAAGCTTGTTCCAGAGAGCAGTAGTGAAAACGTCCTGTGACATGAGTATGCAGTACATCATTGATGGTGGTACCCTGCTTCATAAATTCTCATGGCCTAAAAATGCCAGCTACTCGGAGATCTGTGAAATGTACGTCCGACACATCAAGCAATCATACTGTCATGCTTTGGTTGTTTTGATGGGTATCATGGATCTAGCAAAAAGGGATGAAGCACATCGTCGCAGGATGGGGAATGAATAGGGGCTATAGTGTTGGTTTCACCAGAAGTGCATGTAACCATGACCAAAAAAGGGGCTTTCTTGCCAATCCTTCCAACAAGCAAGCATTCATCAATCTACTTGCAGAGCAATGCCCAAAGCGGATATCGCCGTTGAACATGCAAAAGGTGATGCTGACTACAAGATATGTATGTCAGCATGTCTTCACGCGAATACTGTGATGTAATGCTAATAAGTAATGGCCCTGCTGCTGCCTGGCGGGGCTCGTCGATCACGCCAGGCACTCAGTCGCCCGGCTGAAGGCGCGTGGCAGGTGTGCGTGCAGCCCCGCGTGCCTCGTGGTGGTGAGTGCCGGGCCCGGGGCAGCCACACACCACCCTCCCGCCGAGGCCCCTGAAGCAGGGCGCGGCCGGCCCCTTGCCTCGCCCCCATTACCCACCACACACTCGCGCCTCACTCCGGCAAAGTAGAAGCCCTCAGCCACCCCAATGCTGCGCTGCGGGTACTGCTGCACGCCGCCCTGACGCCACAGCACGCGGTGACCGTGCTGGCATGGCACCAAAACACACCCTGCGCCGTGAAGAGGCCGGCACGGCGACGCGGAGACGCACGGTGGCGGACGTTTGGGGGTCGAAGGGAGGGCGGGGATCAGTCTTGGGACGCGGGGGAAGAAAACGGGTGACTTTTTGACAGCTTCCTTAGCTGTAACACGTAGCTTTCCTTCAGTAACACGTAGTGCTGGGTGTTCTGATCCTGATCCTGATCCCTGGTGCTGATCGTCACTTAGGGACTAGAGGGACGAGGGGGGCTGGCGCTGAAGGGGTTCCAGGGGCACGGCGTGAGGTAGGAGCCGGGAAAAGGGTTTTGTTTCTTGTCTTTTTTTTCGTGTAATTGTTCCGGCGTGAGCTTTTCGGCGAGACCTTCAAGGCCCTGCGTCACATAGGCGAGGAAGGAACAGCGTCTTGTGTCTTACGTGGCATGCAGACTTATCCTTATCTTCACATCTTGCAACGCTCGCCACTGATTTCTTCAGGAAATCATGTGGCGAGCGTTGCGCCACGTAATTGGCCATGCTCATAACGCTGAGCGCGTCACGGGGCGCGCCGGGGAATAGTTTCGACTCTTGCTCTCCCTTCCTTTTAACATCAGCCAGTTGCCCTGACAAGAGGCCTGCGGGCGATAGGCTAAAACCAAAGTCAATGTGGGGACACGGGCTACAAAACCCCGGTGCCGGTGAAGGTGATGTTATTGGACTAAATGTCGTTGTGAAGGACGCCCCTGGCGTGGATCTCGATCAGCCGCTGCGAGATGAGAATTATTGAATGCAAAACTCCCCCACGAACACTGGGTTACATACTCGTCGTAAAGGGTCCCATATATTCCTGGACTAAGGCGGGCGGGGTCACACACACAGCCAGCACCCGGGTGGGGCTCCCCCGGCCCCGTCCAGCTCTACCAACAAGCGAGCTTCTTGTAACAGCGGCACGAGTTGCCCGGCATCGTAAAGCTCCTTGACAGCCGCCTCGGTGTCTTTATAAACCACCCCCCTGACCGAGCCGAAGCCGCCGGGGCCCTTTACGAAGTATCCGGCGCCCAGGCCGCGCAGCTCCTCCACGCTGGGGAAAACGCCACGTGCCCTCGAAGGAAGAGTTGGTCGTTTCTGCACCTTCAGCACGGGTTTTATACCTTGCGTCTTCAGCAATCGCAGGGTAGCTGTTCCTCCCCGGTGACGCGATCGCCACACCCGAGACAGTGACTATCTGTCTTCTGCACGCCCAATGCGTCACACCCGTTTTCGTGGCGGCGGTGTTGCCGTGCCCAGGCGCACCCCGCCCCAGGGCTCCGCACACACCCGCCACCACCACGCTCGCCAACCAAAAAAACCCACGACACAAAGACCTTGTGCTCGCGCTCAGCCTCTGGACCTGCCTTTCCAGGCAGGCCAGGCGTTCCTGCATCCCCATCATCAGGGGCAGCCCTCCCGCCAACTGCGCCCCACGGGGAAACTGCACTCCTCAAGGGGACCCCTTGGGGAGGCCAGCCTCAGGGGCCCCAGCCACCAGGCGGTGGCCAGGCGCCCACGCCCCCCTCCCCATGAGTGTGGTGGGGGGCCCGGCGTCTCTCCACGCCTTCACCGCCTGGTGCACCTGGTGGGCTCGTTTACCAGGCCCACCAGCGCCAGGCTGAGCCCACTACTACCCCCCACACCATCCGCTCATGCATCTTACGAAATATTTCATTTTTTTTGGGAAATTATAATTGTTAGGAAAAGCGTGAAGGAGCAGCGGCAGGGCGGATCAGCAAAAAGGGGATGGTGGGGGAAAAGGTTATTTCCCCCGAGACAGAAAATCCACCTCGCCCATACATTTCACTGCCAGCAGGACTTTCAACAGTGCAAATATAATTATCACTTAGTCGTTGGCATTCAAGAGACCAATTTTAGTGAACCACTTAAACTTAGCATAGTAGGGAATATGACATTCGATAGTGTAATCAGATAAGATATACAATAAAGTATCAGAAAGGGGGAGGTTAATCAAGATTTTTTTTTACCCCCACAGATATTACGATTCTTTAAGTAAAAACATATTAAGTTTTCGTAACCCTTCAAAAGATAAATTTTTGCAGAGATGAAATCAGTTCGGTCGCTTTTTTTGTACTGATTCTACTTGGCTTCAATCTTTTACGAAACAAGGTGACCAGAATTGAACGGCTTATTCTAAGGGGCACGCTTATCTGCACGCTTATAAGTCGTTATATTACCACCGCGTATGGAAACCATTTAAAAGTCTCTGTAACGGTTGAACCACCGAATGCCACCATTTATAAGTCGGTATATTGTAGAGACTTATCTGGTAGAGTAAATTGGTACTTCCAGCTTTGACACATTTATTTAGAGTCCAGTAAGGAGCGTAGAGATTACAACCAAGTACAATGAATGTTTTGAGCACAGCCAGGGAGTGTCGGATGGGGCGAGGATGAGCAGAGCGTGTTTGTAGCGTCGATGTCGAGGCCCTTCTCCCACTCCCTGGCTTTGTTCCTTTTCTATCCTTGGTGGAAGTGTTGTTGTCCCCTTTTGTTGATACTTGAATAATGGTTTAACACTGCACAATGCTGATTCCATAAAAACAGTCCTTTGGCCTACTTGGATCAAGCGTTGTGAATGAAAGCAGACATGGTTTCCCACGGACGAAAATAGCAGGAAAAGATAAACGTATAATTATATAAACTTTACATAGATATATAATTATATGTTTATAAATGTTTCTAAAAATACACTGATTCTTTTGATGGTAAAGTACATGAAAATATAATGTATGGTAGTTGTAGTCTTTTTTACACTTGTTGTGATAATAGTTGTAATTCAATAATAATAGTTATGCAAGTTAATATATATGTTAGGAGTGATAACTGACTGACTTTGCTCGGGCCGCTATATAATTTGTCCTCAAAAGTCACATAAGAATTAGCTAGGGAAAAAAACAAATGGTACACCTAACTAAAGGCTAAATACATATATAAAATATAAACTATAAACTTCCCAAAGCATAATTCCTATCGCTAAAAGTGAGTAAAAATCTGAGCTAAATACACAGAAAAATATGGAAAACAATGGATTACATGATGTTCAACATCAAAGAAAATGACATGGCCGAGTAAAATTATATACATGTATATGTCAGTACTAGTGTGGGTAAATCCATAATGTGCAAATATCACCGTTAATAAAGTTAAGTGTAAGGTGTTTGCAAGTGTACGTGTACCGTAGGGCTGTAGCTAGCAAACTCAACGTCAGCTAAGGTAGCTGTGAAAATAACAGGGAAAATTGAAAACTTAAAATTTCAAGTAAATAAATTGTAAACTTAAATCTTCAAGTAAACGTTAAAAACCCTGAATGAGTCAAGTAATGACGGGAAAGGGTCGTCTGACTGTAGAGCTGCTGCTGTGTGCATAGTATAACAATATATGTACCTACTAGTAATAGTACTGCGTCAGTAAAAGAAAGTAAGGGACTGTAGACATATAAGGAAAAATTGACAGACCTGCCCGAACAATCTGTGGGGTGTACCAGTGTGGGTAACGGGGGTGTAAGTAACCTAGTAATTGGAAATATATTAATATGTAATAGTCAAAGGATAATTAACTAGGGAGAAACATCGCTGGATAAAAGTAATGTGGTTGCATTGTGTGTAGGCAAAGCTAAGTTTGCCAAACATCATTCATAAATTAAAATAATGCAAATTTTTTGTGGAAAATAAATTGACATCAGCGAGTGTAAAAACTGATGGCAGAGAAAAATGACTGAATTATTATTCGACATTGGCGAACAATGTTATGAGAGATAAGGTTATGTGTCAATCAATATTTTTTGAGGTCTGTATTAAGACAAGTAGTCATTCGTAACTTCCCTGCGAGTTTGAATTTGTTTGTAAGTAATGATACATGTTTAGTTAGTTGTACATAGGCAATAAATGTGAAGCAGAATGTAGTTCAAAGATATGTTTTGATCGTACGTCCGACATCATGCAGATGTGTAAAAGAGTTATGAGTAAGCTTGTCATGCATATAGTACCTGTTTTAATTGTTAGTAAGTAACAATCCTATCATTCAAGTAGTGATCGTGTACAACAGGAATAGTAAGTAAATCATCCTGTAGTGAATGTAATTCATGTATACTAAGTTATGCATGCAGTTATGTTATCATGCAGTAATACGTAAGGAATTAATCAAGGAAAAATATGTAATTTATGTAACAAAAAGTGTGTTAGTATTTCATGCAAATAAATAATGTATGGTAACAATAAGTGAGTTAGTATGTATGTTAATACATAACAATGTCAAAGCAAGTAATTAATGTATTTCAACATTTAAGTGCGTAAGAATTCCTTTAAATGAGGAATGTAAGTAAATAATTTTCATGCAATGATAAGTGTGTAATAATTCCTTCATTGAGGAAAGAAGTCAATAATGTGATCATGCAAAAAATACGTGCGAAACAATTCCTTGAATTGGGAATGTAAGTTTAAAAAATTATATAATGCTATGCACTGTGGTGCAACTTTAACTCTAATATAATAGTATTCTAATGTGAAGAGTTAAACTGTCATACATAGTGTTTCTATCGTGCTAGAGTTACAAGGTAAAATGCAATTATATTCTTTTCTATAGTGGTCAGAATAATATGTAGCTAAACAAAAATATTCGTAAAACATCAATGTAAAGTAATTTTCAAGAGTGTATATAACATTGGCTTGGTGTGTTGTGTAGACATTTTCTAAAAATAGAACAACACACAATAAAATTCAGAATAATGGTAATTGTAAATTAATCAGGTGAAACTGATATAAAATGTAATGATATGGAATGGATGGAATGGAATGACACTATGTTTCTGCGTGTGTGATCGCAATTTGTGACGGTAATCAGTTGTAGCAGTGTGTTGGTCATCATTAACTACAGGTGTGTCCTGTGTATAAAAATTAGTGTTTGGTAAAGCATCATCTGATCTAATCCTCTTGTTACTCGAAAATTAATTCGCGACCGTGTATGTAGTAAGACGGGCTCAAACTAAACAATCACGAAAAAAAAGAGAACATTACAGGAATAAAGGGTTTAGGAATCAGTAACACTGAACTGTGACAGTGACTGATATTGCTCGCTCGGGCACGCTGTTAATGCATTTATGTCAATCTCAGGAGCTTGCAATGGTGAGTAGTAATTATGAACTCATAAAGTAGTACAGTAGTAGTAAAGGTTTCACTCATAAGTGGTAATTCAGTAGTAAATGGGGCACTCGTAAGAGTTAGTTCCAGGAATTGTAATATATGCATTACTGTTGAAAAAAAATAGTGTGGGAATACCGTGGTCTAAAAATTCGCCTTGTGTAAAAAAAGGGTAGTCATATTTTTTTGCTGAAAATTATGACTTAAGTGTCCTGACGGTGTCTGAACAGATGTATTTACCGTAGCCATTGTAATGGAAATGGAAATGTAGGTTAAAACAGCACTAATAGTATTTCTAACGTTGAAATTGTCCGTGTATGTGAAATCACTGTGTTAACTCAAAAGTACCTGCTCCCTAAAACGTAAAACAATTTTCTTAGCTGGTAGCTACTCGTATTGGTGTAGATAGGGGAGGTCCAGGTGAGTGAAGGATGAACACAGCGTTGATGAGTGCCAGGATGACGGATGTAGTACAGTCACCGGAGATATACACATTCTGTCAAAGAAGAAATCTAAGAAAAAAATAATAATAACATATTAAGACACAAATAAGAAATATGAATAAAATACTCAGACATTTGTGTGGTGATGCACGCGCTCAAGTCCGTAGCTGAGGAACGGCTGGTAGTGGTAGTAGTGAGTGACACTGGGTTAGGGTAGTGTCAAGTCAGCATTTTTGTGAGGGCGGTATGGTGTTGGTCTGTGTCAGCGGAATGCTCGGCAGGCGGTGATGTGGGCTGCTGTTACACTTGTGTTGCTATGTAGCGGGAGGGGTATCTGTGTTGCGCTGGCCCATGACGAGATGATCTGTGTTGCTAGCAGAGGTGTTACGTTCTGCCATGACGAGATGCAGTGCTGTAGACGTGTAGTTGGAGTCAGGCCCATGTAGAACGCTACGTAGAAATCTTGACCCTGGAGAGATGCGAGGGCGTTTCTGTCTGTGGCAGCGCGGTGTCGGGTGGCAGTGTTGACGCGTCGACCTTGTGACTGCGGAATGCGCTGATGAAGCATTAGACGGGTGTGTCCGTCTCTCTCCACTCTCTGTAGTTGCTTGTAGACTCGTCGATTCTTGTAGGTAGTTGCTGCGTGTAGGAGATGGTTGTTGATTGTAGTATTTGTAGATATAGCAGTTGCCGGCTGAATAGCTCGTGCGGCTGTAGCAATTCTTGTAGATTCTATTGATTGTAGATTCTGTTGCGGCTTGTAGGAGTTGATTGTAGTAGTAGAAGTACTTGGTAGTCGCTGGCTGGCGTGTGCTTGTAGTTTTGGCTTGTAGACTGCGTGGGGTAAGTTAACACTGCGTTATAGTGTTATACGTAAGACTGAAAAAATCAGTCACCACCGCTTATGTCACCATTTATAAGTCGGTATATTGTAGAGACTTATCTGGTATGAGTTAAATTGGTACTTCCAGCTTTGTACACATTTATTTAGAGTCCAGTAAGGAGCGTAGAGATTACAACCAAGTACAATGAATGTCTTGAGCACAGCCAGGGAGTGTCGGATGGGGCGAGTGAGCAGAGCGTGTTTGTAGCGTCGATGTCCGAGGTCTTCTCCCACTCCCTGGCTTCTGTTCCTTTTCTATCCTTGGTGGAAGTGTTGTTGTCTCCTTTGTTGATACTTGAATAATGGGATTAACACTGCACAATGCTGATTCCATACAACAGTCCTTTGGCCTACTTGGATCAAGCGTTGTGAATGCAAGCTAGACATGGTTCCCACGGACGAAAGATAGCAGGAAAAGATAAACGTATAATTATATATACTTTACATAGATATATAATTATATGTTTTTAATGTTTCTTTAAAAATACACTGATTCTTTTGATGGTAAGTACATGAAAATATAATGTATGGTAGTTGTAGTACTTGTTACACTTGTGTGATAATAGTTGTAATTCAATAATAATAGTTATGCAAGTTAATATATATGTTAGGAGTGATAACTGACTGACACGCTTTCAGTGGGTGTGACACTACGTCTAGACCTTATGGGATTGGCAAAGTGTCAGTACTCAAGAAATATGCAGAACTAGAGCGGTGTAGTTCAATATTCATGTCTCCATCTTCATCTAAAGCAGAAATAGAAAGAGCTGGAGAAGATGCCTTGTTGATCATCTATGGCTGCACAACATCTCTGAGCCTTGACTCGGCAAGAGTGGACAAGTTTCAGCAGAAAGTGGGTACTGCCACGCAGTATGTGTCGCCAGAGAAGCTTCCGCCAACATCTGATGCAGCCATTTTCCATAGTCATCGCGCATACCATCAGGTTCAGGCATGGTGTGGTAATGATCTTCCTGCAGAAGAATGGGGCTGGACGACTTCTCCTTCTGGCTTATATCCCGTCAAAATGTCTCAGCCGTCGGCACCTGATCGACTACTTAAGATAATGCGATGCAATTGTGGTGGAAATTGCAACACAAGAACATGTACATGCCGCAAAAATGGGCTCCATTGCACTCCAGCTTGTGGTCAATGCAAGGGCATTACCTGTTTCAACGGTCCGGTCCACCTGTGGATATTGAAGAAAATGAGGTGGAAAACGATGATGATGAAATGGAACTATAAATAAATGAATGTGTTTGAAAGTCACTTTGGAATATACACATATACATATTTATATACATATATACATACACAATATACACAATACAATAATACATATGTAAAAGATTATAGCCGGTTGTTCAGACAATTAATTTTGCTCATTTTAGGGTAATTTTAGGCCAAAATTTTGATTTTTCGAGGATTTCAATATGAGCACATCCTCCAATCTCTTCCAAAGTAACTTTAAATGAAAGAGCACCTCAAAATTAGTAGGATTAAAACACTTTATTTGTGTTTCTATGTTGATTTTCAGCAAAGTTATGCCTATTTCAATATTTTACCTTCCGCGGCGGCGGGCATCTAGGATTTTCAGTGAAAACGAGTATTTGCCATGGGTGGATTCGAGTGGACTTTTTTGTGTGGTTAGAGATACCTCCAAAGAACCCATTTCAGGTGAAATTGCTTTGTTAACATTTTTGTCCAACCTCGGCACTTTTTTGGTGCTTATTTCCTGGCCTATTGTCAGGTGGGAATGGAACGTGCGGCACCCTGCCAACCGGATGACTCTCCGCGCCAGTCAGCCAGGCAAAGCGGCCGTACCACCCCTTCATAAGGCCGGTTCCCATCAGCCTGCTTGTACGGCCGTCTTACAACAACACCGCTCAACAATGACGTCACCATCATCACCGCTTGAGTGGTATTTGTGGTAACTGGGCACAGTTGGCAACTCCGCTCGAGCGGACACCGCCGAGCGGGAGAGATGACTTGAATTTAACTTTGTACGGCGGCCGTACAGCGGTACGGCGGTGCGGTAGACTTTGTTGTGACGTCATTGTGACGTCTTTGTTGTTGTACGGCGGCCGTACAAGCGGGAAGGTAGGAACCGGGCTTTAATCCACACTTTGCCCACCCACAGACACACACAGACACAGTAGAGTTAGATGCTTAATAAGGACCAGTAGGTGTATTGCTTCTTTTTTTTTTTTACCTTTTATGAATTCCTTTGACTGACAGCCTCCTCGTCCTGCTACACCCGCGGCACAAGCAAAGGGTCGTCCCCAACTTGTGTGCCAGCTAGAACTCTCTCTCTCTCGCTCATTGGCAGTGAGGAAAAGTCAGTTTCTGTAAATGTCATCTTCATATAGCCGAACATCAAACAGTGTACCTGGCTGGCTGGCATATACCGGCTGGCAGTGTGCCCCACCTTCCATTCCCACCTGACATGCCTCCTCGTCCCGCCACACGGGCCTCGAACCTCCATGCGTCAACTAACACACACACAACTGTAGCACATGGGCAGTGTGTGTGTGTGTGCGTGTGTGTGTGTGTATTATGCTATTATATAACTCGATCGGTCGTGTCATTAAATTCCTACTAAAATGGATCAAAGAATCACATTCACTGACACAGAACTGTAGCACATGGGCAGTGTGTGTGTGTGTGTGTGTGTGTGTGTGTGTGTGTGTGTGTGTGTGTGTGTGTGTGTGTGTGTGTGTGTGTGTGTGTGTGTGTGTGTGTGTGTGTGTGTGTGTGTGTGTGTGTGTGTGTGTGTGTGTGTGTGTGTGTGTGTGTGTGTGTGTGTGTGTGTGTGTGTGTGTGTGTGTGTGTGTGTGGTGTGTGTGTGTGTGTGTGTGTGTGTGTGTGTGTGTGTGTGTGTGTGTGTGTGTGTGTGTGTGTGTGTGTGTGTGTGTGTGTGTGTGTGTGTGAGACAGTGTGTGTGTGTGTTATACTAATATATAACTCGACCGGTCGTGTCACTAAATTCCTATACTAAAATTTACCATAGAATTACATTCACACACCTGCAATGATGCGGATGCTCGATTCTTATGAGTAGGGTAGTTGTTATTTAAGTTAAAGTTGCGAAGCCATTAAGTTGAAGAACGACATCGGTGCACGTGATACAGAGGTTGGTATTCGCAATCCAGAGCCATTAAGCGAAACCTGTTCATACAAACTGCTTTCAACACAAATAAATAACTTATATTATTGGCAGCCTACTTTCACACAGCGCCTAGTGACCGAAGATGCATCTGGTGGCAACGAACCCTTTCATCGATGCCACACTGCGTGATAGCGCTAGGATGGAGGCAGAAACATGCCAGTCACATTTGTGCAATAATGCTTATTTCGAATATCAGTATTTTGGAGTCAGATAGTAGTCACAGCATAAACAGATATATTGCAACTGGACGAGGCATCATACCTGCCGGGTAGAATAGTTATTACGCATGAAAATCTATAAATTACAGCATATTAGATATTCATGGATGAAACACTCACAATTTGGGTCTGACTGATATCCGCGTCAACACGGCACTAATTTGATTTATGCAAAGAATTTTCCTGCCTCTTTGATGTTCACTTGTTTTGATGTTCACTCGCCGTACCGGGCGAGACGTAACCCTCTCTCTCTCTCTTTCTCTCTCTCTCTCTCTCTCTCTCTCTCTCTCTCTCTCTCTCTCTCTCTCTCTCTCTCTCTCTCTCTCTCTCTCTCTCTCTCTCTCTCTCTCTCTCTCTCTCTCTCTCTCTCTCTCTCTCTCTTCCTCTCTCTCTCTCTCTCTCTCTCTCTCTCTCTCTCTCTCTCTCTCTCTCTCTCTCTCTCTCTCTCTCTCTCTCTCTCTCTCTCAAACACCAGTGCAAAATGCAAAAGGATGGCCATGGTTCTTGTCTGCTCCAGCACTGTCACAGCGCCCTACATGTTCTAAAAGCCTTCACTCGGGGTGGCAGCATGGCAGGTGCAGGGACGGACAAGGCAAAACGCAACGGGTGGGATTCGCAAGGAACACCTTCAAAATATATCCCTCCTTTCTATCAAATCCTCGACATAACAGGCTCTTATTATTTCTCTACAGCAGAAGTAAGGATGGCCTACTACTTACCGTGACTGACAGAGCTGGAAAGACCGGGATGAGGATAGCAACATAAGGTGAAATAGGGCCACCGGCCGAGCAAGGTTACGTGCATACACTCACCGAAGCCATGCCAATACTGGCCCGTCTGGCAGTGGCGTGGCGTCACGGAAGCTCTGAAGGCGTGCCGCGTGAATAGTGGGAGAAGAATTTACATAATTTCGGTAATTTGAAACTACTCTTACTATAACTGTAACTACTCAAAAGATCTAGAGTACATAATATTGCATACCTAAACTGCTTTTTCGTAATGTGTTGATTTAAATACGAAAAGATACATCTCGTTCATGCTTATAAGAAATTATTTTACTTACGGCAACAGCCGCCTCTGGCATTACGTCCAGTGCTGCCACTTTATAGGAAATACCCACAAAGTTGTGGGATAAATGGCTTTGATTGAATACTTTGTGTAAGGACTTTTTTCAGAATTTTGTGGGAGATTTTCGAGGGAATATTATCATCATGCGGGATTGTTCGTGCATAACTAATCGTTTGTGGGGGTTCTGTACGAAAAAAAACAGAAGATCATTGACTATAATGTTGTGGTATTCGCATGCGGACATGTGTTTGAGGGAATTACGTATATAACACTCAAAACCGGATTTAAATTTGGTGAAGCTCCACTTCCGGCACATATGACTGCAAAAGGTATTCGATCAACATCATGTTTATCGTTGTGAATGTTCATCCATTACCCGTCTGTCATTTCTTGCGAGTACTTAATGGTTGTTGTTGCCGTAACAGCAACACAGTAGCAGTAGTAGTAGTAGTAGCAGCAGTTGCAGTAGCACTTAGTGTGTTAGTAGTAGAAGTAATAGGACTAGTAGTGCAGAGTTGTTGTTGTTGTAAGAGCGGTAATGGTAGTACTATTGTAGGGACAAAACAACAAATATCGCAGTCTTCTCGTAATTGTTATTGTTGCTGCTACTGCAGCTGCTACTACTACTACTACTACTACTACGATATATGTAACTTTTGTATGTTTTATTAGGACGAGTTGTGTTGAATGCTGTATCCTGAAGAAAAAGAAAAAAAAAGAAAAAAAAAACCCGCAAAATATATGGAAAGCAATCACAATGACCATTGTGAATATTTTCCAGTTCCTGCTGATAAAAAGGGAAAAACATAGGAGAGACATTTACATTTGATGTGTTTCCTATTCAATCATCAAAGGAATAATAATAATAATGCTATGCATGTTTAACTTCTGCCATATGATATTTTCACCCGATCAAAAGGGTATTTTTTTAACATTGTGCAATTATTTTCATTCTTTTGGATTGATTGTATGAAAATAAATGCAAAGGCCATTCATGCAACGCCAGACTGAAGCACATCACGCTACACAGACTACACTACTACAAAGAGCTGCACCACTACACAATATACCAATCCCCTCCCACACAGAACAACGCCATACTGTGCCATATTGCGCAATACACCACAGACCCATATCACATGACACATAATTACATCGTTCAACACACTCCTAACTCGACAGCACAATGCATCACCACCACAATACACCGCACTGCAGCGCACATATCATCTCATATCACATAAGACCACACCACAGCACAGAAAACAACGTAATACAACACATGTCTATCCTACAAACCACACAGACACAAAACACAAAAATATAGAGGTAGATGGTAGAGGGTTCAGATAGATTGAAGAATTTTAAGTCACCAAGACCAGATGAAGTTTATCCAAGAGTACTAAAAGAATGCAAAAACGTTGTTAGCGAGACTCAATTAGTGAGGGTGATCACCCTCACTAGAAGTTTTTAAGTGGATAAAGGGATACAATAAAGGAGCTATAAGAAAAGTTCTTACGGCTAGTAACCAGGGAAGAATAAGAAGTAACGGATTCAAGCTGGAAAAGCGTAGATTAATACAAGAAATAGGGAAAAACTGGTGCACAAATAGGGTGGTAAATGATTGGAATGGACTCAGTAGACAGGTAGTTAGTGTGGAGTAATTTGGAGGCTTTAAAACGAGGCTAGATAATTTCATGGATGGGGATGAAAGGTGGATGTAGGTAGCGTTAAGTAACAGGAACTACCTCGTGTAGGGCTCATGGCCTCTTGTAGCTTCCTTATTTTGTTATGTTCTCATAAGTGTGCGTGCGTGCGTGCGTGCGTGCGTGCGTGCGTGCGTGCGTGCGTGCGTGCGTGCGTGCGTGCGTGCGTGCGTGCGTGCGTGCGTGCGTGCGTGCGTGCGTGCGTGCGTGCGTGCGTGCGTGTGTGTGTTGTGGCAGACAGAGGGACAGGGCAGCCTATTTACAAAAGTGTCTTTTATGTGTTTCATCACAATGATTACAATATCTATGAAAACATAATATTTGCCACCCGCTAAGCAGAGCACAAAGAACGAGAAATAATAACAGTTGACCCCCCAAATACAAAACATATATTGTGTTTTGTTCGTAATTTGAACATCACACAATTATTTACTATCGCATTATCATAAAAGACCAAAATGAAAAAAAATGTTGTTGCATACATAACCAGTCCGCAATTCTTTCGTTGTTCACATTCGGCTATTGTATTTCTTTTTTGGTTTCGAGTTTCCGGCAACATCCACAGACATTATTTTTTTCGAAGGTTACTGCAGCGGGTTCCAGGCTCCTCATGGATCGTGTATAGCGGCGGGCAGAGGCGGGAGGAGTGTTTTATTCCAGCGACCTCATGACAGCCTCGCCTCGCACTACTTAACCCCTTCACGCCCAGATCTTTCCTTTGCTATAAAAAAAAAAAGTTTGTTGTGGAGCCATAAGATTACGAAAAGTA